>JAKKIB010000255.1:9320000-9920000 GCA_023089585.1 Melophagus ovinus | reverse complement strand
AGTATATACATTAGGCTAGAAAGAGATAGATAGATAGATAGATAGACAGACAAAGAAAAGAAAAAGTGTCAACAGCAGAAGATAAACATCACGAACAAATCTTTTTCACACTTTATTTTTTGTCGCTTCGCTAAACGAACCAAATCAAGCAGACTCATTTAAGGTTTAAGCATCATTTGGACGATACAAGTGCTAAATTAAAAAAAAATATCAAGTGGCGCTTAAACAAATTCATAATAAATTTAACACTTTTAAATTTTATTTTATGTGACTACTTCAACATTTTTTCTTTTTTTTTTTTTTTTTTTTTTTGTTTTTCATGCTTCTAATCTGCTTTCGTTGATTCTTTTCCTTAAGGATCAATTGCTAATCTGTTAAAATATGTTAATGAGCTATTTGATGAGTTTATTTAACTTGTATAAAAATATTTTTATATAAATAAATTATGGCTGAAATTTCATGATACAATAAACTTCTCCATTTGACTGATATTTATAAGTATTCATTTTCAGTAGAAGATTTCATTTACTTAGATCTTGTTATGGACTTAGATTTAATTATGGATATAAACGGTCACATTCACATTAAATGATATCGATTTATTATTTTTATATTTAAAGGAAATTTTATAAAGGAAATTTTTTTTTTATATTTAAGGAAATTTTATAAAACTGCTTTTATTGTTACATGTTGTTGTTGAATGGTGTAAGGGTTGTTGATATTTATCATCAGCTACATAGAATTTTTTTTTTTTTTTGCTAATTTTTGTTGCTTTTTTCTTTCTTGTTTCTTCATACATGAAATTTTTGTCAACCAAATAATGTTTTATATGTAGAAATTAAATCTGATTTGAGTTGAAATATAAAAACAGAGTAATTTTTTTTTTTTTAGATGTTATTTATCTAACAGCAATTTCTATAATATTTCAAGTTTCAACTTATGGCTTATTGTTTAAGACATTTACATTTACATTTACATTTACATTTATGTATTATTTATGTGTGTTATATCCTTGGAAAAAGGATGCTTATAATTAATGCCAGTAAAAGGCATGAAGAAAAGAACTTTTAAAATCTTTGTCAAATGTGAAGTTTATTTGTTATGAGAAGTGTTATAATGAAATGGGAAAATTGAAACAAAAAAAATTAAATATTTAAAGAACTATGATTAAGGCCGTAAAAGTTTGCTAATATTTTTTTTTTTTTATAAATTTAAAAATCATTATAAATATCTTTAATGAAGACTTGAAATGAATAAAATTGATATAAATCCTTGGAAAAATCCTTGGAAAAATATTCGAAACAGCTTTTGTTGATATTTCTTAAAAAAAAATTTGTTAAATTTTTTGCAAGATCCAAGGCTTAATATAAATTCTTTTTATCAAATAAAAAAAAATCTCCAAAAATGACACTTTCGTTTCATTGATTGCTGGTTTTCTAAATACAAAATTTATTACATTAAAATTTGTGGCTTCAATGTAAGAAATTAAAGTTATTAACACTTTATTTTTGTTGTTTAAAAAATTTTTTTTAAAAAGTTGTTTTTTTTTTTTTATGATATTTTTTGGTTAAGAACATATTTCTGGCGCATTTGCTATTTATTGCCAAGGGTTGAATTTATCAATTATTTTAATTGCATCATATATATAACAAAAAAAAAAAAGAAGACGAATTGGAAGAGGAAGAGAGAAAGAGATAGAATATTTATGCGTTTGTATACAATTTATTTTTTATAGTTTACAAAAAAAAAAAAAAGAATTTCCTAAATTTTACAATGATTTCACATCTGTTCATGTAGATCTGTAAGTTCCCTATCTCTCTCTCTCTCTCTCTCTCTCTTTCTCTCTCTCTCTAAGTGTATGTATGGATAATTTTGAATAATGAATTGTTTGTATTTTGTAGCAATAATAATAATAAGCGTAACATAAGCACGCGAAAATCCTATAACAACAAAATATCCTGCAGTGTGACGACAGACACTTTTTCTTTACGATTTCTTCTATTTGTTTTGCAAATTGTATTCATTTATTAACATCTATATGTAGATATAAAAATTTTTATATGTGTTTATATGTTAGAGCATGCTAAATATCCTGCGGTGATTGTTTTAATCTCATTAACAACCACTGAGTGCGTATACGTTACCTTTTCTCGCTTTAACGTTCTGGCTATCTCTATCTCTCTCTCTATATATCTTCTTTTATATTTGGGCCGTGTACATAAAACCTTAAGGTCCTTACCTCCTTAGATTACAGTGTTTATATTAACACCATTTGTGTGTACATTTGTTGATACTCAGTTGGATGCATATTGTCATTGTACGACAAAATATGCAATTTATATTGGCAACTTATGATTATTGCTACAACTTTACTTTTTTTTTTTATTATTTGAATATTGATTTTTGATCTTGATTACAAAATATTTTATAACTCTCAGGGGGATTAAATTGATACAGTAACATAAAATTTTTTTATCAATCTGATTGAGCAATACGTTTGGTTGTCAACCAGTAAGAGATCCTTAATTTATCTATACTTAAAAATTGACCATTAATTTATAGTTTCCTTTTTCCTTTCATATTTGATTACAAGTAGTTATAAGTAGATTTTCAGGAAGGGATTGTAAAAGTACCAAGCACAAGGATACAAAATATTCAGATACTCAAATTTTGACACATAAGAATGTGAAAAAACTTACTCATACTTCCATGCTCCATGCTCTAGCGTATAAGAGGGCCGTAATACAAACTATGGAGATAGTGTGGCAATATCCTGCTATATTCAAAAGGATATTCAAAAGGATATTCAAAAGGATATGATCAGATTTTCGAAGGTCATAAAATTCTACAAGATGATTTCTATTTAGATTTCTATTTTGAAAGTAACATTTAAATTATTGCAAGGCATTTGTGGATATTAACAACGAAACTCAAAATGGCGTGGCCAATTACTTACTTCTTACTTTTGAATGCATTTATAACTTTATTTCAATATTTAAAACATTTTATTCAGTTCGAAAACCGACGGCTTTCTGTTCATGAAGTTGTTGTCATTTTATATTAAAATCTTAGAATACTTTATTTTATCATTAAATTAAATCTAATTAAAAATTATCTTTTGAAAAATTCTTCATTAAAAAATTTAAGTAAAATTAAGAAATTTCAACGGAATCGAAATCTCCTTTAATTCGACATTTATTCCAAGAAGATCTAAGAACTCTTATAATTATTGTATGAATTGTATGTTTAGATCGTTAGTTCGATGCACTTTTTTTTGTAATTTTGAAAAAATTATCTATACTTTATTCAAATAATGCCTTTAAAAAGCATTATAACAAATAGAGCTAAAAAAAAAATTACAATTTAAAGCAAAAATTTCTTGTTACTTTTTACGTAAAAAGGAGCGTTAAGTTTTAATGATTATAAAAGATAATGATATTGTTAATAATTAATAATTATAAAATAAAAAACTTAAAAATGTATAAAAAGCGAAAAACGAAATCTTGTAATTGATCCAACTGACATCTAATAACTATAATAAACAACAACAAAAATAAAGTCTAACGAAAACGAAAAAAATAAAAATAAAAATTGCAACAATAATTAATTGATTAAATGAGTAATTATTGAATTTTCGCTTGGTCAATCACAAAATATTAGTTATAAAATAACTAAAAAAAAAGTCATTAGAAAAAACAAAAAAAAAAAAAACAAAAAACCAGCAGCAAACGAATTTTGCGTAAGCACCAACCAGATATTATTTGTTACTTAATAGTACGTAGAGCAAAACTTAAAGTTGTATAATTTTAGGCAGGCATGGCCGTTTTGCCACGCCTTCCATATTTCCCATAGATATTGTAGAATAAAAAAATTTTCAAGTTATAAGCGAAAGAGTATAAATTTTTACTTAAAAAAAAAAGGTGTTCTCAATTCACGTTGTACTGTGGGCGTGTCCTTTGACCAATTTAGACCATTTTTAATATCAATTAACGTACATAAACTGCTAATGTAACGGCCAAATTGGAAGTTAATATCTCATTTTTTGCGACCACAAGAAAGTTTTTCGCATACGGACAGAAGGACAGACGGACAGATGGACTCGCTTCAAAATTTGATACTGATCAAGAAATTATATTCCTTGTAAAGTTTTCTACATTTTCTTTAAGGTGTTGCAAACATAATAACAAAATTAATATACCAACATTCTTTGGGTGGCAGGTATAAAAATATGGAGAAAAATGGAAGATAGAAAAGAAACAATGGAAAAGCAGGAAAAAAGCGAAAAATTATTAAATAAAAACTAATACTTGAAATTTTAAATAATGGCAACGTAATTTGGTATAATTAAGGAAAATTAAAGAAAATTATAATTAAAAATGAAACATGCAAAACATGTAATATTTTGTTGTTGTTATTAGTTGTTATTAGTTTAATTAGAGCGAAGCAAAAAAAAAAAATGCTGTAGTCGATTAATGACGAAGTCAAATCAGAAGTTGAGAAAAAGATTTACGAATTAAGATAAGTTTCAGGTTTCAATTTGAAAAATTTGGTATATGATAAGGGGGTTCAAAACACGGCTTAATGTTGAAAGAAATTTTTCTCATCTATAGAATTTTCTTATAAAAGAGCTTTACACGAAAAATATTCGAAAAATTTGTACGATCTCAAGCATTTTCATAAAGAGTTCCTTTTGGATTAAAAATAAGACGCACAAGATCTAACAAATTTCATTAAAATTGTACTTTGATAAGAAACTTTATATAACGAGGCAACAGGCAGAAGGGCAGTGCAGCAAGTGTTTTACATGCGTACCTGCCATGAAGGCTCAAATGCCTGGTACACAAACGATCATAATGAGCGCTAGCGTTGGTAGTCACGTCATACGGGGTACATGCTACCGTCACCACTAGCTTCCAATTTAACCCCTGCATTGCACCTTATATATATGGCTTAATCTTTGGTATGTAGATTCAGAGCCTTCTGATTACTCCTAGACTTAGTTTAAATTAGCCCCATTAGCCTACCCAGCTACCCATTTTATTGGGGAAATGGGACTCTGCACGACATGCATATTTATGTTTGAACGAGCACAGTCCCCATGAAGCCAACCTCAATATCACCACAATGGGTATATTAAAACTGGTGATTCCATGGTACCAAATTAAATCTCTGGATCTGATCTCGTGACTCATGATGAACTTTGATGGTAACGGAACAAAAACTACCATTTCATGAGCCACACCCAGTTCAGCAGGTGCTTATCGGAACTGGTTGCCCCCAGGCAGAAGGGCAGATAGCCTTAAGGCAAATCAACAAAACAGATTTTAAATCGATTGTTATACGAAAAGATGAGTTCAATTTCAGCCTTTCTAATTAAGGCATATTACACTTCATGACACAAACGTTGTAGATTATAAAAATTATAATAAATATATTTGTTAAAATTCATGCATTTGCTATCATTTAAAATAATCTAAGAAAAACATATGCAGGAATATATCGTGCATTTAAAGGTTTGTAAAATTTTTTTAATTCAACACTGAACTCACTTGAGTTCAGGCAACAAATAATTTAATACCATTGCACACTGATGCACAAAAAAAAAAAACAAAGAAAAAAAAAACGAACAGCAAATATATGAAAAGAGTTGAATATCCTTTATTGAAAGGATATACGCAATTGATGTATTTTTATAAATATATGCGAGAGTTTAGTTCTTTCAATTATAAATTCAAGGTAAAATTGCACCTTTCTTTTTTGTACATCAACTCATTTTCCATTCATTCTCATTTTTCATACTACTTCAATTCGTCTTATTATTTATCTTCTTCTTATTCTTTTTCTTCTTCTTCTTCTTCTTCTTCTTCTTTTTAGTGTAAGGTATGCCAAGAATAATTAGCGATAGATATCAAGTGCATGCAATAAGAGATATGTAGATAAAAATGTAGATAGATTAGAAAACCGAATCCATAGCTAATAATGATGATGATCATAATGTTAATGATAAAGTTAATGATTATGATGAGAATGATGTTATCTTGGCATTTTATTAGCAAAAAAAAAAAAAAGGAGTTAAATTTGATATCCTCTTCATTAGCCTTCAAATTTGTTTGATGTTGGATCATATAACCAAAAAAAGAAGAAAAAAAAAAATATAATTGGGCCCTTATATTTGCACCCTACACACATACATATATACATGCATACACACATACACACACAATATGTTATATATTTTCATTTTTCCATTTCCATTCTCTTCATTCATTTTGTTTCTTTTTGTTTTCCTTTGTAATTGTGTGTCCTTTTTTTTTTTTTTTGCAGATACCTGTTCCTGTTCCATCATCATGGTGCTCTGAAAGAATATTTTTTTAAAGTTCTCCCACGATGTATTTTCTACCAAATACATTCTTTTTATTTTTATTTTTTTCCTTTTTTACTTTACTGTAGTTTTCCTTGTTGCTTTTATTTTTATTGTTATTTTATAGGCCAGCACCTTAAAACGTCTTAGTTTTTTTTTTTTTTTTTTTTTGGTGTTATCTGATATTTGTACAAATTTATTATGCCTTTACATGATCTTGTTGCTTTGGTACATTTTTTTATCTGATTCATTTGACATTAATAAATTTGAATTGTAATTGAACAGGAAGTGTAAAAATATGCCAACATTTTTTTTTTTTTAATTTTCTTCTTCTCATTTTCTAAGCTAATCATCCTTTGTTCCGCTTTATTCTCAATATTTTTAATATCATTTTATTATTAATCTAAATTAGTTTATATTTTTAAGACCGCCGTGTTATGCCAAAAAAAAAAAAAAAAACGTACAACTCTGGTTAATGAAATACAAAGCTTCTCAAAAAGAAATTTAATTCGGTATTGCCAAGTTATTTGCGAATTTGATTAGCGTAACTTTTTCAAGAGACCAATAATTCATTAACTGTTCAAATGAGTTGTGGAGAGTTGCAATAGAGATTAATAAAAATTTTCTATGCTAACAAAACCTAGAAAAACCTTTTACAAGTTTGTTGCTTGTAATTTCTTTTTGGTTTGATTTTTTTAAGTTTTATTGTTTCATTGAATTCTTAAATAAAATTTAAAGTCTGAGCTTTTAGTAAAAATTAAGTTTCATTTTAATTTAAATATTTTTAAGGGGCCTGGCATTTAGTCCTTTTTTTTCTTTTTAGAAATTAAGGAAATAAACTTTCATACACATTTTCGTACTCATAACTTTATATTTATCAAGGTCCATATTTATCTTAAAAACGACATTGAACAAAAACAGAACAGACTGACTAAAATTTATAGATCTAAAATGTTTTGTGTATTTGTGTATTTTTTTTTTTTTATTTTCTTTAATGACTCATAATACGAATATGGATAAAAATGAACTTAATTAACTTGAGATGCTTTTAAGGTATTTACTTTTTTTTTTTTTAAATGTAATTCAAAGAGTTTTTTTAAGTATAACAGAAAAATTGAAAGTGTTATAAAATTTGGAAAAACGGAAAAACCCTAAAAAAAAGTAAGGCATTTAAAATTTGTAGCCAATATTTAAGGGTGTTAATGATGATGGTGAAGATCTCACAGCATTTATTAGATTAGATTATGAAAGTATAGCATGACATAAGTTAAACTTTATCTAAACGATTATTTGCATTCAATCAAATATCTTTTCATTGATTATTTGGAAGTTTCCTTTATAATTTTTGTTTTCATTTTATAAAATGAATATTTGCTCAAGTAATGGGGTGGTGATCATATACACAACATAAACATACATAAACACAGATAATTTTTTTAATGTGCAAAATTACAAGGGAAGTTCTACTGACATCATTCTAAATTCTGGTATATTTTGGCTAAGGGTGTTTTTTTCTCATTTTGATTTTTTTTGGAATTGTTTTTTTTTTTTTTTAATTTTCATTTTATTTATGAAGCGTGTTAATAAAATTTCTTCCAGTAAATTATAATTTTTCCCATACATTCACATATAACTAAAAAAAAAAAACAAAAATACAAGAAGTTTCAAAAAATATAAAAGTAAAAAATAAAAAAACCAAAAAAAAAAAAAAATGAAGTGTTTAGTAATGGCGTCCTTTTTATATCATGAAAAAAAAATGTAACAACAACAAAACTTGTTTATTATAAAACAACTATAAAGAGAATTTGTTTTAGAGAAAACAAAAAAAAAAAATGATATGAAAATGTTGCTGCCATTAAGAATCACGCAGTTCTATAAAAATGTTAAAAACAAAATCTAAACAATATCTTGGCCTAACTATTTATAATAATAATTTTATTAATATTATATTTTAATAAATTTTTTATAATAAAAATATAATAATAATTGTTTATTTTTCAAACTTCCAAGCGCAATTGCCTTGATTTAATAATAATAAAAAAAAAAACAAAAATAGAAATTTTATTAATTTTATTCCTTGATTTCGTTACATTTTTATACTTTTTCTATGATCATTTTTTTTTTTTTAGATATTTTTTAAATGGAATAGATTTTGCATTTTGAAAATTCTAACGAACCATTAAGCTTCATTTTTTTTTTTAACAGTTTTAAAAAGTTTCAGACTTTTTAGATACTTTTAAAGTCACTTATGATCAAGATCTATTTTGTATTTTATGGTCTTTCTAGTTCCATTTTATCAGCATATAAATTTTTTTAATTGTTTTGTTTGTTTGCAAATATCTATCAAAGTAAATAACAATTTTATTGATGTAGAAAATTAAATTCCCCTCAGTTTGTTTAAAGTACAAACAAAAGAAAAAAATCCTGCTGTTTCTCATATAATTTTTAAACAAATACCACGTTCCATTAATTTCTATACAATTTTGAAAGTTTCATTTTCCTTCCATTTAGTTTTCATCTTCCCCTTCTCTTCTTACTCTTCTTCTGTTTTCCTATTTGTTTTGCTTTTTTTTTTTTTTTTTGTTTTTGCTTTTTTCGTATTATTTTTCACACTTGATTTTGTTATTTACTTGTGGTAATGATTTTAACTTACAAACAAATCTATTTGACATTTAACTAATTTGACATAATCCATTACACATTAATCATATCGATTATATTTCAACAGCAAATTAAACAATAAAAAAAATCTATAGATTTAGAAGGAAACTCAGCAAACTCAGCAAACTCAGCAAACTTTCATTTACATATTGAGAATTTCGAGATTTGTTGGAGGGTAAAATTGAATAATACAAAATCAATAAACAAAAATTAGAAATCTAAAAACAAAAATCAAAAATCAGAAAGCCTTTTAATTTTATTCATTGTTTTTGACACCTGGTTTTATTTAAATTGATTCTAACATATAGAAGAAGAATGAAGGCAGTTAGATATTTTTTTTTTTTTTGGAATAGATTGCAGAGTAAATTTTATTATTTAAATATTATTCAAGTTAGTTGAGGTAATAAAAGGACTTGACTTGATTTAGTGTTGGATTTAAAATTAGAATTCCCAAAATTTTTTATTCTTTGAAATCTCTTTCAGAGATTAGCTCCATTTCTCTTAAGCAGCTTTTTAGAATGAACGCTTCAATCATGCTTGGAGGTAATAAAAGGACTTGACTTGATTTAGTGTTGGATTTAAAATTAGAATTCCCAAAATTTTTTATTCTTTGAAATCTCTTTCAGAGATTAGCTCCAATTCTCTTAAGAAGCTTTTTAGAATGAACGCTTCAATCATGCTTGGAGGTAATAAAAGGACTTGACTTGATTTAGTGTTGGATTTAAAATTAGAATTCCCAAAATTTTTTATTCCTTGAAATCTCTTTCAGAGATTAGCTCCATTTCTCTTAAGCAGCTTTTTAGAATGAACGCTTCAATCATGCTTGGAGATAATAAAAGGACTTGACTTGATTTAGTGTTGGATTTAAAATTAGAATTCCCAAAATTTTTTATTCCTTGAAATCTCTTTCAGAGATTAGCTCCATTTCTCTTAAGCAGCTTTTTAGAATGAACGCTTCAATCATGCTTGGATCAATCATGCTTGGAGGTAATAAAAGGACTTGACTTGATTTAGTGTTGGATTTAAAATTAGAATTCCCAAAATTTGCTTGATAAAGGATAAATATAAGCAGATCATCAATAATTTTATGAAATACAATAAAGAGGTTAATAACGCTTATGTAAATGAATATGAAGTCAATAGAAATACAAAATTAAATTTTAGAAATTAATGGGCATGAATTTAGGAATTTTTTTTTTATAAAGGCCTAAGAAAAATACATAAAAATTTGCTCACTTATAAAGTTATATAACGATTTAGATATGTTTGTTCAACTCTTCAAAAAGGACTTTAAATAGAAGAAGCAATGACAGAAAGTAAGAAGAAAAAAAAAAAGTAAATGAAATTTTATAAAATTTTATATTAACAAACGAATTAGACAAATCATGACATTTTGGGGTGACAATTGAGCAGAACAAATTTTTCTATTATATTTAACAATTGTTGTTATATTTTTATTATAATTGTTAATAATAATGAAAACAATAATAAGATTTTTCTTTGAAATTCCCAGACATTGCAATAAAAGTGTCAGATTTTTTTTTTTTGGTAGATTTCTCATCACATTTCTATTTTTTTCATTTCTCCATTTATTGTTACCTTTGCATAAGAAATTTTTTTTTTTTTTTTTGTTATGCTGTTTCTCAATTTAGGCGATATATCATTTTCCATTATGGCCCAGAAGGTAACACATGGAAATAGTATAATGGATGATAAAATGAATAAAGACAATTTGTCTAAAATTTCCATTCATATTTTTTTTTCTTTTTTTTTTTTTTTGGTTATTATTGTTACCTCCAGCACTTACTCGCAGAGTATAATAAATTTGAGGTTATGTATGTAACATTTATAAGGTCTTGAGATAGAATCATTCTTTTTTTTATTAAATCAATACGCTTTAGAATTTTGCTATTAAACCTTTTTGTCTGTCTGTCTGTCTGTCTGTCTGCCTGCTTGTCCATTTGTCCATTTTGTTAACAATTTATATGCCATAATTTTAATTAAATTTGACTGATACTTGGTTTGTGTACATTTTTTTGGGGTCCCAAAAACTTTTCGTCTTAAAGTGGTCCATTCAAATAACTTAAATATCACTTTCAATTTTTTTCTGTTCAGATTTTTCTAGACTTTTCAATTTCCATTTTAAATAAAACGATTCATGGTACTTAAAAATCGCTTCCAATCGTTTGTTATTTGTTTTTATATTAAATTTTTACTTTCGTATTTTGTTGTTGTTGGTTCTTGCTATATTTTATACTTCTTACTAAGATATCACAATCAATGAAATTATATTGTGCAAGTTTTATGTAGAGCAAAGTGAAGAGAGTGTGAAATTTTTCCTTTTTCCGCTTTTTTTTTTTTTTTGGTACTTTTTGTAATTAAATAAACCATTAAAACATTTAAGGGCTTGTTATGAAATTAAATGCTATCAATAGTACTGATGATCATGACACATACACACACACACACACACACGCACACACACACACATACACACATATTTATACAATGTAATCATTATCAATAAATTAAATAATAGAAAAAACGGTAGAATATCGCACACACGCACACACACACACACACAAACACACTCACAAATAGATAAAGAGATAATGACATATGGCCTGTATGGCTCATAAAGCCCATAAGGCCCATAAGGGCCTTAGTGCCCCTCGCATCGTCATTTTATTCTTTCCCTTTCCTTTCTCAGACTTATTCAATCTATAAAAATATAAATGACATGTGAGGATATTGGTGTGTGTGTGTGTGTGTGTGTGTGTGTGTGTGCATGTGTGTATGTGTGTTTATTTTTGTTAAGGTATCCCATATAATTTCTATGATTTATCTTTTGTTTTGTTTTTTTTTTGTTCAATTTTTATTTTTTGTATTGTTTTGCGTTGATTCTGCGGTTTAGTTAACAAATTATTAGAATTTTTAATTGTCCTTATTTCAATGTTTTTGTCCTTGCTGTTGCTGTTGCTGTTGCTTTTACTTGTTTTTGCTTCTTTTTATTCATTTATTTTTTTTTTTTTGTAATTTGTTATTTGTTATTTGTATTTTGTTTATTTTGTGTTGCATCAAAATCCAAACTGAATAGCGCCGCATGTGGTTTGCAACTGGTTTGTTGGCAAACCACGATTTTTTTTTTTTTTAAATATTTCTTAAATATTTCATTTGTGTTTATACTTTCTATATAAAAATTTTCGTGTAAAATTTCGTGTAAAATTTCATATAATTGAATCTTTCTAGCTCTTTTCGTATTATACTGCCATAACTGCTCTATCATTCTATCTTACTCTAACTTTCTACTTTTTTAAGCAAATGCCTTTCGAATGCAAATCCGTTTGTATGCCCTTCATTTCATGCAATTTTTTTTTTTTTTAATGTTTTTATGATTCGTAAAGTTTTTGTATAAAAAACGCTACTGGCGTAAAAAAAAATCGTAATTGCTGAAATTAACAACCTTAAAGTTCTATACTTTTTTTATATATAAATTTATAAATATCGCTTAGGCTTAGCATATCACTTTCATATTGAATAGAATTGAAATTCTAAAGAGTTGGCATTTTGACAAGTTTCCATTTAAACATTTAATCTAAGCTTCATTAAACATCAATATCAAAACAACAAAAAAAAAAAAAAACGAAAAATTAAGGTAAACAGAATAAATTAGTGACAATTCAATGCATTTTAATTGATTTATATTGAAAAACACAAGAAGTGTTAACCGGAAAAGTAAATTAATTCCATTCGACTTAACACTAACACTTAACTTTTATGTGTTACGTGTTAAATCAGTCTTTTTTTTTTAATAAAATATTTAAAAAAAGTATTTTAAAAAATATTAAAATATTTAAAAAAAATTTTTTTTTTAAATATTTCAAAAAATTATTTAATTTTTTAAAATTAAGCGGAAAGATTAAGCGAAGTTTATCATTTCAATATGGAAAATTTTCAAAAGACTTTATAAGAAATACATTTACAATTTGGATGCTTTTGAAGCACCATAATTATTGATAATTTTTTAGTACATTTTCATAATTTATAACTTATTTTCTTTCCATTCCCAGTAATAAACAAGTCCATTCGAATTAATTACTTGTTTTTTAGTTTCATGGAATTCATTAAACAAATTGAGCGCCATTAAACAAATTAAGGCCATGCCTAGTTGAACTAATCATTTATAAATTTTTAAAAATAATTTTCTCTTTTCTCTTATTTTTTTCTATGAAATAAGTTACGCCTTCATTTAACTTCTTCATTTAATTAATATAAATATTTATTTTTTATTGATTCTCATAATTATAAATATTTATAAAAAAATTGACCATTCGGCCAATGCTTCTTGTCCTTTTTTTTGTTTTTGTTTTTGTTTTTGTTTATTATAAATTTTACATAAAATAATTAAGGAAGTGTTTTAGCGTAGGTTGATGGTGAAATTTTTGAGGGCTTTACTTTTTAAGCAACCCAAAATAAAATCATCTGTAATAGCTTGAAGGCGTTGAATTTTTCCAAGGCATATCACATTTTTTTTTTTTTTTTTGATTATTGATTGATTTAAAGGATTATTGTTTGAAAATATTTTATCAGTTAACATAAACTTTAAATGTTGATAAATGATTCTGATTAGATTGCTACAAAAAAAAAATTGCATTTTTAACATAAAATTTATGATCTCTAACAATTTTTTCCAATTTGTTCTTGTGAAAAGTTTGAAGAAAATTAAAGGCCCTTAAGTTTGGCCTTTGATGTTACTAACAACAGGAAAAGACTATACAAATATAAAAAATTACAAAAAAAAGAAAAAAAAAAAACTAGAGAAAAGACTAAATGAAAGAGATATAAAGTTCATTTTATACCCAAGTGCATATAAAATAGAAAAATGGTTGCGGTTGTGTAATTCATGTAATCCATAATAATTGATAATTGTAGTATAATGGACTCCTGTTGGTAAATTAATTATATGTTATTGTTAATATAAACTTTATTAACTTGTTATATCATGCATATTGTTAACAATAAATAAATAAATAAATATACGTTTGACTTTTCATAACTGAATTATATAATAAACATATAGAAATAAAGAAATACAAAAACAAAAAGCAAAAAAAAAAAAATTGGGAAAAAAATGGAAAAAAAAAATTTGCCAATAACAATAAATAAGAAAAAAAAAAAAACATGAAAAAAGTTATTGCCTCACAATCATCGTTCTCTGCCAATGCCCCATGACTTAATTTTTCTTTATGTATCATTGTTGTTGCAACACACTTTGAATTGAACATGAGATGTGTGTTATTGTTGTATTTCGATTATTCAATTGTTCAATTGTTGTGTATTTTTACGTTTTTTCTCCTTTTTTTTTCTTTTTTTTTTTTTTTCTAAACAAATTGAAAAAAAATATGGCAACAGTTGTTGCGGTTGGCTTTTTTAAGGCTTTTTCCTGTTGCAAAAAAATAAAAACAAAGAAAAAAAAAATCCAAAAATTTGCACAAGAAATATATAAAAAGAAAATATAAAAACATAGAACTTTAAACGACCAACATATAAACAGGCATATTTATTCAGTTTGTCCACACAAATATTTGCGGTTTTCGATTAATATTCATATCATCATGAATTAATATCCATGTAAATTTTATGACATTTATTTGAATAAATACAAATGATAAGTGAAAGAGAAAATTTTATGATCTGTTCAGTTAGTTAAATGATCTACAACATTTTGCTTAAATCAAATGAAGCCAATAAAAAAAGTCTAACGTATATTGCCAGCGCTTGGAAAATTTTTTTATCTGAGAGGGAAGATTCAAAATATTAAATTAATGTGGAACGTCTTTAGAATATTAAAATATTATTATGTGGCAAGTTTGTTTAAAAAACATTTAAAATTGTAAATTTTTTTTCACCAGACAATTTTTTTTTTTTTTTTAGAAAAAGCTTAATGCGAAAAATGGTCATAATTTTTAAGAGGGTTCATTTTTGAAGCAACACAAAATTAGTTATAAAATTTCATTAAAATCTGCTTTAAATTTTAAACGGTTAAATGAACGGTTGATCGGACAGTTGAACAGTTTAACGGTTTATTGATAAATCTCAAGTCGATTTTAAGTCCAACTCAAGTTCTTTTAGATGTTACAAACTTTATCACAAGCTCTATCACAAGTTGTGTAATGCTTAAAGAAATATTGGAAGAAGGAAATATTGAATAAGTAAGTGGGCAATTCCTTTTTATTGATTGCCAGGTTACAATGCCAGTAAAAAATTGTACAAAATAGTTATCTAGGAAATGTGTTCTGAACAAAACATAGATTTTTTTTTCCATAATTTTAAAACATAAATTGTTAAACATTTTTAAAAGAATAACTTTCCCAGGCCTTTAGATGATCTCCAAACAAAATTTTATTTTTTCCTTATAAAGTTTTACTGAAAAAGTTTATCTCAGCTTTTCTTAAGGGCCATCTTTAGAAATTGGCGAGCATTGAAAAACTTTCAATAAATTTTATTAAATTTTTAACTTTTTGGCAAAAAGTTAAAATTTTCTACAATTTTCAATTTTATTGATCAATGTAACAAACTTCCATTTGTTATTGCTTTCTTTCTTCCATTAAAAGATACTTAATTCTCATTCCTCATCATAAAAATTTTCTTTATACGTTTAACCTAACTAATATTCAAGTTATCATGAATGAATGAATGAATGAATAAATGAATGAAAATTTTATGAAATAAAAAAAATTGTATTTTTTTTTTCTATGATTTTAAATAATTTTTTTTGTTTGTTGCTGTATAAAAATTTTACCATAAAATGTTCAAATGGTTTCGATATAGCACGCTCCATATGTCAAACCATTAAAATACAATAATGCGGTTATTTGAATACATTTCAGAATAAATAAAGTGAAAAAGAAAAAAAAAAAGGCCAGAGATGTGAAATGTATTGAGCATAAGGAAAAAAAGCAAACAGAGAAATCAAATAATACCAAAAAGTGTGGGCATGTGTGTGTAGATTAAATGGGACATTTGTTAAGCAGTTAGATGGATTTACAATATATTTTCATTCATTCATTGATTCATTGATTCATTGATTCAAGCCATTCAAGTCATTCAAGTCATTCAATTCATTCAGCCAGCTTAACATTCATTTGGTTGTAGGCTGGACGATGGGCTGGCAAGTAGGAAGTAAGTAACTGAAGGTACATACATATATACGCTCGAGCTGGCTGTGTGTACGCCCAGTAGCTCTATGTACCTACACATGCACATACCCAACCTTAGTGAATAAAGGATTTTTTTTTTGAATATACAAATTTTCTTTTTTTTTGTGTTTGAATATAAACCAACAAAATGAAACACATGATTTACATTTTTGTTTCTATCTCTTTCCCTCTCTCTCTCTCTCTCTCTCTTTCTCTCTTTATTTCTCTATCTTTATCATCATCTATTTTGTAAATGCCTTTATCTCACCCTCAGCTCTCTTAAAAAATAGAAAAATGAAATTACAAGAATTTCTCTATTGGCTTTTGTCTTTTTTACATGTGTGATGAAATAATAATACCAATATATATATATATATATATATATATATATATATAGAAAAAAATAGTCAAAGAAACGAAAATCTTTTAAAAATTATTATTAATGATATGAAGCAAAAATAAAAAAGTAAAGAAATCGAAAAATCTGTAAATGTGAATGCAAGTGATGGCATATTGAAAGATAAAAATGAAAAGAGATAGCAATATATAGATGTACAGTGTGAAAGAAAGTAAATGAGGAGAATAAAGAAAAAAAAACAATAGAGCATACATACCAAAGCAAATCATTCTTTGGGCGGTTTATACGATTAACGCCCCATTTTAGTCATAAAACTTTTCCATAAGCAGCATCATCCGTTTTGATAAAGGACATTATTTTTATCTTTAATTGTATTTATATTACCCTTTTTCATATTTTATATGCGATATTTATTGATACAGAATATCTAAAAATTTTTACAAATGTTGGCATCAAATAAATTTGCCTGTTCAGTTTTTTGTAAAATTTTTTAATAAAATTTTGGAACTTAAACCAATAAAAATGAATATTGGAGATCTCCTTTATTCTATAATAAGAAATTTTCATTCAAACATGGTTCCGTTACAAATATTTTGTTACATTTAAAGTGTATACAAAATTTACATTGTGTGGAACAATTTTTGCTATAATTTTCCTATAAACATTTTTTCTAAAGACAATTTTTTGAAAGGCATCAATTTTGGGGACTTTAAGTGTTCCAGTGACTTGTTTCTGCTTGTTTCTAAAATATAAATCGGTTTTGTATAATTTTGAAAAATCTCTTCTTTTATATCGATCTTTTCAATATAACATATAAAAATTATTAATGGATGGTTGAATGAATGAATTGGCCCTTTATGAAATGTATTTACAATTCGTTTTCAATGATTTATCAAAATCAAAATCTTACTTGTTGTTTCCCTTTCATTTGAATGAAATAAAAGTCGCCTTTAATTATTATTCTATTTATGGTATTGTATTTTACATATATATAAATATATATATGTACATATACATATACATATGCTTATGATGCACAAGATTACAAATATTTGTCACATGACAAATTTTAGGCTTCTAAAATAAAATAAGAAAATATAAAATACTTTAAATAAGAATGGGGAAAAGGAAATTAGTGAAATAGAGTGAGAGAGAGAGAGAGAGAGAGAAAAGAGAGAGAAAGAGATAGAGTTAGAGTCTCAATTAAAGAAACCTAATATTTTAATTTGATATAAATAGAACAACAAAAGGTATAACAGACTAAATGGTGGGTGTAGGCCTTGAAAAGGGCGTACTCAAATCAAATAATAATAATTTAAAATTAATAAATAAAAATCTAAATGGAAGAAATTTTTGATAAATTCTTAACAAAATATAATTTCATTTAATTTTCATATTAAACCAAATATAATTTTATAATTTTAATGAAATAATTATTATTTCTTCTTAATCAGGCAGATTTATAAAAATTTAATAAATAAATTTTTTATCAAACAATTTCATTTTATGGAAAAATTTTTGTCGTCCATTTCGTTTATATTTTATAAATTTTCAATGAATTTCGTGTTTGGCTGATTTGTATGATCCTATTTTCTATTAAGGTAACAAGGGGTAACAAGGCTTAATACAATAAATGGAAAAGAATTCAAACTTAATTGTTTTTAAGAGTGACTACTTCTAAGAATAAATAAAATAAAATCCATCAATGATTATTTAAAAGTTCCTTTATTGATTTTGAGTAATATAATATTAGGAGGGCTGTTCAGAATAAATAGGCATATAGTTGAAATCGTAAGTATGATAAGGGTCCCTCAAGTAGTTGCTCCCTAGAAAAACTTAAGAGAAAGGCAAGCAAAAAGTTTTCATAAATTGTACAAATTTCTAGATCTGGAATGGTATGGATTTTTATGCCACACAGAGCTCTCTAAAATATCATATGAAGTGATGTGGATCGAATTCAATATCAATCCATAAAAATCTTTACAATTTACTTTTCAAACCCGTTAATCAGATAAAATTTAGAAGGGAACTTATAACAAGCCTTAATTTAAGCATTTGAAAAGTTGAGTAAATATAAAAGATTTAAAAGTTTATGGTATAGCCTTAAAATAGAACAAGGACTCTTTAACATTAATATCGGCCAAAGTTACTTAAGGCATTTGAGACAGTTATTAAGACACTTCTTTGATGAGCAACAGCATTTTAAAATCACATTTTGTAATAACAATTTTTTTATGAAAAAATGTCAAAATTAATAAATTTTCATGAAAATGATTAAAACTAAAAGAAAATTTCAATAAAATATTTATAAATTATTTGAAAATTATTGAATTAAGTTAAATGAAAACAACGACATAATTTTCCCTTATATGATGAAAATTATTATTATTATTATTATTCTGACAACAAAAAAAAAAGTTTCAAAAATTTTTTAGCACCCCTTTTTTTTCTTTTATACATCATACGCAGTAGCCAACTTTTTTTTTTTTTTTTATATAAAATAATTATATATTATTTTTTTTTTCATATGTATTAGCATATGCATATAAATGTATAGATGAATCAAATGCCGGAAGTCCTTTCAAAAATTTTTCTTTTTATTATAAGGATATTTTTTTATTTTTTTCATTTTTTTCATTTTCACATTTTTTTCATTTCTTTTTCTTGCTTTTTTTATTTTTAATAAAATGAGCTCTTGGTGCTGTGGCACCAAGAGCTCACTCGTTAGCTTCTATTTTAATCAGTTTTATCAGGGTGCTTATATACATTAATATATAATTTTCATCTTTTTGTTTAATACAATTTTTTTTGGTTTTTTTTTTGAATCTACATTCATTCATTTGCCTTGATCCCTTCCACACACACATACACACAAACACACACACACAAACAGACACACACACAAACCCATACATAAAAAGAATTTTGTTATTGAATGCCTGATGCGCTATTCTGCTTCTTCTTTTTTTTTTGTTATTTTTTTTTTATATTTTGGCTTTTGGTTCCAGATTTTTGGGCTGCCTGCTTTTGCTTTCACATGATTTGTTGGTGCATGGAAAAACGGAAATGCATAAAATGATGGATGATTTATTATTATATGTATGTATGTATATGTGTATGTATGTATAATCAAATCATGATCAAATCATCATCTAACTATAACTCTATAATTAACGCTTTTATTTTATTTTAATTTGTTTTGTTTTTTCGCTGTAAGAAATTTTGTCGCTATTTCCATTTGCCAAGAGTATCATTTTTCACAGGATATGTATGTTATATATGAACAGATGTGTGAATAAGGCAAAAAAAAAAAAAACAAAAACAGGGAAACCTCCCAAAACTATTATTTATTATTTCTATTCAAGCTAAGTTATGATTTTATATGATTAAGTGGCTCGTGGCATATTAATATTTTGTCCTTTTCTCTTCAACATTTTTCTTTTCTTTTTTTTTTTTTCTTGCCTTTGAAAAGTTACAAAGATTTCAAGTTTTACGAGTTTTTCAATAAAATTTTTGTTTGAATTTATTTAAGTATTTTATTAATTTGTATACAAACGCACACATTTACATTAATTTATTGTTTAGCTTTTTGAAAATAACACTTTTTGATGGAAAGTGTCATTTTATTTTGTTTATTTTGCTTTTGTTTGACTTTTTTTTTCATGTTTCATATTTTAGCAAAAATTTTATATTATTTTACAAATATTGCTTAGTTTTGGTCAAACCATTCTTCTAATTAACCATTATTCTAATTTCATTATAAAATGTTGATATTTTCAGTTCATTTCTTAAATTTATTGAAATTTCTAATTTTCTCAAATTTATCTAAATAATGCTGAAGAAAATTTGAACGATTTAAAGTTGAATTGTTACAATGGCAATGAAAATAAGAAAACAAATGAAAATCCAAATTTCTTGATATAATTTTATTGTGCCAATAAAATGACTTTATATCGATTTTTACGTAAATATTGTTCCCTGAAATAATTTCTCACAAACAACTTTACATTTAAGCGTAATATTATTTTGACAAGTGACTTGGAGCAAAAGTTGTCAATAAATTGATTTAGTTGATTTTTTGTTAAACAGTTTCTGATAAAGGCCTCTTTCGAATATGCAAATGGACATTTTGTCATTAGAGTAGAAATACTTTTTTAAAAAAAAATTTTTTTTTTTTTAAATTCAACATTAACAAAATTTTATATTTGTAAAAATTGCATATTTTATTCCATCAGTTAATGCTTAAAATGCTTCATATCCAGACGTTACGTGTATTCTCCTTATGTCACATTTTTTGTAGAGCTTGGAAAACTCCGCGAAGTGTGCTTATTCTTGATCAGCACTAAATTCTGAATCGATTTAGATATGTCTGTCCTTAAATGTATGTCTAAACGTCTGTCCATTTAGTAATCTCTTCATTGTGAGTTAACCATTTTTCTAAAAGAAAAAAAAAAAGAGACATTTACTTCAAAATTGAGCCACAATTGTTGGAAAAATCATTCAAAAGAATCTTTTGAATGTTTTGAATCTTATGAAAATGAAAGAAAAAAAAAACCAAATTTTCATACTTTTTAAAGTTACTTCATTTAATTTATTGAGAATTTACATTTGATTTTTATTACATTTAATGGCAGTGACTTAAACGGCCAGAGCAATTATTTATTTAAAAGAAAAAAAAAGGCGCTCGAAAGAAACAGCAAGAAGAAATAATGATAAAGCAAACTTAAAAGGGGAGGTAAAAATAAGAATAAGAATGTACTTAATTTTTTTTTTTTTTGCTTTTTGTATCTGTAATTATTGTTAATTTTTTTCTTCATTTTTTTGCTATATTTTCTTTAACATTTAGCCTTCAGCTTTAATATACACATTCCTTTCCCAAACTGTTTCTCTCGGCTTGTTTTTCTACATGCATGAAAATTTGTTTTAGACGTTTCCAAAAAGGAGGCATCAGGGGTACTACAAAGTGTGTATATCAAATTTTGAAACGATTTAGAGATATTTGTCTGTCTGTCCGTCTGTCCATATGTACTTGGGTGGTAAATATTTTCCTGATGGCAAAAAACGAACAATATCGATTTCAAATTTGGCAGAAACATTGAAAATTGAGGTTTTTTAGTTGTTACTAAATAAAGGCCAAATTGGTCCATAGTGCAATATTAACTGAGAACGTCCGTTTTGTTAAGCAAAAATTTATAGTTTTTTATTCAAAACTTAAAAACTGAAAATCGAAACAAATATGAATCTAAAATTTTGTACAAATATTAATTTTGTAGATACATTGGGGAAAATATTTGTCTTTAAAAGAAAATCAAACAACATACTGATAAATTTTAATTTGCTTTGATCAATTCTCAATCTAAGTTATTTGAAGCTTCATTTTTGCATTTTACAGAAACTTTGATGAAAAGAGTATACGCCAAATCTTTTTTGGTTGGTGATTGAAAGAAATTGCAATAATTTCCTTTTCAGCTTTTAATGCTTTTGCTTCTTGTGCAAAATTTAAAGAAAAAACCTCCAGCGTATTTAACACAAATGAGTTAAAAAAAAAATACCAAAAAAAAAAAAGAAAAATAACTAGTGAGAAAATTATATTTGATTGAAATCAAATCTTGGTTACCCATCATCCAAAGATTATTTCTTACTCCAGGTAGACCAGACTTTTTTCTAGGCATTGCAGAATAAAAACTTTAATATTTTTATAAAATTTTTGGGAAAAGAGCACAAAACTCTAAAGTTCTGCTTAAAAACGAGAGATGTTCTCAGTTTTTATTATACTGTGGGCGTGTTCTTTGACTGATTTGGCCTAGTTTCAATACTAAACCTCAAAAATGAACGTCTAATATTTCTGCCAAATTTCAATGCCATAACTCTTTTTTTACTATCAGGAAAATGTTTATTATACACGGACACATGAACAGACGGACGGATATGATGCTAAACAAGAATATATAAATTTTATGGCTTCCTCAAAGCTTCCTTTTAGCTGTTACAAATATTATGACAAATTGAGTGTATCTCCAATTTTTGAGTGATATGTATGAAATATATGTAAAATAAGGTAATAAAATAGTAAAAAATAACAAGAAGATGCAAAAAAGTTATAAATATTTTGTATACTTGATGTAAAGAAAAAAAAGAAAAAAAAAGAAAAAAAAACTGAAAAAATTAGCTGAATTTCAATAATAATAAAAAATCCTTTTTCTACCATACTTACCTGTGCCTTTCTATGAAGAGTTGAAACAGTGGCCCGTAGAATTTAGAAGAGGAAAGTGGTTTTTATTTTCTCATTGGTATTTTTGTTTTTAAAAGTAACCAACTCGATTGTTTAGTGGCACGCCATTATAATATGCATCAAACACACACACGCACTCTCATGCACAATAAAATTACCATAAATTAAAGAAAAAATATTTATAGTTCAACAAGGTCGACAATTAAATACCGTACACACAACTTTATAATTTTTAGAAAAGAGAAAATCTAAAAATAATAAAAGAGACACTTTTAAAAAAAGATAAAAAAAATATAAGATGGATGGATAACTTACTTCATATAACTTACTTATCCATTTTAAATTTGCTAGAAGTGAAACATTTTTCGCTTAAATACTTTTGAATTTCAAAGACGCCAGATGTGGCAGTTACAGTTACGTTAGATCTAAATAATGTCAACCAAATTTAAATGACTATTTCAAATTTATATATCATTAATCTTTTACATCTTAAATTGGCCAAGAGTTATCTAAAAAAAACTCGATACAAAGAAAATAAATCAAAATCGTATTATTTAAAAAAAAAAATCCTTTTATATCGATGTTAAATCACCATTGAATTTGTACAAATGATTTACAAGGTAAAAAAAAAAACTTTAATTTAACGACTACTTCCTGAGGGCTCAAGTTTTATATAAAATATGAAAATACCAAGAATATATAAAAAAAAATTTAACAATGGCCGATTTTGCAGCAGTACGTGTTGTAAGGTAAGTTCTAAGTTTATGCGAATGTCTGTAACTCTCTAACTCTCTAACTCTCTAAAAAGCTTTAAGTAAATTTAACTTGTATTATTTCGATCGACTTAAAGTTTTTTTTTTTATATAGCAATTTATATTTCTGCTGTTTCAAGAAAGTCTCTTTAATGTTACACTTAAAAAATCTTAGAGAGATTTTTATATCCTACAAAAATGAACTACATTGAAATTGGATCATTTTGCCTAGAATGCCTTGTTTCGCAAAAATAATAGTATATGCATAATTTTATAAATGATTTTAGTGAATATCGGTCCAAACCATTTTCTTTATATGATAAGCAAAATTTTATCAATTTAGACTACATCGATATAATTTTTTCCATAATTTTTATAGAAATCATTGATAACTTACAATGATTTTTATTTCAATGACACTACATTTAAAATGGTGTAAAGTATGGTACTTAAAAATCGGCCTTAACCGATCACAAACTTTTTACATAATTTTTTCCTTTAAAATTCATTTGGTATTTGCCGTTTTTCTTTTGTTGTTGTTGTAAAGAACATTGCTATTGCTATTGTTATTATTGTTATTATTATTCTTTATTGCTGCACTTGATTATAAACACTGTTGGCATTGTTATATTAGCAGCAATAATATTGCTAGAGGTAAATATGGCCCACAACTACAAACAAAACTTTTTCAGTTACGTTTTGTTTCGCTTGAATTTTTCTATTTTTTTCTTTTTTTTTTTTTTGCATTTTGCATTTTGTTGTTGCTGTTATTGTTATTGTTCTTATTGTTTTATTAATAAAATTGCGATATCTATATAAATTTTTTTTTTGTATGCCAGGTTTGTGCTCATGATGCCACTTTTTGTTTTTTCAGTTTACATTTTTCTTATGTTTTTGCTTTCATTTCGCATTTCTTATACGTGGCCAATTTTAATTTGAACCAATTTTGTATTATTTATAATGGCGCATATCAAAACAGCAGCAACAACAGCAAGAGCAAATTACAACAATAAATAATATAGCAACAACAATAATAATAATAAATGATAAATAATAAAAAAAAAATAAAAAAGAAAAAAGAAAAATGAAAAATGAAAAAATTGCTTATCATGCGATATCATGTAAACAACATGCGAATAAGTAACAATAACAATAACAATAACAATAACAATAGCATAAAATATTTAAAAGGTAGCAGAACACAAAAAAAGAAAAAGAAAGCGAGAAGGAAAAAAATGAATAAATGAAGCAAACTGGTTGCAGCGGCCATTTCGCAATTGATAAGCGAAAAAAAAAATTGTATCAAGTTTGTGTATAAATGCGATGCGCCATATATAAATAAATATAAAGTTATATATGGCGTGCATTTAAACCGGTTACTTTTTGTTAATGATGCGAAGGTTCAACACAACGATCATTTTTTTTTTTTATATTGCTGTTGCTATAGCTATTACTTTTGTTATTGTTGTTATTGTTATTGTTGTTGATGATGATAATGATGATGGCAATGGTGATGGCGATGGCGATGGCGATGGCGATGGCGATGGCAATGTGGATGCCAATGATAACACAACTTCTGTACTTACTGTTTAAATATGCGTTTCAAGCAACCAGCAACAATCAGAATATCATTTACAATATTAAAACTTTATAGCAGCAATTGCAATTGCAATAGCAATAGCAATAATAATAATAATAATAATAATAATAATAGCAGCAGTCAAACAGCAGTTTATAACTAAGTTACACATTGTGGCACATGATGGCAACCCATACAACTGATCATTGTAATAATCATTATTGATGATCTTTTACATAAATTGTTTTATTTCTTCTTCTTTTTCTTTTTCTTATTGTTACTTTTCTTACTTTTACATAATTTTTTTTTTTTTTGCTTTTATTTAATTGCTACCATTTAATCTATTTCGTGTGTGGCTCATACAAAATGTAAGATATAAGAAAAAGAAAAAGAAAAAGAAAAAGAAGAAGAAGAGATGAAGATGATAATGAAGATGAAGATGAATTTGAAGATGAAGTTGAAGATGAAGTAACTTACAGATTAAATAAAATGAATAAAAGCTTAAATGATTGTGTTTATTTATTATTATTATCATAAATTACTTATCTTTTTATTTTTTCACTCTTTTATTATATAAATTATTTTTATCACACATTTTATATTGAGATTATAACAATTTTGCTCCTTTAATAAATTTTATTATCAAGATTTTACATAATAAAAAAAAAAAACTGATAAAAAAAAAGAAAGAAGTTGAGAAGAAAAATCGAAAAAAATCAATGATTATTAATACTTGCACTTAAAGTCCCAGGAACTGTAAAAATATATGCCTAAGGCCGTTTTGGTGTGTGCTTTAAAACAGAAAACAGAAATCAGTGTGTTAGGCCTCCTCTAAATTCTTCGAATTTTTAACTTTTTTACCTTTAAACTTTTCAACTCTTGTACTTTCAAAAACATCCAACATCCGATTTACCAACTTTCGGATTTATGCTAATTTAAATTTCCGAACATCCCGACTTACCAAATATCCGAAATATTCAGCTTCTAGATTGCCCGAATTTTCGTTTCCTCAACATGTTAATTGCGCCAATCTTTGCAAATTTCCAACTACACGACTGGCCAACATTACAAATTTCTTAAAATCTCAACTGCTTTACCTTCGAGCTTGCCTTTTTCAGTATTCTAAGAAACCCCAAATTATTAACTTTCTAAGAGTCCGACTTGCCAACTTTTCAACTTCTTGACTTTTCAACTTCTTCACTTTGCAAATTTTAATGATTTCCCCGCTTTTTTGATGTCTCTGCTTTCTAAATTTACAACTACGGAAATTCCCGATTTTCCAAATATCTGACTTCCCAACTTCAAAGTAGTCAAAGCAAGTTGCTGCAAAGTTTTTTTTTAAAAAACTAACAATAAAGATTTCAATTTTTGTAGCGCTTAAAGATAAGCAATACAAATATGAATATTATTAAAATTTCATTAGGTGACTCTTATATCGATTCTGCAACGCCCATTTTCGATTGTAGCGTACATTTTAATAAAATGCCTGTACCAAATTGTTTGATGATCGTTGGTGATATAAAAAAAATGTCCATCTGCGCAATGTTTAAATCAGGCCTTGTTATTTGTTGTAAAGTAAAAATTTATGAAAACCAAAACAAAAAAAAAAAAACTAAAATAAAATAAAATTTAAGAAAAAGAGAAAAAACAAAAAAAGGATGTAATTTACTTTAAATGCTAAATAAGCTGCTATTAAGTGTGTTGTTGTTGCTTTAAAAGTAAGAAAAAAAAAACCGAAATTATATCGCACCGTATTATTTCAATTTAAACATACACATAAACATTTCTCTCTTGTTAATTGCTCTTACACATATACACACATACAAAATGGGGGCAAGAATTTTTTTTACAATCTTTTAAAAATTTTTTTTTGTTGAGTGTTTTTTTTTCTCTTTATTTTATTTAATATAATTTTTGAATCTTAATTAGAGGCATATTGCGATAGAGCCTTGTGATAAGCAAATGTAACAAATACAAATACAACAATAAATCCAATATAATAGAAATGGACTGAGCGAGATATAAAAACAAGTTAAAAATATTGTGGACGGTTGAACTTTTTCAACTTTTTGTTTAATGAACTTAAAAAGTCCAAAATTTGAAATGTAAATTCAGAAAATGAGAAATTGTAATTTGCATGAGAATTTTGAAGTATTCAATGGGTTGCTATGGGAAAGGGACTTAAAAAACGTTATCAATCTGAATCATGTTTGGCACAAAGTTTCAAAGTAAAATCTAAACACCCTGGAATTATTTTATAACTCTAAAAGTGTCAAGTCTAACTTGTTAAAAAAAACAAATGACCAGATTTCAGACTTCAGACTTTAGACAGATAAATAGATAAATTGACTTAAAACGATATAACAAACGGCTGGGATTTAAACTGGAACTTGAAGTTATACTCAAAAACAAAAATGATGTTTCTTATAAAAATGACTCTGTACATGTATGTGTGTGTGTGAATGTATAATGTAAAATAATAATATATGGCAAAATAAAGTGAAAGAGTTAAAAACGCGAGATAACCAAAAACATGGAAAGAGAGAGAGTGAAAGAAGTAAAACGAAAAAGACTCAATTTTAATGGCACCAAAGTATCCATTTCCGGTAAAATTTGCATTTCATATTTCTCGTTTTTTGTTATTCATTATTATTATCTCTATCTCTCTTTCTTTTTCACTCTTTAACACTAATTCTCTTTCTTTCATCTTTTAAGCCTTTATATGCCTAAATAAAGTTGCGTATTTCGTTCTTTAATTTTTTGTAACTTTCTTTACTTACTTTTATTGGTATTAGTGTATATCTAAGCGTCTGTATGTGTGTTTTGTGTGTGTGTGTGTGTGCATGTAATTGGATCATTTTTTTTAATGAATTTAATGAAAAGTTATATATTCTACAATAACAATAACAATAACAATAACAATAACAATAACAATAACAATTGTATACAACATTTTATTCAACTTGACTGAATTGAACTGAATTGAACTGAACTGAACTGAGCTGAACTGCATTGAATTGAATTTAATTCAACTCAACTCCATTCAATTGCACTAAACTTTATTCTACAAACACTACAATTCACAAATAAAAACAAGAAACTTAGAAAGAAAAAAATAGAATGAGAGAAAAAGAAACAAAGAAATAAATAAAAGAAACAGTTCCAGTATCTAAAGTAATGATTATACATTTTACTTTACTTTACAAAATAAAACTGCATGCAATAATCATTAGACAGAATAAGAAGATAAAACAACAATCATAGCAAAAAAAAAATATACATATATATGAAAAAATTTATATGAAATGCAACAAAAAAACAAAAAACAAAAGAGCAATGGAAATTAAAGAAAATAAGAAAATAAAAACGAAACAAAACAAAACGAAACAAAACAATAAATGAGAGAATTTTAGAATTTCTAAAACAAAGACTATAAAAATTTAATATGCTTTAACATGCTTTTGCGTGCATGCATATACATGCATATCTGCGTATTTGCCTAAACATGTAAATATTCATAACTTTGTTCTCTTTTATGAATTTTAATTTTGAATGAAAAATTTCGTAATAAATGGCATAAAATGGCGCTTCTATTATTTTATTGATGTTTCGGTTAATATTGTTGTTGTTAAACTTTCAGATTAAAAACTTAAAAATTCATCTTGAAGAAACTCAAAATGTTCGCTTGTTGAAGAAAGAAACCAACACGTTTTCTAAATCAAATTTTGTACATTCGAAATTGCCATAAAAATTCTCTTTTCTTAACTATTTTGCATAAAGTTTGCCTTGTCCCATCAATAAAATTTCATGAAAATACCTTGAAAAATGACTGTTGGACAGATGATTAGATGGACGGACAAATGAATAAGCTGCATTAAAGTGAAGCAGATGGCAATTCTTAGCTGATAAATATGTAAAAAGGTGATACCATCTGAATCCATCTGGATCCACCTTTTTGAATGCTATAAACATTTATGTAAACTTACGCCAAAATTGATGTAGGGCAGCAAAAACAAACCCTTGAAAAAAGCGAAATTGATAAAATTGGGAGTTGCCTGGTTTTTGGGACATTTAAAATGAAACATGAACACTGAACACTTTGCATTAAGAACGTGTAAATATGTTGTTAAATGTTTACCTGACTATACTTAAGGGAAAGGTCTATATGGCAACATGATGTTTCTGCAGTAAAAAACTTTATTTACTTATTTGTTATTTCACGAAAATAATTTCCATTTAATCGAAAAATTAATCAATCGAGCAATTTTATAGAAAGATTTACATTGGAAGGGTCTTTGATAGTATGATGTTACATGACAATACAAAATAGATAAAATTATTAACAATAAACGGAGGAGAACCAATAAAAATATATTTAAGAATTAATGGACAGATTTGTGATTGCTAAAAAGTAAAAATCGCATCTTTTCCAAGTATCTCAATTCGACTAAAATAACAATTATATTTAGAGTATCAAATAAGGCAAGCATTTTCTCGATTTGGACAAATCAAAGTTGTCAATAAGCTTTGACAATTTTAAGATTTCTTAGCCTATTTAATTAAGCAGTCTAATAGGGCTAAATGGGAAAATTGTATCAAATCTAATTTCAAAATCACTTTTTACATATTTTTTTTACATATTTTTTTTTACATATTTTTTTTACTAAGAAATAACTATGATGTAAAATGCTTACAGGTCGTTTTAGTTTTCCTTAATAGAAGCCCAGAATGTTGTTAAATAATTAATTAAAAATTTCCAGTGTAAATTTCTGGCAGTATAAATTTTTATTTAAAATATTGTAAAATGTGATATATAAAATTTATTGTAAAGCGGCAGCAAATTTCTAACTTCTAACACTAATAAATTGATATTCTAAATAATAAATTTTTTACTTCTAATGGTCATAAAAAATAATGATTTATTCATTAAAGCATAATAAAATTTTAAAGATATCTAAATGAACGAGAAATATGCATAATTCAAACTAAACCTGAACAGCTCATAAATGATCAATTAAATAGAAAATGTTTACAGTCCAGTCAACTTTAGATAAAGGTTTATGTATATAATTAAATTAAATACTTCCATAATGAACTTTCTGTGACATAAAACATTTGTTAAATTATTTTCCAGTCTAATCGTTACATTCGTTTGATATTTGCTGTTATCGTTACAATTTTCTCTTGTAATAACATTTTGTCCATACTCCCACTTTTCTTTAAGGTTGGTTGATTCACTATTTATTATAAAATTAATAGTTTAGTCTTCTATTCATATCGATAATAATTTTATAATTGCCTTGAAATTGTGCATTATTTTATGGGCAAATTGAGTTTTACGGTTTTTCCATTTTGTTTGTTGCTGCTGCTGTTGTTCTTCTTATTGTTGTAATTTGTTGTATTTTATTGTTGTTGTGATTTACTAAGTTCATTTTATGGTTGGGTTACATAATTTTTTTTATAGAAATTAGTTACACCAATTTCCATTTAAAAATTCCAAACTTTTTCGTATTTAAACTATTAAGAAGTGGCCCCAGCCATTTTCAAAACAGCTTGTTTGTGTATCAAAGTTCAACATCAAAATTTCTTTAAAAATTTCATTAAACATCTTGAACATTTTATCCTGCTGCTTGATGGTCAGACTTTAGATAGATGGACGTCCCGACAATCTTTTTTCTCTTACAAGTAAAGAATGGTATAAATTAAAGGCGTATTATATTGGATAAGGCAGAAGTATTACCCATCATTAGAGACCACTTTTTTCCACCTTTGTGGCAGAGTGAGAATTTCACGTCGGCAAAGCGACATGTCTTTTGAGATAATCCAAGTATAAATTTTCAGCTTCCTTGTAAAAATCAAAGCGCTGGTCAGCTAGGCCGTGCAACATCGAACATAATAGAGGAAAATCGAACGGAGCTGTCAGGTAAATACAACTGATTTCATAGAACATCCCATTCATAGAACATCACGTTTCTAGGTAGGTTTTTATACGTTTTGGAACATGAGGCCGAATATTGTCGTATAGCGGCCATTTTTATTTTAGAGTTCGCAGTCCCTAACAATCTCCCGTGTTAGCCTCATTCGAAGTGAATAATTCATAATAAATTGCATCCATTTAATCCCAAGAAATACAGAGAAATAACTTCGAATTATGGATGTTTGGTTTTACAGGCGATGTTGATACAACGCCGACCTTAAGCAACGATTTTCTATATTGGATTTTATTATAAAATATAAAGCTTATAAAGCTCCCAAAAAAAAAGAAAAAAGAAATTATTCAGCTTAATGAAATGTAATAAAAATGCTTCACTTTAATTAAATAAAATAATCATCATTTTTTAAATTCATTGCATAATATTTAATCTACTAAAAATTGTTCTAATTATCTTATGATTTATATTAAATTGTTACATAAGAATATTTTCTATGTTGCTAACACTTTCCTTATACATCTCAATCGATATTGATATTGATTGGTATCTATAAAAGAGAAAAATTATTGATTGATTGATTAAATTTAAGGCACAAGCAAACTTTTATCAATATCACAATATAACAATTAAGCTAAAAATAATTATACACTTGATATTAATACTAATTTATTTAATGATACCAAAGAAACATCCGTTTCGTGTTTCCTTAAACAAAAAAAAAAAAAATTGGCAATAAAAGAACAAAAAACAGCATAAAAAACAAAAGAAAAAAAAAATAAAAGAAATCCGAAAAAATAAGAATATGGGAAGCCATCACTTCTTTTTTGCTTTCAATTACAAACTTCAAGTTAGAAAAAGATGCTGTATTGTAGTTGTTGTTGTCTATATCTAACATTATAAATTTCTAGAACATGTTTTATCGTGTACTATTTAACACCTTTTACTTTACAATAACAATGAGAATCTTAGCTAGAGAACAATTACATGAAATATATCCGCTAGATAAATTGTTAAATTCAATTAATAATTTAAAGAACATGAATTATCTGAAGAGATTTTTACAATAAAAATTATGCGAAAAAGTATTTCATTCTTTGTGCTTCATTCTTGATAATTGAAGAGAAATTTTTTTTTTTTTTTAAATGAATGAATGATGACCATGAATAATTGAATTTCATAAACAAAACTTTCCTAACGATAAATGATCAGTAAATATTTGGCTGGTAATTGAATAAAAATAAATTTTTACGGGAAACTTCATTTTTATGCTAACATTTTGGTTAGATCTTGTATACAGAATCCCTGTTTAGAATTAGCTAAAGTCAAGCAGAAAATGGCAAAAAAATTTTTGTCCTATCAATTATGTAAATATGTAAGAACTATTCGATTTATATGGAAAGTTACTTTTGCCAAGTAAATTAAAGAATTCATTTGTGATATCAAAATTTCCCAAAAAAAAAAAAAATAAAAAAAAATAAATATTCAAGTCAATTTCTGGGTGGATGCCACATTCAATAGAAATATTCGCCAATTTTCTTAACGCCCTTGTAATTTTTTCAACGTTTCTACTTTCCTGCAGTTTTCAATAATCACGCAAAGTGACAGAAGAAGAGTTATTAATACATAAATCCATCTCCCTGTTGAACTTTTGTTGTTGTTATTGTGTTTCTTTAATGTAGAACATTTTTGTTTAGCGTTTACACAAAGGACTTTTTTTTAAGGAGAATGTAAAAAAGTGCGAATGCAAGTTGTTTTATAATGGCTGGCACCCGGCGCTCAGTAGTTGGTAGTTGGTATTCAGCAATCGGCACCCTTAACAAATGGTTGCTTTTTAGTGTTTATTTGTTTGTGTTTGTATGTGTGTGTTTGATCTTAATGCCTTTTATAGGAGAAGGTTAACGCCTTTTAATAGATTTTTTTTTTATGTTTCTCTCTTTTTATGCATTTTTTTTTTATAATTCCTGCATTTTTTCTATGACTGCATGTTTCCGCTTTATAGTGCGGCATTAATTATTTAATGGGCTTCATGGCAAAGTTACGTATTTTTCTTTTTTTTTTTTTTATAAATTTTCTATAAAATATCCGTTATAAATGTGTTGGTAATGCCTTTAGCAGTTTAAATTTTTTTTGGTTTCTAATTATTAATTAATACTTTTTTTTATTTATTGTTAATTTTATATATTTCTTAATAAGTTTACGTAATTCATTAATAATAAAATATAAGAACATTAATCGCTGAAATGTTCTTTTATATATTTTTCGTATGGCAGTGATCTTTTTAATTTAAATCTTATGGAAACTATTCAATAATTTTTATTTGTTGTTGTCAAAAATGCAACAAGTTCTTTTATTAATTTTATTAGCTTGTAATCACCTTAAAAAAATTATGCCTTATAATTTGCTTCAATATCTAATCATAGAATTTATTTTTAATAGAATTTCAGAATATCAAATCGCCTTAACATCCATTTAATTATTTTCAATTAATTGATCTTAATATTGGTTGCTTTGCGATATCTCTTTATGCTTAAAGTAAAAATATAAAACTCAAATATTTGGAATATCATAGTTGATTAATGCCTCTTTATAACGGTACTCTTCTAACAAAAATAACAACAATTCAGATTGCTACATGGCTCTTTCATTTTTTCTACATTCACCGTTAATTGCTGGACTAAACAATTAATTGATTGAAAGGTTGAGAGAGAGAGGGAAGAAAGAAAAAGAAACATAACGAAATAAACATATCTAACGGTATTTCTTAACTAATAAACAACTATTCATAAACAAAAAAAAAAAAAACAAAAGGAGAATAAGGAACAAAAAAAAAACGAAAAACAAAAGAAAAAGAAAAGAAATAATTCAGCGAAATTGATTGATCATTATTGATAAATTTTTGGTTTTGTTCGTTTCTTTTCTCAATTTTACTTTTTTTTCTTTCTCTCAGTTATTTGCAAATAATTACCGTTGTTATTCTTATTAATAATAATAGTAATAATAATAATAATAATAATGATGATGTTGATGTTGATGATGATAATGACGATGATGATTTATATTTACACATGTCCGTACATTCATATGCACATACAAACATTCGTATAATGCTTTATTGATATATTTTATTAATACGCAATATAAAAGTGAAAAGAAATATTTTGTTAAAAAAAAAAAAAAAAGAAATGTTAGAGTGTAAGGGATAATGAGCATATAGATCATGAGGAGTAAAGAGTGCTATAAGAAAAAATGTAAAACGCAAAAAAAAACAGCGAGAATAAATATTTTTTTCTTTTCTTTATTTCTTTTTTATTGTAGTTTGGAAGTTAAAAATTATTATTGTCAAGGTCTTATTTACTATTTACAAATATATCCAAGGGCTACGTATCTGTATTAATAGAATCCAGCAGCCATGCAGACAGAACGTTAGGCTTGTCTCCAGAACAAGAAAACGAAAATGAAAACAAGCAGGAGGAAAAATGTAGATAAAGGTGCATCACGTAGTGGCAATTTGTTGCTAATACCGTCAGCTTTTTTAACTCTCTTCATATACATGTTCGTATGTATAGGCATATGTATATGTGTGTGTGTGTGTGTGTGTGTGTGTATGGTTTAGATATTATACCTGATCAATAAAAATTGACCATGGCCTTATAATGTGCTTAAATATGTTTGTTTGTGTAAGGGCAATTTTAAAGAGAAAAGAAAATTTAGTAAAGCAAAATGTGATTAAAAGTTAAAATACGATTAACCGTTAGGGTCATCACCTTGCATCACATTAAAATCACAATAGAATGCAAGAAGAAAGAAATTCTTACAAAAAAAAAATTTCGAACTTTGGCATAAAACTATTTAGCAAATTTTATTCACAAAAATCTATACTCTACTTCAGTGAATCGTATGCAAAAAGTGATCAAAGTGAAAAATAAAATGAATGATGAATTTCTCATAATTTCACTGTTTTAGAATTTTTTTGAATTTTTGCATTTTAATGTCTAGCCGAATAGAGAGAGATCCAGTTTTGTTATGAATATTTTTGGAATGATAATTTGAATATCACTTCTGAATCCTAAAGTATCAAGTACATTCTCATCATATTTTTCATATAGAAACTTTTTTCGGCTATTCAATCATTCATAAAACGCGTCTCATAAATAATCAAATAAAAAAATTTTATAAAACGCAGATGCAATTGAAATTTATTTTGAATTTTTGAATTTTTTTTTTTTCCTTTAAAGTATTTAAAGTATTATTCACTTTAATTGTGATTGATGAGTATGATGGATGACAATTTATTTTGACATTTCGATTTTGTAAACATTTGAGAAAAAAAAAAAAGTAATAAAGGAAATGATCAATTAAAATTTAACATTCGGGCACATAACGATCTTAAAAAATGTTAATTTATGTCACTGACAATAAAATCTTAACGGTAAACTTAGAAGAAATGTCAAAGCAACATTTTTTTCATAAAAAAGTAATATAAAACATCATGCTATTAAAGTAAACGTTGTGACAAAAATTAAATTGTTGTAATTTAAGATGATTCAATTAAAAAAAAAAAAATTCCTTTTAGCAATTTTGAAAAACTATTTGAACAAGCGAAGTAAAAATTGAAAAATTAATATTTGAAATAAATTTCCTATAAATGTGATTGTTAAGATTCTAAATTTATTAAGGATTTTATAATTTTCATTTTTCAATGAAAGACTAAAAATGAAAATATAAGATTATTATAAATCAAAGATAAAATGATCCATTAAAATAACTAACAAAAAGTTCATTTGAATTCCTCTTAATTTATATTCAAATCAACAGAAAAATTCTTGAATAAAAATGCAAAAAAAGGAAAAACAATAAATTTATATGAATTTTAGATGAAAATTTAATGGCGAGATGTTTTAAAATTCAAAATATTATATATAAAAAAAAAAATTGAAAAAATTAAATAAAATAAAATAAAATAAAATAAAATAAATAGAAAGACATGTGCAAGCGAAATGCATCTAACTGCTTGTAAGGATTAAGAATTAAAAAATGAAACTTAAAAGGGAATAAGGAAAAGATCCATGAAAATTGTGGTTTCGTAAATTATTTATTTGGTGTTGTTTATAAATATAAAATTGCCCGATTAACTTAATGATATTAAACCGCAATTTGTTAGGTTTCAAGGCCAACACAACATAAGACAACATAACGTAACATAACATAACATAACATAACATAACATAGCATAACATAGCATAATAAAATGCAAAAATCCATGCAACAAAATTGTTATAAGACGCTACGATTTTATTGCACCATTAAAATGTTTAAGATGAAGTGGAAGTAAAATTAGGCATTGAATAAGTATATAAATTTTATTTGGTTGGGGTCAAATCTTGTATACCCACCACCCATAAATTATTTGAGGTTTAAGTGTGGGCCTTGTGCTTTGACTCAATTTCAAGCCCAATTTCACTGCCAGAACTTTCAATGCTTCTACTAAATTTAAATTTGATATCTGAAATTTCATGATCAGGAGAATCATTTACAACAGATGGCCATTTAGGTAGACAAATGGACAGACATGTCTAAATCGATTAAGAATTTGATGCTTTGAAAAGGATTATAAAGTTTATGGAGTTTTTCTTTTAAATGTCACAAACATAATGATAAAACGAGTATGCATCCAATTTCTGGTTGGAGGGTAGAAAAAAAACAAAAAAAGAAGAAGAAGAAGAAAGGAAAGGCAAATGTAAGTAAACACACGTTTAATAATATAATGGGATAAATGGATAATTATCCATGCGGTCAAATGTTGTATGATTGCGGTTCTTTTTTCTTCTTCTTCTTTTTATTTTTTTCTTCTTTCGTTTTCTTTCTTTCGGCTTATTTTATTTTACATATTCTTTTACATCGTTTCATAAAAACAAACAGGTGAAGCAAAAGCCAAAAAGAGATAAAGAGATAAAGAGAGAGAGAGAGAGAGAGAGAGAGAGAGAGAGAGAGGGAGAGTCAGGGTCAGAGAAAGAGAAAGAAAAGGAAAGACAGATGGCCTACTTGAAATGCATATTTTACAAACCAAAAACTAGTAAAAAAAAAAGGAAAAAAAAGTCCACTTGGCTGATACCAAATCATAAGTATCCATCATTTAAATTCTGCCTGAAAACTTGTTCGTCTGCTTCATTTAAATTGTACGATGGGGACGGGTTCTTTGGTCTATATTTGGTTTACATTTTAAAATCAAAGTGCATGCGCAAGTTTTTAGTGCATTTAAAATCAATTTTTCAATTTTACACGATTAAAGGGCAAACAGACAGACATGTATGGAATCATTCAGAATTTCATCTTTAAACAAGCATTTTTGACGCTTTTTTCTGGACGTTGCACAAACGTTTTAATAAAACTAATATACCGGTAATTTTTATATGGTGAATATAAAATTACTACATTTTTATACATATAAAATTATACACGTACGTGTGTGTGGGTGTATGTGTATGTGTGTGTGTATGTATGTGCATAATTTGTGATGGGTGTTTATGTGTGGGTTTACAATTCCAGTTTGTTTCTTAGAGTCTTTTGATTATAGAAATTATATTCTCAAACGGTAAATTAGTAAATTTCCGTTATAACGGTTCTTATTTTATCAATCGTTTACAAAATCATTAATACATAAATTCATATAAAACGCCAAACCAACAGAAAATATTCATTATTCTAACTTTATTATTAGCACACACACACACACACACACATATATATATATATATATATATATATATATATATATATATATATTTACATGTAAAGAGAAACTTGAATTTCCACCGCCATTTGCATAAACTTAACTGATGTAAATTGTTTCAATGGTAGCCGCTTCAAAAACAACAACACCAACAATAAAAAAATAACATTAAACATACAAATTTTTATGAGTTAATTCATCGTTCATTTTGATTTAACATTTGCCTATTTCCCTATATCCATATCGTTCTTTACAAATATAATCGTATAAACTTTATTTATTTTACAAAATCGATATTTATAATTAGAATCATCTAAGAAAATCATCGAATATTTTTTTAATCAATTTTCAAGAAACAATTTAGTTGGAATAATAAATCAATTATTTTATTTTTATACTACTTTACGTACTACTTTTGGATTTGGCGAATAAATGTAACACCTAGAAGGTTTTTAAGAAACGTTCATCGAACGAATAAGAAACATTTTTTGAAACGATTTAAGTTTGTTTGCTTAATATCTGCCCATTTAATTAGTGTACCTGTATAATTGATATTCCAGATATTTTGATAAAAATTTTGTAGGTGGCAGGCCCGTTCTTATTCTAAAAAGTACGGTAAACATAAACAGAGGTTTTAAGAAAAATTTTGACTTATATGACACAATTTTTTTCAAGGAACAAGTTCTATGGAAAAATGTTATAAAATGATAGACAGATAATCTTTAATTGAATCAGAATTTAATTCTGAATATGTAGGATCTATTTCACCTTAATTTTGTATGGTAAATGTCATGCAGAATCGAAAGAAATTCAAGATTTTTTTTTAGCTTCTTTGCCTAGTTTTTTGTTTGATATTTGTGTTATGACTTACAGACTCTCCATAGAAAATGTGGAGGCGCCTTTTATAGTCTATAAATAGAAAATAGGGAGGTGCCATTGGCATTAATTGTAAAGCCAATTTGGTGGATATGGAGGAAAAAACAATTGTTTTAAATGTATTCGGCATAAAAATAATCTTCTTATCTTTCTAATCTAACCGCTGCCATTATTTCAATAATTATAAGTTTTATTTTATTTGGCATTTTTGATTAGTCTCTAATGAATTTAATTGTTCTTGATGTTTCATGAATTATGAATTACACATTTGAAACGAGTGCATGCGCTCTGCGATACATGAGTAAATTTTTCAAATATCATTTGCTAATTAAATCGCAATTTCATATAAATTGTTATGGCAGTAATTTCTGTAAGAAATTCAACTTGGACATAACTTTCACTATTTAATTAATTATTTTTTTGTTTCTTTCTTCTTCTATTTTTCTTTTTTATGTGAAGAGCCGAAAAGACAAAATGTATTTACAAAGACTTGTAGTTATGAAGAAATTTTTAATGTGGCTTCTATGAGTTATGAGTGCCCTATTCAAATTTCTTAAAAAAGCTTGTCCTCTTCTTCAAATAAGTTACTTTCAAATAAGTTTTTGTATGATATAAATATTTTAGATAGATATTCCGGAAAGCAATACTCACCATAATGGATTAGCCCAATATTTCGTATACTTAACATTATCATAAATTCAAACCTATCAATTTCAATGTAATATTCATGCTGGAGAGATATTTTTGTACGAACTACTTGAAATGCATTTAAGATAAGTATTAAAAATTTATTTATGTATAATTTTTCTAAATGTATATTCTTTCACGAAATTAAATTGAAAAAAGAAACCGTTATTTAGAAATTCACCATAATTCACCAATCAATGTACAAGCAAGCAAAAACAAACTCACCACTCTAAGTATTAAAAAGGGAACAAAACAAATACAAAAAAAAAAGAGTCTAAAAATCAGATGTTTTCATAACGCTTTTCGTCTTCTTTTTATTTTCCTTTTTTTTGCCTTTATAAACAAGCACATTTATAGATAATTTCGGCCGGGTGCTTAGGACTTTTTGCGGTGAAATAAAAATAGAAATAATAAAGAAATAATAAAAACTAGTGAATTAACAAGAAGAGAAAATATAAATAAATATAATTTAAGAAATTTTCATACAGTAAGTTGAAAAGTTCATTTATACAATTAAATGAATTCAATTATTTGAGGTTATGTGTACAATAAATGTTGGTGTTTTCGTGGCTCAAATGTAAAAGTTAATCTCTACAAATGCAATAGTAATATAAATAAATCAATTTCATTATTCCATCAAAAAGATAACTGAGGGAGAAATACGTTTTAAGTAGCGCCAATTAAGCCGCAGTAACAATAATATAAGAAATAAAAATCAGTTCGTTTGTCAGTGTAAAGAGGTAGAGGTATAATAAAGAGGAGATAATATGCCACCGAAAAAGCATGATGGTGACGGTGAACGTAAACCATTAATTGGACGGATTGGTACAAATTTACGTATTGGTATTGTTGGTGTGCCCAATGTGGGTAAATCAACATTTTTTAATGTTCTAACAAAAAGTGCTGCACCTGCTGAAAATTTTCCATTTTGTACCATTGATCCCAATGAAAATAAGTATTCCAAATTTTATTGTTGTTTTTAACTTTGAAAATTCTTAAATTTTTTTCAATTGTCTTTTCTGTTCTTGCTTTCTATGTTTTGTGTATGTGTATGTTCATAAATTCATAAATTATAATAATGGAGCAGTGATAAAAGGAATAAGTGGAAGAAGAAGGTGTGGATTAGATGTTGAAGTTGAAGTAGGAAAAGAGGAAAATAATAGTGATTATGAAAGAAATTTTTTTTAAATATTTTTATTTATCATATAAAAACCTCTGAGTGCCTGAATAAGCCTGGTTGACTTTGACTGTCTTGCTGGTTTACTGCCTGGCTGGCTTGATGGCTTGAAGACTTGAGTGGCTATTTTTTTTTTTTTTTGTAGCTTTTTTTGTTTTATAGCAAATGCAATTTAATAAGCTGCCGTTGGCCACTGTAACAAAAGGCGTGGTCCAACATCTATATTATTGTTGTTATAACTTGATAAATTTACGTTGCTTTTCTGCTTTTTTGTGCTCGAGCATTAAAGTTGTATTTAAATGTATGCAAATTATACACAAAATGCCAAACTAAAAAACAAAAAAAAAAAAAAAACGAAAAGAAACTCCATTAAAATTTCATTTTGCGTAAGCAATAATACCAATAATAACAACAATAACAACAATAACGATAACGATAAAAGAAAATAATAATAAAAATTAAGAGGAAATACTCAAAGTCAGTCAGTTCAAGTCGATCAAATCAAAAGCAGCCTCCATTTAAACTGCTTGTCCTGTTTATCTGTCTGTCCGTCTATCTAACCATCCATATATGTAAATGTTTATATGCATATAAAGTATAAGCTTGCATAAGGCAATGGCTGCCATCATCGTCATTATCCTCAGGCAAAATTATTTTATATGCATTGTGATTGCACAAAATTATAGAAAATTGCAATGATTGCGTTGCTCGTTCTTTTTTATTTATTTTTTTTTTTTATTTATAGTATTATTATTATTTATTAATTTTTTTCCCTAGTTCCTCTCATTTCATTTCATTGCGTTGCCTTTTTTTTTTTTTTTGTAAAATATACTTTTTCATTATTTAAAAAAATCTACAGCAAATTATTGCAAAAAGCAAAAAAAAAAAAAAAAAAAAAAAAAAAAGAGGAAGAGAGAACGTTGTCTGTTTTCTGAAAATTTTATATCTGCTCTAATTTTTTTTCCAGGTGCTTAATTTTTAAATCAAAATCAGTAAAAATCATAATTGATTCGATTGATATCGACTGTACGAAATTCTTCTACGCATTGGAGTTAATTTCAAAGAAGGAAGAGAGAAATATTAAGAAAATTTTTTCTTTGAAATAAATTTTGAACTCACCTGCTTTAAGAAATTTACCAGGCATCCATGTGAACTCAAACTCATACAGACAGCTCGACTGACTTTAAATTAGATGAATGTTAATGGAGAATGCCCTTCTTTGTGTCCTTTACATATGCAAAGTCTCAATTGCTTTTCAATTATTTTAATTAAATCAATTTTTAATTTAATTAAATTTCTCCATTTTCTCCAATTTAATTGATGAAATTATTATCATAATGATGATTATTTTTATCTTTACGTAGGGTACCCGTACCAGATGAACGTTTCGATTTCTTGTGTGATTATCACAAGCCAGCTAGGTAAGGTGTCAGTAGCCATTTGGCCACTTTCATATTTATTTTCAATAATTGTTGTTGTTATAATTGATGTTTTTATTATTATTTTTGTAGTAAAGTTCCTGCATATTTAAATGTTGTGGATATTGCTGGTTTAGTGAAAGGTGCCGCTGAAGGTCAAGGTCTTGGTAATGCCTTTCTTTCACATATTAATGCATGTGATGCCATTTTTCATTTGTGTCGTGCCTTTGATGATCCCGATGTTACACATGTTGAAGGTGAAGTGAATCCAGTGCGTGATTTGGAAATTATTGCTGAAGAATTACGTTTAAAAGATGAAGAGAAATTAATGCAAAATTTGGAGAAATTGGAAAAAGTTGTGGCCAGAGGTGGTGACAAAAAATTAAAACCGGAATATGATAGTTTAGTAAAAATTAAAGGTGTCTTAGTGGATGAGAAGAAACATTTACGTTTCGCTGATTGGAATGCTCATGATGTATGAGATAGTGAGAAATAGAGAGATAGAGAAGACATGCACAAAATATTTTCCACATTCGATTTATTTATACATTTTGCTTTTTGTTTTATTTCTTCTTTCTGTGTTTGCTATTGTTGTTGGTATCGTTGGCCAGATTGAATTTTTAAACAAGTATATGTTTTTGACGACGAAGCCAGGCATTTATTTGGTAAATTTATCGGACAAAGATTTTATTCGTAAGAAGAATAAATGGTTACCAAAAATTAAGGAATGGGTTGATAAACATGACCCTGGTGCAACCATAATACCATTTTCGGGAGCTTTCGAACATGCTCTAGTGGAGAAAGATGATTTAGAACGTAAAGCTTATGAGGAAGAGATGAAATGTAAAAGTCAATTGGACAAAATCATTGTAACCGGTTACAAGGCTTTGCAATTAGAATATTTCTTTACAGCTGGACCTGATGAAGTTAAAGCTTGGACAATACAGAAAGGTACTAAAGCACCACAAGCAGCTGGTCGCATTCATACAGATTTTGAGAAAGGTTTTATTATGGCTGAAGTTATGCATTATAAAGATTTTAAAGAGGAAGGTTCTGAAGCTGCATGTAAAGCTGCTGGCAAATATCGTCAACAAGGCCGCAATTATATTGTGGAAGATGGTGATATAATATTTTTCAAATTTAATGCTGGTGCCGGTTTGAAGGATGCTAAAAAGAAATGATATAATTTTATTATAATATTATTTGTAATGTTTTATATTAATATGATAGTATATGGACAAAGTTTCTCTTACATTCGGCATCAGTAATATTGATAACTCATATTCTAATTAATTAATTGTAAATGTGTTTTTAATGTTTTATACAAAAAGAAACACAAAGACGTTCCATAAATGTGAAAAAAAGCAATTTATTAAATATGAAAACAATTTGTAACAACAACAGCAACAGTAACAGCAACAACTAATTAGATGTAATTGAATAAATATATATATTATCTCTGCTTTAAAGGTTAGCTATTTAAGTTATTAAAACTGGAATGTTATTTGTTACCTTATTATTATACAGGTAGGTAGGTTTTGCATTTACGTGGTGTAGTTAAGTGAGCGCCATCTATTAAGCGATATAGCTATAGTATTATACCGTTTTCGTTTAAATCTTATATAATTTTCATATAAAATGTGTATCCATTTGAACAAAGAATAATATCTAGGACACAAACCATTGACAAAGTCATTTGTTAGATGCTTTAGAAAGTAACTTACTTAGAAACATTTAGATAAAAAGAGATTTATAGATAAAAGATAAAGCTGGAATGATAAACATTTACAAGAAGCATAATTAATAAAAATAAATTGATTTATTAAAGTGATGGTTTTCAAATTTTTTATTATTGTTGTTTTCATACATGCATACACTTCCTCACTCAAATATCCAAATATCCAAACCGAAGAAAGAGCAAATTTTCTAAGAATAATAATAATAAAAGAAGTTTTGTTGCTGTAACTTTTTCCAGATGCTTGCTGATGTTTTTATTATTAGCTTTTATCGTTTGTACAATCATGCTATAATAATAACAACAACAACAAGAAATCAGAAAAAAAAAAATGAAAATTAAAGGAAATACGTAGAAAGAAGAAGTAAAAGTTTGCAACTTTTTAATGTCGCAGAACATTTTACTTGATGTTTAAATATTTGTTAAAAATGGCTGTATAAATATTTACGTTACACGTACATACATGCACATACGTAGCATCATACATTATTGGCGTCACATTGTTGCTCATATAAATGCGTATGTGTGTGTGTGTACTTTTTTTTTTTTTTTGGCCATTAGTATTTGTGTTTATTTTGATTCACAAATTTACTTGTGCTGAATGTTTATTTGCTGTGTGTGTGTGTGTGTGTGTGTGTAAGTGCGCTTAAGTAAAGAGTAAATATCCTTTTGATAGATCAAGTTTGCACGCATCAAATTAAATACACAGATGAAAGTGCATACGCATAGATATGCATTTATTTTGGATTTATAACCCGCATACAAAATCACCAAAAATTATCAATTAAAATAATTTTCATTTTATTTAGCGCATTAAACGTAGACAAAAACTTTACATAACTTCATACAAATACACACGTATGAATTTTTCACTAAGTGATGAAAATACTAAATGGCCACATTAGCCAGAACAAGGTAAGATAAGGCAAAATAAAAGCTAAGAAAAAATAAGCAAAAAAAAAAAAACAAAAACAAAAACAAAAACAAAAACTAGAAAGCAATATCGAGTCCAAAGGAATTTCAGGTTCTAGTATCACTCAGTTAAATTTTTTTCTTATATTTTCAATTCTATTTATTTCGTTAGATGCTTTAACTATTTAATTCCATAATGGCCCATAAATGGCCTCAAGCTTATTCAAAGTATCCTTAATCATTTTATAGATGTTGGAACTACTGGGGAATTATTTCGCATTTGTATGGGGGGGGGGGGGCTTGTTAAATTGTTACTTTAAAAAATTAAGCATATTTGTAACATTTGTAACATTTAGCTTTTTTTTTTAAGGATTTTTAGCAAAGTTTCTTTAATATTTAATAAAATGAAAATGACAGATTTTCAAAAATTAGATTTTGCTAAACGTTCATCGAATTAATAGTTTTTTTTTTTTTTTTATTATAGATTTAGAAATCACGCTTTCGTTATGGGCCACATAAAAGTTCAGTCTTAGAAACTCAGCCGCTTAATAACTGAACTCATTTTCAATTGAACTGATGCTTCTCGACCCTTTTTCATAGCTTTTTTTTTTTTTTTTTTTTAAAAATGAAGAGACTTTGGAATCTTGTTTGTTGAAATGTTATTGCAAAACTATTTAAAATGTTGGGTCCTTTCAAATATTATTTCATATAATAACACATTCTTAATCACTTTGATCCTTAAAAAATTTTCAACTATCAATTTCATTAGAAATTGCATGAAATGAAGAAGTAGCAACAATTTTAATAACAACAATAACAATAATAACAATAATAACATAAATAATAATGAAAATGATGAAAATGATCAAAATGATAATTATGATGATATTAATGATAATGATAATCATAATGATGATGATGATGATGATGATGATGATGATGATGATGATGATGATGATGATGATGATGATGATGACATGATACGCATTACGATTAACATGAATCACAGTGTGAACGTGACAATAATAAAAAATGAATTTGATTTTGATATATTTCATTTTAGACTCATATAAACCAATCTAAGATGTCGAAGTCAAAATCTACAACGATAGCCTTTGTATCTGTGTGTGTGTGTGTGTGCTTGAATGTAGCATGTTTTTGTAAGTGTTAAGAAAACCGATAATGATGATGATGATGATAATGATGATGATGATAAATGTTAAATGAAATATAAAAAACACAAAATAAGTTAGAGACGAATCTTAAAGACTCACCATCAATCATATCATATCATTTCATTTCAGGCAAATAGATATGTAAAAAAATTTGACCAAATTATAATAAATAATAATAAATTTTTTAAATTAAACAAAAAATTGACAATTTATAAATAAATTTGGGCATGGCAACCTTTTATATAGGTAATACAACAATTCAGCCAAGCCCTGGAAATTTGATGCTTTCTAATCTTAAGGGGGCGTGGCAGTTTTTAAAGAGCAATAAACATTGTAAATTTAGAATGAAATCGTTAAAAGTTTTTTCTATATGAAAGTTCAGTTGAAAGTGTATAAGGTGGGCGTATCCGATGATACCTTTGACTTAGTTTTAATATGAATCTTTAATTGAAATAGTTCTTAAAAATGCGCTATCGATTTTTCAATTTTCCTATTTAATTCATAACAAAATAGAATACCAAATAAATGGATAAATAAATCGTTTCAAAATTGAAGAATTTATTTTAGAGCGTTTAAAATTCTTAACTTTTGTTTCTTATGTAACAAATATTTTGATTAGCAGGACATGCCATCCTTATTTGTATAATGGATCTAAAAATTAAAAGTAACAATAATAAAAAGGACTTGCTGCATTTGCTGCACTGAAAGTGATAATAATAATAATAATAATAATAATAATAATAATAATGGTGTGTATTTGTGTGAGTGTGTAAAAATGATTGGGTAAGTGTATTTGTGTGTTTACAAAGGACGACAATAAAGTTGTCACATTAAAATATCAACAAAAACTCTGCAAAGGGTAAGAAAGATATTTTGTTGTAAAAACATGTACAATATGAAATGGCTCTCTCTCTCTCTCTCTCTCTGTGTGTGTGTGTGTGTGTGTGTGTGTGTGTGTGTGTAGAATTGTGTGCATGATCTAAATTTTAAAAGGATTAAATCATAAAAAATACAGTTTTGAAAAATGAATAATAATAAGAGGACAACAACAACTTTCAACAACAACAACAACAACAACAACAACAACAACAACAGCAAATAATAATAATAATAATATACAAAAATATTGTTCCTTTTAAATAAATTGGATTAGCTCAGATTATGCTGTTTGACATTGATACATGAAAAGATCGTAATAAATTTTAAGGAAAAAAAAAAAAATGTAAAACTGAAAATTTAAAAAAAAATATCAACAAATTATAATTTAAATGAGAAAGGAAAATTGCATTTTATTGAAAGCATTTTGAAATGAGCAGAATTTCTTATAAATTGATTTTTATGAGGCCCAATTTTTCTCTAACGAAAAAGGCATGGACAACTTATCCAACTTATTCAACTTTATTTTATATTTGAAGTGAATTGATATTTTGAATAATAAATATTATTTTAAGCTGGCGTGATCAATTTTATATAGTTCTATATGAAAATTATTTATGAAATAAAAATGGAAAATTTTCGCTTTTATATTCAAAATCGCAAATTTGAATTATGGAACCATGAAAATTAGACCTTCATCAAATTTCATATTCAAACTATCGTTATTTTTGTGAGTTTTCCAGAGACCATATACTTAAATAGAGATGGATTAGAGCTATTTAAAAATTGATACTTCTTAAGAAAAATTTTTTTTTAGAATGTCACATAATCATTTACGGGGATTACGCACGATTTCTATAAGAAAGAAGTACACATCCTGGTTAACAATTGGAAATATGAATTTATTCAAAGTCTATTTGCAGGATTAAAATTTTATAACACTTGATATTTTTCAGAAATATTTAAGTAGATCGTGAAATGATAATTGGATTTTTTCCAATGTTACATGCGATTTAATACAAATAAATATACTTTGAACTATTTGATGATAATAAATAATTCCAGATGTAAATAATATCTAAAGATTATCAATTAAATGATATGATCACGTTGTAATTTTGTAATTTTGAGAGTAAGGATATTACATGATATATCATATTTTGCCATATTTTGATTTTAATATCAATATAAGAAAAATGTTGCATGCAATAAATAAAAATTTATTTATATTTTTATTTTTATTCTTTATATGCATTGGAATATTTCGCTTTTATTTGTATTGTTAAAATTTTATACAAAAAAAAAAAATATTATTAGTTAAAAATATGTATGTATGTATGTATATAATTGAACATCTGGAAATGAATAATTACCTTAATATATCAGTTTCAATTATACAATATTTCAAAAAATAATAATAAAAATGCAAAGCAAAGCAAAGCAAAGCAAAGCAAAGTAATGCATTGAAATGAAACGTTATAGAATGGTATATAAATATATACATAATAATAATAATAATAATCATCATCATTAACATCATCAATAGTGGCTGGCATCGATGCTAGTGGCTGCTGTCATCATTTCAGTTAACAATGCTAAAGTGAATACTTTTCAATTGATAGATAGATAACTAAAATGTATTGGAATGATAGATTGCTATAAAGAGAGAGAGAGAGAGAGAGAGAGAGAGAGAGAGCGAGAGAAAAAGCTAGTATGAAGGACAAAATGGTGGCTTGAAATGCCACCATTTTCGTTTAAATAAAATGTTTGCTGCTGCTCTCTTATTAATTTATGAAAACAATTTTCTATACGCTTCTGCTTCGGACTGTGGAATCCATTCTAGCCATCTCTAAATGCCATGAATCAAACGATAAATAGATGTAGAACAGAATGCCGCATGTTGCAATTGTATTCATTTAAGTGAAAGAAGTTGAATAGTTTTCTTTTTTTGATGATGTCAGAAGGGGAAGGTTAATGGGGCAAAAAAAAAAAAAAAAGCCCCTTAACAAGTCTCAGAAATATTCTAGTGTAGTTTGTATGTGTTTGTATTATTGGAAAAGTTTTTCTTCATTTTTGTGCTTTGTTGAGTGAGTATTGACTTTTTCTATCTAATCATTAATATTCTGTTTGACAGTTTTGCATCATCAGCATACATCAAAATAATTTCATTTCATTTTACGGGAAATTTCTTACTTTTCTTCATTCATTATTTTATGAACACATTTCTTTGAACATTCTCATCAATTTTTTTTTTTTTTTTGGTATTTTTTTTTTAAATGGAAAATGTTAAACTATCTTTTTTTATGCGTAATATCCAGAAAAGTTAAGTGGTGTCAAGAACAAGGAACAAAAGAAAAAAAAAAAAGAAGGAAAAAATTATTTATATATTTTTATATTTTAAAATAAATAAAATCTAAAATATGATAAAATTTAATATTAATAATTTATTAATTGTTTATTTAGATTTAATGAATTTTGAATGAAAAATTTCTGCATGTAAATTTTTTGCAATTTTATGGACGTAACGACATTTATTGTAATTCCTATAAATTAATTTCTTATTTTAGAGTGTTGTAATTTTTATTTAGAAATATTCAGAAATTTCTTTGAAAAAATGCTACAAAAAAAATCTAGATTAAATTATGAAAAGTTCTTCTTCATGGAAATGAGAGAAAGAAAATTATATTAAGCTTTATAGAAATCTCGTAAAATTCATCATATAAAATTAAAATTTTAGAATGAAATTTTCTATTTTGATAAATACGAATTAATCGACAATTAAACGTCTAAGAAAATTTTTATTTAAAAACTTAAATTTTTCTACTTGTTGTTGGTGTTTAAAATTGTAGAGATTGATGAGACTTTTTTTTAAAACGTAAATATTTTTACAAATAGATTTATTTTATTATTAATTGGGCATTTGTTCAAAATTTATAAAAATAAAAAGCACGTAATTTCAACATTGCTCTTTTGACCTTTTTTTTTTCTTCTCTCTTTATTTCAATTTTGCATTATTAATAAAATTTTAGTTTGAATTATTATTAATAAGTTTTTTTTTTTTAATTTCATTTTCATTTATTTATACGTTTTCGCTGACATTTGATGTAAAAGTGCATTTGTATGCGTTTGGGTCACGTCTTCAAATAAATCAATATCTGAATTGTATGGGTCTTTTATAACAGTTATCAATATTCATATTAAATCAAATGGAAACAATTTTCAAACATAAAATTGTGAATATTTCAAGGCAACTTTAAATGATCTCCAGAGTTCTGAGTTTGAGTTTAGGTGGAAATAAGAATAATAAACAAAAAAAAAAAAAAAAAAAAAAAAAAAAAAAGAAGCAAAGTTTTGAAATCAAATTTAGAAGTTAAATAAATTAATTTAATAAATAGATAAAAATTATTTCGTATACGCCATTTTTTTTATTTTACTGGAGTGGTCCTTTTAATTTTCAGAAAAGATACAAAAGGCCTTTTAGATTAAAATGTTAAATGTTTTCAAAGCGATTACAAGATCCATAATTTAAAGAATTATTCAAAACTTTTTCGAAAAAAAAAATGGGTTTAGAAGGCCGCATGAAAGTGGTTTAAGTGGTGGTTTAAGTGTGGATCTAGATTTTATTAAAGACATGGTCAGTTAAGATGTATATCGAATAAGCAGAACTCAAGTCTCTATGTAAATGCATTGCTCATTTTTAAATTTAATAAATTGAGCCCTAAAATACCATTCAATTATTTACAGTCCAGTCTTAAATTAGATAAACTGGACAGAGCGACAACCTAGAACAAAATAAGGATATTACAGAGAGAGACAGATGTATAAAGAAAGGGAAAGAGACAGAGAGAGAGAGAGAGAGAGAGAGAGACAGAGAGAGGTAGAGGTACTGATATAAGCGTAGTAAGTAGGAATAGGAAAAGGAAGTTAAGTTAGTCATAATAAATGCATTACATCTGCCATTTATGCATCCTTTTTGTTTCATCCTTCATTTGGTGAAATGGGAGGATTATTTCAAAAAAACCATAAGAACAAGTAAAACAACAATGAAGGATATAACATGGAACACCTGAAGCAAAAAATGTCATAACATTTTTTTCACACTATTCTTCTTTTTTGATTTACTCACTTGTCTTAACTTTCTCTCGCTCTGTCTCTTTCTCTCTCTCTCTCTTTTTGCTCTTCCCATTATCTAAGTAATTAAAAGGGAGGAGTAGTCCTTAAATACTTGTAATTATATAACGATGCGGTTATTAGTAATGTTGCTATTGCTATTGCTAATGCTGCTGTTGTTATTGTTGTTGTTGTTGCTAGTGTTATTTTTATTATTATTGTTATTATGGCAGTTAAAAATTTAAACCAATTTAAAGGGGAAAAAAAGTTAAACAATTTCTTTGTTTTGAGAGTTTGTTTGTAGTATTTTTTCTCTTACTTACTTACTATACTTTTCTCACTTTCTCAATCTTACTCTCTCTGTCACTCTCTCTCTCTCTCTCTCTCTGACTTTTTCTTTCACCCTCTTTAAATTTGTTTATTTATTTAATTACTCACCAAAGGAGTAAGTAAAAACTGTATCTATATTTATGTGTGTGAGTGTGTGTGTGTGTGTGTGTGTGTGTGTGTGTGTGTTTATGCAGCTATGCATAAAATATAAGCACTTTACTTGGTTTCTTTAGTTTATAAGCTCTTCTGGCTTTAGCATCCCACAAAAAATAAAACGTAAAGTTGCCCTTTGCTCGTTTACTTTTTCGTTCATTTATTCGTGGTTGGGGATAAAATTTTCTTAAAAAAAAAAAACACAACAACAAAAGAGAATAATATAAATGAAACCACCAAAAAAAAAAGAAAAAGAAAGAAAAAGAATAATAAAAACAACAAGTAAAAATATCTAATGAGATTTTTACATTTGAAATATGGCCTGAAGTAGTAAAATAAAAAGGACAATAGCAATAAAAGTGAATACAACAATAACAACAACAACAATAAAATGAATTTAAGGTGTTGCTGTACTTACACGAAAATCATGTTCTTGCTGTTGCTCTTTATTTGCATGTGGTTGTTTATTTTATTCTTCAAGTTGCTTTTTCTTTTTCTTGTTTTCTATTTTCTTTCTATTGCATGGAATTTTTTTTTTTACATGCTGATGTTTCACGTCCCTACAGGATATTACATTATATAAGATGATGCAGCAATAAATGTAAGAAATACAAAAATTACGTTAAAAGATGATTATGATAATAATGATGATAGAGATGAAGATGAAGATGAAGATGAAGATGTTGGTAGAAAGCAAAAATAACAACTCTACTGTGCATAAAATGATAAAATATATAGCCATAATAATAATAATAATATCAACAATAATAATAACAAGAATAGCAACAATAACAACAATAATAGAAACAATCAACCTAAGTAAGAGCAACATGCCTCAGACAATAAACTTTAGCTTAGATTTTCAAGTTGTTGAGTGTAAAAATGGTAAACATTATTGAAGCGTACTTCAATATAAATGTATATATATTTGTCTTCTTATGGATGGCCTGTGGCCTTACATCCCTCGATATATGTACAATCATATACAAAATAATATGCATATACATATATACAATTTCATGTAGACACACATACACACAAGTTGACAGATTTTCTCTATTTCAAACTTAATCTATTAACTTTCTTTAGGTCCCTTCGTTTGCCGCTTGCTCATATTGTATGTCTAGATTAAGGACTAAAAATTAAAGAAAGTAAAGTAAAAAAGAAAAGAAAAACAAGAAAAGAGAATCAGAAAGAAAATTTTTGTTATTATTATTAGTTGTTATGTTTATTGTTAGTGTTATTGTAACCTTGTACATAAATATGAGGTGCAACTAAGTTTCCGGGTTACATATCATTTGCGTAGAGTTCAAAATATATGTAGCCAAATATACTCGTATTAAATTGGAAATTTTTTTTTTCAAAGAGCTTTAGATCTAATTAATTTTGAATAGTTTGGTGTCCAATAATAATAATAATAAAATCAAAATTTTTTTTAAAAATTCAACTTTCCTAGTACAGCATAAGAAAAAATGTATGTGATTCACTGGAAACAGATTTGATATGGCTTTGGCTGTAATTTCAATATGGCAAACTTTTTCAATTATTATGATGAAATTGCATTTCCAAAACTTAGACCAATATACAAGCTCTCATATTAAGCAAGAGATGGACACCTGGTGAGGTGTGATATTTTGAATAAATCGCTTTTTGTGCTTCTTTTGAGATTTTACATTTTCAAATGATTTAAAACCCGAAAATTTAATTGCGCTGCTAAAATGCTTATTTACTAAAAAGCAAATATAATTTCCATGTATGTGTATATGTATGTAACACTCCTTATATATTCATAAGGAAACAACTAAAATTAGTATAAATATTTAATAATTGAAAAAATTAATTTTGCGATTGCCAGCATATTTCAAATACCCACCAATTAAAATCATGTAACGTAGAAAATGGTTTAATAATGGATTAAGAAAAAAATGTATGATTAAATAATTTCACTTTAAGAACTAATCAGTTATAAAGACGCAAATGAAAATGTATGAAAATTTTTTGATATTGACTTTTTATTTTCAGAATTAGATATGTAATAGAAGATGACACTTGTAATGATTATGGAAACTTATGCCTTCTAAATTATTACAAAAGTTTTTGATTTCTATTCCCATTGATTCTAATTTCTATGCTTTATAACTTTGATTAAGTTATAATGCATAAGAAATTAAAGTAAGAGCTGGCATCCAATTGTCCAGATTTCTGCCAGCACTTCTCTTTATATTTCTATTTATTAATTTTTTTTTGTTGGTCATAATGTGCGCTATAGTATTTATACATACATTTACATTTACATTTATATTTACATTTACATTTACATTTATATTTACATTTATATACAAATATGAGTGCACTTGCATAAAACAGGACACATTGTTAAAATGTGACCGATAATACAGTGAGTGTTTGGTTGTTTGAATTTGCTCTGGTTTGGTTCGGTTAGCCACATTCAAATACGAAAATATTTATATATACAACAATATGTAATGTAAAGTAATGTAATTGCAGTCAAGTTGTCCCAAATGAACAGCAACTATAAATAAATAAAATAATGTAAAAAAAAAAAAAAAGGAAAAAATACAACACGTGCGGGCATTTTAATGAATTGCATTCAAATTAGAATCAAACGAAATTTCTCTTCTAGCAAAAAATATTTAAAAAAAAGTAAAAATAAAAATCTAAAAAATAAAGTCTCAAAAAATAGAAAAAGAGAAAAGAATGAACAACAGGTCACCAAATGCTTTTACAATGGCAAGGATTTAAAAAAGAAAGAATGGAAATAAAAAGAAAAAAAAGTTTTGTTTGACTCTGTTTTGTACCTTTTAACATAATCACTTGTTTTTGGATCTTTTTTATTTTTAAAGGTATAATAAATTTTTATCATACCAAAAAATTATGAAAATAATTCATTTAAGAAAATTAAAATTTCTATTGAGATTAAAATTTCTATTAAGATTTTGTTGTGTGTTCTTTCTTTCTGATGCTATTTTTGCGTTCTTTTCTAAGTATTATAAATCATTTGTCTGTTGCCACGCCCCATACAATTATTTTCAAATGTTATTTATATGAAAATAATTTCTCATTTGCTAAAATTATATTTTTTAAAGGTCCTCCTGACAAAAATTTAATATCGAAGTAAAATTTATGCAATTGAAAAATAACGGAAATTATGGGGATTTAAAAATTATCGTATAATCTTAGTTAGCAATACCTAAGAATCATTATAGTTTAAAGTTTCAGCATAAATGAAATAGTGATATCGAGCAATGATCGTTACTTTTTTCAAGCAAGAAATGTTATCGCCTCATTGCTCATATTGCTCATAATTTCAATGGACTTCATTTACACTTAATTGCGTTGTATTGTGTAGAGTAGTTAGAATGCGTCTTAATGTCCTTTCCATTTGAAAAAAAACATTAAATAATTTTATTATTCTCTAGAGATTTACAAGAAGAGAAAATTTCATTAACCCAAATATTTTCTTGCTTTCTTGGTTTGGCTGAACTTTTGATCATCTATATTCCACTTTCTCACTCTTTTTTGCTCTTTCTTACTTTCAATTATTACTAAAGTGGCATTTCTTACACATTTTGAATTAGAACACTTAACTCAACTATAACAATGGCAAAAAAGGCAGCCCGAACTTTTTAGTAAATATTTACTTTAGCATTGTACTTTCTTTTTCTTGAACAATTTATCACTCTAAAGAATATTGAGAACAATAATTTTTGTATAAATTATTTAGGTTAAAAAATTTCATTTTTTAATAGAATCTTTTTTTCTTTACTAAACTTTCAAAAATTAAATCAAAATCATTAAACAACAAAATTGTTCCTTATGTGGAAATTATTTATATTGTGTAGATATTTTATGTTTAGTAATATTGTTGTTGTTTACTTTGTTGTTCTCAACTTTTTTTTTGAAACTTTTCTGTTATTTCACATATTTCAGTAGACATTATTGAATTTAATATAAATTGAAACGGAATTTGAATGGAGAGAAAATGTACAATATTTTACCTTTGTAATGTCACTTTGATGTTTTTGAGTTTACTAACTTTTTCTATCGGTAAATTATTTTATAAATATAAAAAAGTAAAAGAAAAATCAAGTGGATAAGTTACATGTTGGTTAAAGCTTACTCCTGAGTACTCTACCCTTTTGCTAAATGGGGTTCAAATTTAAAAGAAAAATGAATTACAAAACGCATACCTCAAAAGTTTTAATAATCGTATGATTTGACAAAAACTTCATTATGAGGAAAGAGTTTGCTAAAAATGTACCCAACTAAATCAAATTTAATACACCTCTTTAATATGTTAAGAAATCATGAAAAGAGAGTCAAAATTGAAATTATAATGTTATTTTTGGAGGGATCGTATAAATAGTCAAATCTTGTTTACATTTATTTCCGGTACCATATAAAAAATTTTATTAGAACATCTTCTAACTAGACTGTTCTTAGATAATAGAATCAAAAATGGACAGACAGATAGTGGAACATAAATTATTTTTAAGACCATCGAGGTAATAAAGGTTGGGCCCATCTCAGATGTTCAGTTGTTTTATTTATCTGTACAGAACCATTACACTTGGTTCTTTGTATTCCGTAGGGTATAAAATTATGTAAAATTTTGTTATAAAAATTGATCAATGCCTTATTTTATAGTCTCCTTAGTCTCTTGTTGTCCTGTCCTTTTCCATTCTATTTTGTTCTTTCCTGCCTTGTCAATTCTCTAGTTTTAACCAAGAGCCGGAAAATATATTCATTTCCGGTGTCATTCTATCAGTATGTCCATGGATGCGTTCAGTATTGTAAGCAAAAATTATATTATAATAATAACAATAATCAAAAATAAGTAAAAACTTTATAAACGGTTAGTTTGAATTTTCAAATACCCAACAGCATATTTGCCTAAGTAAGCGCTCTGATTAAAAAGTCATATAAATGAAATACAAGTTAGCGCAGTAAGAAGCTGTAATTTATGAATAACTTGAAAATTATTTTATAGAAAATCTATGGGAGAAGTTTCAAAAAATTGATTGATGCGAACCAAATTCGGTATACAAATTTCAGACGGAAATTGTAATATTTTGCCATGTAACGAAAGACCTTATATGGAGCGTAGCCTTGATTATGATCCAATTTTAATCTCTTTTAAAAAGTCTCGTCTCTGGGCTAAAGCCCAACCATGTCACAAATTTCATTAATTATTTCAAAAAATGCGTCTCACAACATAATAACAGATTTACATGGACAGAGCAGGCAGAAAAAAAAGATAGATTGATAGATAATGAAAGGTGGATCTATCTCAGTTCCTTTTCCATAACTTCCATAAACTTATAATGCCTTGTACCAGAAGTGCTGTAGAGCACTTCTGGAGTGGAATAAACTTATTGTTGTTACTTGTATTATTATTATTATTATTATTATTATTATTATTGTTGTTGTTGTTGTTGTTGTTGTTTTGTTGCAGTTATCTTTTGTATTGTTGATGTTAACGATTGTGGTATCAAAAAAGATCTATAAAATGAAATCAAATAAAATTAATATAAAAGATGCTTTTTCTTTTTTGAAGAGTTTTTTTTTTTTTCATTTTTGTTTTTGTTTGTTGTTTCTCGTTTAGTTGTTTGTGATGATGTTACAGAATTATAAATGCAATGTTACTACTACTTTTGTTACTCGATTGTTGCTTTGTTATTTCATAGTTTCATTATTTAATGCTTTCTTATCGAGGGTTACATAGAGAACAAGGTTGACACTTAGGACAACATATAGATAACAAAAAGCAAAAGTAAAATAAGTAAACAAGAAATGGGGACAACAATAACAACAACAACAAAACAACAACAACAACAACAATAATAATAATAATAACAACAATAACGATAATAATAATAATGATGATGATGACAAAATAACCACAGAAAATATCGTTTAAAAGACAAATAAAAAGGGAGCATCCATAAATTGATAATAATACCAAAATATTAATACATATACATACAAACTTACGGATATGGGTTATATATATATATATATATATGTATATATATAAATATGTCCTTTTATGTGTACATTTTGATTTTTTATATCCCATGGAAACTTTTTGCTTTATAGATTTTTCATCAACATATTTGTAGTAGCACATTTGTAAAAGCTTTAGTATAAAATGTCGAATCCCTGACGGTAATGGTGGTCTTCAAATTTGATAGTATTTCTAATTAATATTACGGCTTTTTTTTTTATAATAACAAATTTGCCAAATTAATATGACCATAATATTAAGCTTCGTAATTTATGACTATAATATTTATAATTTTATATTTAGACTTAACTTGAATGTACAAAGTTTTTTCAAGGAATTTCAAACATTTTTTTAATTTTTTTAAATGTTTTAGTTTTGCTCTCAAAATAGGTTTCAATTGTTGGTCGGGCTTATTATATTTTCCAAAGCTTCTTTTAAGTTGCTTAAAGAAGCCGGTAGAAAATGAAGTGCTACGGAATATCACTTTCAAGAGTTTCGCTTTACAGGCTTCTTCTAGAGATATAAAGATCAATTAAATTTTGAGTTTCTTTTCGCTTTTTATAGGCCATTTGCTATTTAAATCGAAGTCTTTTTAACTCACAAGAGGCTCATTTTTAATTTGGTTTGAAATAGCACACAAAATTGATGACACTTTCTTGATTCGAGTCCGCTGTAAGTTAGTGTAAGCAACCATTGTAATGTAAATGTTGTCTTATGAAAGTTTAAAAGCGATAATTGCCGATATTTTTAAAAAGCCACGCCCACAATTACACAAATAAATTTAAAATAGTAAAAAGTGAATTGCAGCAGAGAAAAAAGAAAAAAATTTTTTACATATGACATAAATTTTTGAGAAAATTCTTTCGCATAGAAGAAGCAAAAGAAAACATGGATTTCATTCCTATTTTAAATATGATTTTTATCTTAATTGGAATGTTGAATATTAAAAGTTTCGTGCCACTTAATTCTCTTTAGTTATTTCACTTTTGTTGTTGTTTTCATTGAATTTAAATATATATTTATTATAACCATAAATGTGTGGTAGTAAATCGAGCGATGTTTGTTTTACTTCATACACATATAAAAAACCCAGTTATACATGTATATGTATAAAAGCAATAACAATAATAATAAGAATAATAACATGAATATTTCAATAAAAAACAAAAAAAAAAGAAAAATCAACGATAACGGCAATAACCATGTTTGGTAACAACATGATCATCAAACAAGAGTCGCGCAACAAATTTCCCATAGTGCTTTTAATTTCCTGTTATAAAAAATTTATTGTTCCCTCTTTTTGTCTTTCTATATATATATATATATATATATATATATGTGTTTATGTATTTATGGAAATTTATATCTTCTTCTTTTAATTTCCCCTCCCCCCTCCACACATTTTTTCAAATTTTTTCTTGTTGCAAAAAAAAAAAAATCTTAAAACCATACCAAAATTTACGATTGATTCATTTCCATATACAGATATCAGACCAATAACAGATTTAACAACAACAACAATAACAACAGCAGCAGCAGCAGTAGCAGTAGCAGCAGTAGCAGCAGCAATAGCAGAAGCAGGGACAATATCAGCAGCAACAATGCTCAATGTACAATCACAGATATTTAGTTTCATAAATTAAAAATTTTTTTTTATATTAAACCATTTTAATTAGGGGCATGGTTTTAGGGCCTTTAATTACAAATGCAAATGTCTATTTTATCCATTTTTTTTTTTTTTGCTCAATCAGCAAAATGTTTTATGTTTATTTTTGTTGAAGAATAATTAAAAAGGCTCGTCTTAATTGAATTTGTAAGAGAGCGGCCAGTTAGATTTTTGTTTGAAAAAAAAATTTTTCAAATTTATTTCGTGGCATTTTTTTTTGTTCATCTTTATAAAGAAATGATCTCATTAACATTTGTTAAGATGATGGAAAAATTTCTTGCAAAGATTTTACTTATTTTTTTCATTTTGTTTTGGATCACCTAAAGGCATATTAATTTTTTCCATTTTGCAAATTTTGCTGCTAACAATAAAATGTATCAACTAAATTGATCAAGAAAGAAAATAATTAATAAATAAAAAAATTATGTTTATTTGTTTTGTAAGAAATACATTTCAATGGCAAACATCTATTCAAATATTGGCCACTTTGTGTGCAAACAATTAAAGGGACAAGAAAAATTTTTAGCATATAACACTTTTATTTTTATTGTCCTCTTTAATTTTGATTGAAAGATTAAAAGTTTAAGATACAAATCGATAAAATAAGTTATCACAGTTTAGGTGAAATAATCGTATCATTATTTCTAAGCAGTTTGTTGGACTTCAACAGAAAATAAAAAATATGATTTCTTGTTCACAAGAGATTGTGATCGATGTGATCTAAATGCTCTATGTATGATCGTAAGAATAGTCTGATTTTGCCCATAATAATTGCTGGATGTCTTTGGTCTAAAGCACACCTAAGGACTCGATACTGCTATGGCATATTTACAAGGTCAAATGGACGGATACACGGACAGGTTTAAATCGAAACAAAAATTGATCTTCAGTCTATTGGTCTCAATCTAAAAGAAGGCTCTCTCTTAACTTTTCGTGAGTGTTACATACTCTGCACCTGTATCTCACCTACCACAAATGGTGTAGAGTGAAATGAAATGTTGAAAAATAAACAAAAAAAAAAAAAACGTTTTGGAAAAATTTTTTTAGTAAAATAACATTTTTTTTTATGATAAACTTATGTCAATTAAATATTTTAAGTTATGAGAGTGAGTTTGTAACTTTCAAAAATTTTTAGCTCATAAAATTGATTTTATTTAATTATAATTGCACCTCAAAAATGGTGCAACATATTTGAAAATGTTTTTTTGGTTGTTGAAAAAGTATTTCATGGAATTTTTAAAGATTTCTTTAAATTGCCAGAATTTAAGCGATTATTATTCATTTAGTTAATTGGCTTTATAGTTTCTTACAAGATAAATTTCCAAGTAACTATTTGTGACCATTTTAATTATCATTGAATTTGTAATGATTTTCTTTAATAAGGAAAATTCTTACTCTGAAATTTTAAAATTACGTTTTTTATAATTTGAAATCTAACTTAAATGATTAAGTTAGGTTTCATAAATAATAACGTGAAGCAAAATATTGTAGAAGTTGCTAAAAAAGAACAAGGCCAGCAACATTTAATAACATTATTGCAATTAGTTGACGATTCTTTCAAACTAAAGAGAGTTTTATTAAGCAAATATTTATATATTTTCATTTTTTTTTTTTTTTGAAAAATAATTTTATAAAATAAAGATTAATCAATGAAAAATGTGCCCAGTACATGTGTACAGTAAAAATACATCACAGAAGAAATCAATCCAACAAATTATCATTTGTTCATAATTATTTACAGGAAATTGTAATCCAGGTGCCATACTTTACATTTATTGCTGCCGCACTCTATTTTACATTAAAATATATGACAAATTAAAGGCATATGCTTACAAAAAGTAGTAGCAACAGCAACGGCAACAGCAAGCAGCAACAGTAAGCAGCAATAAGCATGACAAAACCAGTCACATAGAATATAAAATTCCATTCGGTATAAAGTACAGAAAGAATCAAGCAGAAGAAGAAGAAAAAAAAAAAAGAAAGGCAAAAACTTATAACACCATTTGGTGTATATGGCCATGTAACTCATGGGTCAGGCGCTCATTGTAATGGCGCTTCTGTAAACACCCAACAACACACAAACAAATGCTTATATTTGGATGGACGATGGTTATACATGGCCATAATTGTATCATCCATGTAACAGACTGTTTGTAATATTTATATATTTTTTATATATATATATATATATAATTTATAACGTGTCCCTGAGCACATTCACATATGCTTGATTTATGGCTCATATTGAAACACATACAAAAAAAAAAAAAAAAAAAACAAAAACAAAATAGAAAACCAGGGGAAATAGCAAATAAAAAAAAAGAAAAAGAAGCGTACAAAAAAAACAAAATAAGTAAAATAATAATAATAATTTCATGTATATTGTGTACACATAATATTTTTAATTATGAAATCTATACATAGATATAAATGTATACGTAAACACTGTATATAAATTTGTATACATTCAAATTTACATATAATTTATACAAAAAAAAAAAAAAAAAAAAGGGCCATGAATATTCCATATACAGAAAGAAAGTTTGATAGAGTGAAAGAGAGAGAGAGAGAGAGAGAGAGAGAAAAGAGATAGTGATGATAGAATGATAGAAGCATATTTTATATGTTGTATTTTGTATGTGTGTGTTTATGTGTATGTTTATGTATATGAGGGCATTTATTATGTCTGCATGTTAAGTTGAAAGTTCAAAACATATTAACCGGTGACCTTAACGGTGCCATCAACATGACCTACCTAAGTAATAAATGTTCTACATGAATGTTATAACATGACAACAACAACAACAAAAGAAACAAAGAAAAATATACAGCCAACACAAAAAAAAAAAGGAGCAGACATTTTGTGTACACTGTAAATTAATGAAAAATTCTTTTTTCTCCCATTTAAAGCAACATAAAAATTATATTGTTAAAATTGACAAAGTTGATTTTTCTTATTAAATTAAAAATAAAAAAAAAAAAAATTGAAAATAAAAGAAAAGAACTAGAAATTTGATAACTATGGCACAAATTAAAATATATGAAAATATTAAAATGGATTTTGTAATCTTTACAAATGGACATTTAAACCATTGCCCTTAAATTCCATAGAAATTTGCCTAAGTAAATAAGCAAAATTCAACCAATGTAAAGAAAAGGAAATCTTTAAAAATATTCTAAAAAATTTTGGCAAAATTTTATAGTGAACATTCGTTATTTTTCAAATAACGAACTTTATCTTAAAATTTCTGATGTTTTAATACAAAAATGTATAATTTTGATTTAAATGTACGGCTGTGTCCAAAAGTTTGCTTTTCGATTGAAAATTGTTTAATTAATTTTGTTTAATAACAAAAAATTTGTAGAGTTATAAGATGAACCGATTTTTGAATGAATTCTTTTAAGAAAAATTCTCTCTGATTTTAGTTTCCTTTTGAAAGTACTTTAAATCCCAATATCGGTTATAATTTTTCGCTATTTAGGAATTCTTACTATCTATTGATCTAATCCATATATTATTTATTAGATCATAATCCGCTCCATTATCTATTATCCATATTTTAAAGGGGAAAGGTTTTATTCGCTCTTTCCAGCACCACAGATTTTTAAAAAAACAATTTAAAATTCTTTTAAAAAAATCTCTTCATTTTAATTAATCAGCTCAATGCAGAAAAATATAATTGAATATAATATGAATTACATAATCCACATGAGAATTAAATGTAGTCTCTTATTTAATTCATTGCATTCATTTCATGTAAAATTGCCATTAAATTTTCTAAATGTCATTGACATTTACGACTAAAACTTATAAACTTATATATCATTATATAAAAGCAATTTCTTTTTTTGTACGTTATGTTACGTTAAGTTTGATAAAGATAGAAAAAAATTTATAACAAAAAAAAAAAAATGCAAGCTTTTTTTCTATTACAACATTAAAACCTATTAGTTGAGGTACCCAGTTGAAACGGCTCTTGGTAAGTTAAGGTTGTACTTTTTTTTTTTTTATTATATTTATAACTTTCATGTAATGGGTATATTAAATGGATTGGAAAATTTGTGTTCCATTTGAAAATATTTTATAAGAATTTTTTTGCAATATTTCACCATTTGATTTAATGTTTACTTAACTTAATTTTAGCGTAGACATAAAGCTCCAAATTTATATTTTCTAAGATTTAAAATGCCTATTAATAGAACCATGCCCACTTGGACAATTTAGAAATCGATTTATCTTTATAATATTTAGTTATTTAATTGATCGAATCAGTTAATTTTCAAAGGCATAGCCAGAAAAAAAAACTCAATCACGCTGAGGAACAACGGCCTCTTTTTGATTTACATTTATATTTTCTAAGATTTAAAATGCCTATTAATAGAACCATGCCCACTTGGACAATTTAGAAATCGATTTATCTTTATAATATTTAGTTATTTAATTGATCGAATCAGTTAATTTTCAAAGGCATAGCCAGAAAAAAACACTCAATCACGCTGAGGAACAACCATCTTTTCTTTGGATGCCGTAAGAAAGTTGCAACAATTGATCGCCTGCATTAAGGTTGCCCTAAGGCGTTTTTTCTTTTTTTTTTTTTTTTAGAATTTAAGTTTCGTTCTTGAAGGCTCCTTAAAATCGTGGTTGCTTTTCTTTTTTGCTTTTTTTGAATTAGTTGAATATGACAGCACGTGATAAGCGAATGAACATCAATGTCATTTTTGTACAATTTACAACACATAAGAGATTTTATAAAGTTATTAAAATGATATTGCTTGCCTTGTATATATATTTTATTGTATGTATATGTTTGTTATTGTTATTATATTATATTTCAAATAAATTGTAATAAATTCCTGTAAAAGTGATAAAACCATCAATGGATGGCAAATATAAATTAAAAAAAAAAATTAAATAATATATAAAATTTTTTCATATAATTTTTATCTAACATTATAATTAAATAACAAATATTTTTTTTTCTTAATTGATTTATTTAATAATGAACTTAATTTACTGTGGCTTTTCATATATAAATATTAATAATAATTATTAAGTTCATCCAAAATATTTTCTTAATAATTTAGTTTTTTTTTTTTGATTTGAGAAATTGATTTTAAAAATTATGAATCTTATTTTTGCATATATTTTTGTCTCATTTACTTATAATTTATTTACAACTATTTAAATAGCTGTAATTTGCAGCTGTCAATATAATTTAATTTTTTTTTTAGTTTTTACAAGTTTATTAGCAATGATTTGTAAATTGTTGAATTCCAGTTTCTTATTAAAATTATTCCTTATTAAAATTAAAATCTTTATATTGAAATAAGTGCAAATAGATTTAGGAAAGTTGTGTTTTAGGGATTTTGATAATTCAAATAACACCAGCATTCAAGGCATTCAAATTCTCTCTTCTTAAGTTTTTCACTTAAAATAATTAAAAGGCCACATTAAGGTGTTTGATTTTTTTCGCAAATCCAAACAATTCTTTTAAGTAGTTCCATCTGATTTTATTATAACGGTAATATTAATAAATCATTCGGAAAGTCAATACCGAATTGCCCTTTTTTTTTTTTTTTGTTAATTTTATAATTCAAATTTTTTGCGAAATTCTATTTTGAATTTTTTCCTACTAATTATTTTACGAAAATATTTCATGTAATTTTCATTAACTAAGTTTTTTACATAATAATAATTATTATGTTTGCTTTAAATTATTATGAATTTTATTTTATATGGTACTTTTTTTATTTGAATTAATTTTTATTTATTTTTCACATGATATTGTTATTGATTTTAAATTGTTTCTTGAAACTCTATAAAACTTTGAAAGTAGTGTAAAATTTCTGTGGCCGTTTGTCAAATTCCAAATAGGTATTAGATTATTTTTTATTAATAATGAATTTACCTTTAGTTTCTTGAGTTGTTTAAGCCTAAGATTTTAATTCATTGGATCATCTGTAAACGATGTTTTGAAATTAAAAAATCTTAGTTACGTTTGAATCATTTTTAAAAAACTGCTTTTGCCAAAATTTTTATGATTTATAAACATCTAGATATTTAGTTTTTTTTTTTTCTGAAAAATTTCATAAATTTTCCATTTGATTTGATTCACTTATTTTAATATTTTGAATTAAATGTAGAATATTTAACAATCAGCTATAAAGAACTATCAATTTTTTATGTACAAATTTATAGAATTTATAGTATTTTAATTATTTAAGTTATTTGTTATGAGTTATAGTTTATTTTAGATTTATTTTTATAGTTAATTAATTTTAAATAAATCGATTTATTATTATTATTTATTCAATAATAAAAATAATTAAATTTATAAATATTTTTTCAATAAAAAAAATATGCTGTAAAATTTAATATTTTCCTTTGGCATTTTTCTCTTTTTTACCTCTTCGCCCATTTCATTTTGTGATGTTAGCTCTTTATTATTTTTCGTTGTTTTTTTTTTTTTTGGCCATTTCAATTGTTATTCACTTTAATTGAGTTGATATTTATTATGTGCCATATAAAAATTGCATCAAAAATTTAAACATTAAAACAAGAAAAAAAGAAAACAATTTACTTACTTTTCAATGTAGAAAATGTGTAAATATTTAATCAAGTAGAATCTAAAAATAATGCAATATAAATATTTAAAAAACAAAAAATTAAAATAAACAAATAAAATGCATAAATAGAAAAAATATGAAAAAATTTGATAATAATAAAAAATTTCTTGTAGTTTTTTTATATTTTGCGTTTTTTTTTTGGTTTGGTTTGGTTTAAACAAACAATAAATCATATGCCGTTTAAATAATGATTTATAACTGTACATGTAGTAGACATACATATGTTGGTCCTTATGTACAATATATTTTATTTTCTTTTCATTTTGCTGCTGCTGTTGTTGTTGTTGTTGTTGTGATTGCTGGTGCTATAGTTTATTATAAAACTAAAATATTTCAATTTAAAATAATAAACTGCCGCCATAAAATGTTTTTGGCATATTTGAAGTGATTCTAGATATAGATAACCAAATCACTTACCGCTATTTGAAAATATACTCATTTAGTTAAAGGATTTGTAATATTTAAGAGGTCTATTTATCTATCTTGACATGACATAGCTGACAAAGCATTTGTAAATCTTGCAGATGTCAAAATAAAGAAGGAACTGTCAGATGGAGTTATGCAGTTATTTAATAAAATTCATAAGACCAAAACGGTCAAAGTATGCGTCCGTATTTTCAGCAATTTGAAATCGATATTTTGAGGTGTACGATCAATAAAAGATTCACAGATTTTTTTTTTGTAATATTTATAAAAATTCTACTTAATAATAAAGCATGTCAAAATCACACTTTAAAATCAAAATTTATTCGTTGTTTAAGAATTTTTTTTCATTTATTATAAATTTTATAAGATTTAATTGTGATAATTTGTTTGTATCCTTTAAGGCGCTATTGCAGGATAAAATTAGAAAAAAAAATCATTCATAATATTCACTTATATTATTTTACAGGTCGTATATTGAAAATTTAATTTTAGGCAAATATAATTTTTTATTTTAAATCAAAGTTTTCTTGAAATACATCTAAAAGTTTGTTCCTGTTTGTTTCTTAGAAAATTACACATAGCGCTACAAGTCTTTGATTATATTTCATAATCAAAGTGAAAATTTTATAATAATAAAATTATATTTGACTTCTGAATAATTTAAGTTTTCAGAAATTTTATTATAGAACCATTAACTATAAATTACTTTGGAAAGTACAGTTTCAATATAAACTCGCTAAGCTTTCCTTAAGACAATCTAGTAATGTATCTTACCGGAAATTTTTTAATCATACATCTAGACTTTCCAAATAATGATGCTTTATTATAATTAAGTTAGTGAAGATTTGAACCACTATAAGTGTGAAGGGATCTTCAAATATTCTAACTGCGTTAATGGAAAATTTTCTTTTGTGTTTATTGTTTTTTTTTTTTTTTTTTTGATATTTTATTAAAAAATATACGAAAGTAAAGCAGAAATAAACATATGAAAAATAAAAACGATAAAAAAATGGAAAAAAAAAACAAACAAATAATAAATAATGAAGATAATAAAAGCAAAAGTAACGACAAAGATGGTGGTGTCAGCTAACAATGGGATACGGTAGTAAAAATATAACAACCTCACTTAAAGTTTTATTAAATTATTTTCTAGATACACATATACATATACACACACACACACACACACACACACGCATACAATCATGTATACACATGTAAAGATGCGAGCATAAATAGAAAATGTAATGTTGTAGAAAAGAATCACGCACCTTTTGAACTCACTGGCATCTGTCAGTTGCTACAAATATAATATCTACCTACATACATATATGTATATTTGTAGAAAGACAAAAACATTACATACATGCATATTAAATTTATATATACAAATATATTGATATTAAAATGAAATTTTCTTGTGTAGAACATTTGCCAAGTATCATAAGTATATCCATGTGTATTAATATTTTATATATATATACATATATACATATATATATATATATATATATATATATATACATGTATATAAATATATATATAAAGTTTTAAAGTAATGCCTTGGTGCATAAATCTTTGATCTAATGGAATGATTTTGATTATTTCTTTTTGGTGTTATCGACACTTAATCGATTCTTTATTAATCGTATTCTTCAGAATAACTATTTTTCTCAAAATAGTTATTCTGAAGAAAAAGAACATGACATGGCTTAGAAGAATAAATCTTTTTCTTAGATTCTTTAACAATTAACTTTAAGCTTTTTAATAATTCTGTAGAATTTTTTGTAATAGTTATCCATGACATTTTCGATTTAGATTGATGGCCTTATATTTACACTTTATTCATTGTCAAGTCTTTTAGTTTTAAATGATCTAGTTCGAACAGAAATAATGCCAATTTTAAGATGCCATATTTAAAATAATTTACGCCTAAATGAAAAGTTCAAATTATGAACTTTTATAAAGTTCTCACTTTTTAACATCTCAAAAAGATTGTCAAATAAAGTGTTTCAATATTAAGCCTTTTTTTAAAGTATTTTATGAGTTACCAGATAAAATGCCAATTGTAAGCGATCAAAGAATTCAATATTATTGATCCTTGTAGGAGCGCATTTAAATTCTTAGTAATAAGTCATGTTTGCTTTTAACACTCTGATTTCCTTATTAAAAAAAATTATATTTAACTAACACATGAAATTCATGATTAAAGTCGTTAAATCTGAAAATTTAAGCCCTAAACGTTAAGCGAGTCCTGGATTTCTGTGTCCTATCCTTGAGTGTTTCTATTGAAACTATTTTCATATATGTATCAGTTCGAAAACTTATTGACTTATATAACTCATATGTATGTATATGTATATGTATATGTATGTATGTATGTATATGTATGTACGTATGTCTATTATGCTTTACATTATGATGTTATTGAAGTTATTTGTTGGCGGGATTCTACTTGAAATTTACTATATTCTGCTTATTTTTCAATTTTCTCTATTCGATTTTTCTTTTCTTCTTCTATTCTTCACTTTTTGTTTTTTTGTTCTGCTTTGCTACAATCCTTCTCTTATTTAGGTATGTATGTATGTATGTATGTAATGAAGTAAAGCAGCTTAATATTATTACATTATGAATGTATCCGCTTATACATATGCATACAAATTATGCATTATTTTTTAAAAAAATATATGAAAAATATATGAAAAAAATATATCTTGTGAAATATAAAGAAAAAAAGCTTTTAAAAAAACATATCTATATTTTCATATTCCTTCAGTTGATTTTCTATTCTATGATAAAGTATTTCTTCTACTTTCATTGCACTCTCTATTCATTTTCGTATTTTATTTTAAACCTCTTTTCCGTTTGTCTTACTCAACTTACTTTTCCATTTGTTTCTCTTTCTAACATCACCTTATTCATTTTCTTAATGCTTATCTATAAATTTATCTATATTTTTCTGGGTTTTCTTCTTTCTTTTTTTTTTTCTTCTTCTTCTTCTTCTTCTTCTTCTTACTTGCTTAATAATTCTATATTTAATGTGTGTGTCTTCATTATTTTATTTTATTTTATTTTATTTTCTTTTGTTTTATTTTATTTTTATGATTCTTCTTCTAAGTGTTGTTATTGTTTTTCTTATGTTGATTTTTCTTAACGGTATTATAACGTTACCTATGTACCGTTACTTTAGCTTTAACAACAATAATAGCAAGTGGCCATTATTATTGTTATTGTTACGGTTACTGTTATTTTGTATCATTATTACTGTTACTATTTGTGCTCTGGCTGCCTTCATTGGTTGAATGACAGTTTAAAAGTAAATGGTGTAATATAATGACAGAATTATGTAGTAGTAACATAAACAATGTAATCTACATTAAATGATAGAATGGGAACCAGAGTTACAATAATTGAGTGGGATAAATGGCAAGTAAGAGAAAGATCGTATGTGTGTAAGAAACACACATACGGGAAGTACAAAGTGAGACATAAATGTAATAATATAACGAGTAAGAATATTAAAGCCGGTCAAGGCTTAGTGTTAAATACCTTACTTTATGAGGCACAAATTAAGAATGGAAAATTTTTTCGAATGATTGTTAAAGTTCTTTATATGAAAGAGGGTAGCAATTTGAATGGTTACGGCAATCGTTACAGTACAATCGTGCTGAGTCCACTTAACGAAATAGATCCATCTTTATCATATTCAATAGATTTCATCTTTGGCCAAAAACTAGTTTACATGCCAAATTTTATGCAAATATTCTAAAATTTGGTATCAGCAGTTTGATACAATATTCTACATAAATAGTGATAGGACGAAAGGATGAATTGATGGCAGGGCTTTTATTGATTCAAAAAATAATTTAAACTTTATCGATATAACAATAAAAGGCAGTTATAGCACAAGTCCAACTTATAATACCCGTTAACGCAAATAGTTTAGGGTATAAAATCAGATAAACTTTATTAAAAATTCACTAATATCCAACCATGCTATGCCATGTTGTTTATATGAATATAGGAGCTCTATAAGGATTAACTATATTTATACATAAATGATATAAAATTTATTTTTGTTACATATATTTTAAGTGTATGTGCATATGACCAACATAATTTGCTTCAAATGTTAGAAGATAAAAATTGTTTATATAAAACTAGAAAAAACTGAAAGGTCATTAAGGCTTTTGCTCAAAAAGATTTAACTCTAAATATTGAGATGCTCTCTTTGTAGGACTCCAAATGAACGAGATGAATTCAAGAAATTCAAGAAATTCTCGTAAAGTTCATGATTATGTTTATGAAAAATAAATCTACTACTTTTTTTCATAACAATTGTTATTTGTTGAATTTTAAACAATTTTTTTTTAAATTTTTTATGTATTTATAGAATGAAAATTTCAATGATTTCTATCAAAAAAAAGCAAGAAAAGTTGCATAATTATATTACAGTTTAAAGGTGGACGAAGTTTTAAATTTATCAATTTTATGTCTATACAAGAAATCAAATGAATTTTTGGCGGCCTAAGAAAGCATTTTAATTTAAATTTAAAGGGAAAATATTTGTCTATAAATATTGGAAAAGTTTAAGTCTACTATCGAAATCGTTTAAAGTCTAGCAACGAACCTAAAACGTTTGCTGTTCCATTTGCTCTTTTATGTATGGATCTTGCAGTTTAGAGAGTCCTTGTTACAATTGCGATACATAAGAAGAATAACTCAATTAATTGTGGTTATTTTATATAAATATTTAATATGAATTTTTTTTTTTTTTAAAGCATTCGTTCAGTACGTTTGATATTAATCAAACAATGAATAAAAAAAAAAACCAAAATGGAAGATCAATAAATGGAATAAACCAAAGCAAGCCATAGCAAACCATAACCAGCCGAATCAAACCAAACCACTTTACCAATTATTATCATGTAATGAATGCCATAAAATTTGATTTCATTTCAATTGAATAACACTCATACGCCACATTAAACATTTTAAAACACATTTTTTTCCCCGTATGTCAATTATTAAATATTTTACTTTATTGCTTCTTACTCTTTCTCTCTCTCTCTCTCTTTCTCAAATCTATTCACCCGCTTTGTATATTTTACATTCATTCTGCTGGTTTTTGTTTTTTGTAGTTTTTTCTTTTTAAATAATCAACATAATTTAATGTAATATTTTTATGTTACGTATGTAAAAGAATATGTTTGCTTATTATATACTCATGTAAGAACATATATATATATGTATATGTATATGTGAATATGTAACAGCGTAAACATAATAATTAATTTAAGTAGAATTGTTTAAATCAATGGCTGCCACTGTCAGAATGGATTAATTCGTCATAGAGTTAAGGAAAAACAAAAAAAAAAAATGTACGCGGCATATATACTTAATGAATAAATATACATTTATATGTATTGCATGTATATTTCATATGTGTATGTATATGCATAATGCATAAATTGTGTTGGTTAAATTTCATGTTGACATTGCTCAACTTTATTTTCTTGATTCATATATACAGATGCAAATATAAATATATATATATGTATGTATGTATGTATGTATGTATGTATGTATGTATGTCCAATTGTACATATGTACACTGAAAAGAAATTATCACATTAAATGTCATAATTTTCTAATAATTTTAACAATATTTTTTAAAAGTGTTACTTTGCCATTGTTATACCTAAAGAGACTAATCTTACAAAATTTTCAAATTATTTATAATCTTTCATTACAAGAAAAGTTGACATTTCAAGACTCTAGAACCAATAAAAAATTTAAATTTTAAGAGTTTCTTTTAGTTTTTCCTACTTTTCCCCACAAATAATTGCAAGTTCTTTTTTTTTTTTAAATAATTTTTGCTAGATTTAATTAGATCAAAGTGATGTTTCATGGAATTAGTTAGTTAGAAGATTTTTAGATTTCTAAACGCAAATTCATGTAGTGTTGTTGAAGTGCGTAAAAGAAATTGAAATTGAAATTGACCTTTAAAATCAAACCATTTGCCTTTTTGATTATTATGAGTTAAAATTGCGACATTGAAATGGCCTTGGAGCAGGCTGGATAAAAGAAGCCTGAAATGCTTGATTGTAATAATTTTGTAACTATTCAAAAGTACTATAAAAATATCATAAATAGTATTTGAATTGAAGTCATACGGATCCTTAGATCTCCATAAAATTTGAAGAGAATATTTATTACCAAGTTTTGTTTTTTCCAATAAAAATATGACTTTAAATCTCTTAGAGTACAAGCTTCATTGATTAATGATAATATTATAATTTTGAAAGTATTTTTATAATTTAAAAAAAAGTAAGCACAAACAACCAAAGAAACTTTTATGCCAGATAATTATTAGGTTTTGAAAAGAGTAAAAAGATTTTTAGTTAATAGAAATGAAAGTAAAGAATTTTATTCTAATAAAAGAAATTATATGCTTTATCTATTTTTCGATTATTTCGAATATATATTTTCGAGTTTAACCTGGCCGGCCTATTTTTTTTATTAATTGCTTTGCACATAAGGTGGCTTTAGAAATCACCATTTCAAAGATTCCCATACAAGTAATATGCATTAATATTCCAGAAGTTATTTAAAAAGAAAATACAGAAAATTTTTGAATTTTTTATATGACCGAGAGGTCTATAAACAAAAGATGGAAGGGTAATAATTTTAGGCATTTACGAATGAGCTTTTATGAGTTTATAGAGCTTACGAAATTTTGAATCGCTTCTCTTTTCATAGAAAAAAATTTGTTGGATGGAATTTCAATATTCAATTAAATTAATATTAACACAAAATGTACAACTTTTTTGGGTTCTCAATGAAATTCTGGCGACTTACATGATAAACAATTTTTGTAATGCATTTTTCATTTCCTCTAAATCAATTCTTTATTAAATGTTTAGCAAAATGTTTTCAAAGAGTTTTTCTCAATTGAATTTTTATAAGTGTTAAATTATTACTATTTTCTTTTTTCCATTTTATCCATTTTTATTTTTATTTAATATTATATTATTTTGTATACACAATGACACTTATATTGTATTTATATTTAATTTGTATTGCCATACTTGGAAACGGAATATTATTATTCATGGTCTTTTACAAAATACAATAAAAATAATAGTAATAATAATAATAAAAAAGTTGTAGTTGTTTATGTATATTAAAATATTTCATCTTCATTATTGTATATATATTTCATATTTATTCAAGTTAAATAATAAATAAATGCAAAGAAAGAACCAAAAAAAAAAAATTAAAAATAAAAATAAAAATGGGGAGAAATGTAAGCGAATTACAATAAAACTGGTGCTTCAAATAAAATTTACCACTGATTAAATTATGCGACACATGTACATACAAGAAATATATATAAAATGTAGAATCGAGGATGGTTAAATAAATTTGCGAATCATCAGTGAATTTTCTCGTAAACGAACTGAAATTTTGTGGTCACTTTGAGATTGGTCCCATTTTTAGAAATTTTTATTCTTTTTATTCTTTGCTGGAAATTCATTTTAAATTGTTATATCAATTAAAAGGGAAAATTCCAACATAAAATAAGCTTGAAGGATATTAAGGATATTTGGAAATTTAAATAAAATTAATAAAATAATAAATAAATAATATTCTTTGAAAATAATAAGAAAACCAAATAACAAAAAAAAAGTAATTATAGGTTGATTGTTTTTTTTTTAAAGGTGATTTTAGAAATCACCATTTCAAAGATTCCCATACAAGTAATATGCATTAATATTCCAGAAGTTATTTAAAAAGAAAATACAGAAAACTTTTGAATTTTTTTTACGATTGAGAGGTCTATAAACAAAAGATGGAAGTGTAATAATTTTAGGCATTTACGAATGAGCTTTTATGAGTTTATAGAGCTTACGAAATTTTGAATCGCTTCTCTACATTTGACATACTTTGTTGTTGTAATATGTTTATGTGATTGTATGTGACACCTAGAAGGTCTTGAAATAGATCCATATTTTATTATATCGATTGATTTTAAAGAATTTTTGGAATTGATTGAAGCTTATCTGTCGATCCGTTCATTTTTTTAGTTTTTCATCAGGCCATCTTTTCTTTTCTTTTTCATCTTTTCAAAGGTATGCTATTAAAATTAGATACTTGGGCAGGTTTTGTTATAAGTCGAGCGGCATTGTATAATTTTCACTTAAATAAACTTAACGTAAACTGGCTCCAATGGACTTTAATATTTTTATTTGGATTTACTCAAAACGAGACTTCAGAAGAGAAAACAAAATAGAAAAATTAAATGTGTATGTGTTACAGACCCACATATTTATATATATATATATATATATATGTGCTAAGAGAATAAAACAATGCAAAATTTTTTGAAAAAAAAAAAAAAAAAAAAAATATAAAATTAAAGCAAAGAAATTATGGAATTGTATTGAAGTCTATTGAACTTTAAAATGCTTTATGAAATCTTTTATTGTTGCTCTTGTTTGAGTTTATTTTATTTTGCAGCAATTGCTTTATTACAATTTTCCTTCCAACATTTAACAACTTTACATTGTTATTGTTATTATTGTGGCTGGCATTATTATTTCCCTTGGTTTTTTAAATAAATGCGTCTGGAAGTAAAAATTCAATACATTAAAATTCATGTATGAAACTTAGGCGTGTACGAATGAAGGTATGTGTGTATGTTTGTAATATTTCGAATACTTTAAGTAAAATTAAAATTTCTATTGTTGTTTTTATTATTATTAATTTTATTTTAATTTCTTCTCATTTCTTTAATTTGTTCACTTATCATAAGTTTTTTGTGTTTGCCTGTGAAATAGTACGATAATCTCCCTCATTTCACTTTTTCTCTTTCACCTATTTCTCTCCTAATTTTCTTTAGCAATATTGCAATATATAGAATTTATGGTTCAAGAGCAAAGAAGAAATCATAGCAAGTGTCTAAATATGGTCAATATTTCCTATGCAAGAAATGAACTTAAATGAACTGAATGAAAGAGCAAGGAAAAAGAAACTTGCTAATGGAAGAAACAATTAATTTGAATATTAAGCAAAATATACAAAGATGATAATGGTAGACTATTAAACAAAGTGTGGCGTAAAGTTTTGAATATAAATTCCATTAGCCGATTTTACCCTCAATTTTTATGACAAAGTAATTATACGCTACATTATTTATGAATATTATGCCTTTGTGGACGGAAAAAGTTGAGAAAGGCTTACGTTTTTTTATTATACCGGTCAATTCAACATGGCTTGCTAATTTAATTTAAACCTGTCAGTCCATCTGTCTATTGTCGATCCATGTAAATTTGTTATCAAAGTGTAGGATGCAATTTTGAAGCTAATAAAGTGGTCTTGGTTAAGAGCAAATTATTATAATAACCACACCCCGTATAACCACTCATTTGGCAAAGGACTTTGTGTTTTTTAATAGTATTTTCAAAAGGGGAACTTAGAAAACTTGAGCTATACAAAGAGTTATCTGGAAAAGTTTCGTTTGGAGGAGACTTTTGTTTACATCGGCCTTTCAATGGCATTTTGAATATAAAAGTCTTTAAGATGGAATTATCTTATATTTTATTGATCAGTTCCTAATTCTATTTACATATTTTTAACATAAACCAAGTATAACATTTATTGTAGCACAAAAAAGCAAAGGCATTGAAGAACAAGTCAAGAATAAGAAGAATAAGAAAATCTATATAAATCTGTGATAATATAAATTTACATTAATTAAATTTACATTAATTTAAGGCACAGTTAGTTACATATATAATTTTGCATTTTAATAGAATTGTTTTACTAAGAAGAAAGTTCACAGAATACCACAAAAATTAGATCATTGTAAGAAAATGGTATTAAAAAAAAAGTAAAATAAAAAAGTAATTATATATCTTTCATTTTATAGCATTTAACCACTAATATAATTTTATAAAAAAAAAAAATGAAAAAAATGAAATGTCAGAGAAAGAGAAAATTATGTGATAATAATTCAAATTTAGAAATTTCATTACATTTCTTCCTTTTCGCGTTTCACCTTCTTTTTTTTTTTTTTTTGCTTTTATAGAAAACACCACGAAGCAGTAACACACTGAGAATATATATAAAAAAAAATGGCATTATTGCTATTAACATTTTCCAGTTATTTCATAATAATTTCATGCAATTTATTCGAATACAAATATATAAAAATATTTCCTTTCGAAATTATATTTAGAGTAATTTTTTTTTTTGCTTTTTGCTCTATTTGGTTTTGTTTTGTTGGTATCACATATCGAATGGGTAACAATGCTTTAAGCAAATTGAATATATTTTGTGTGTGTTTGTGTGTTCTTTTTCAAATATACTTGAAATGGAACGTACGTAAATTGTTGCTTTAATATCAAAATGAAATAGAGTCAAGAAGAAGAGCCCACAACAGAAGAAGGTAAAAATAATTCAATCAGAACAAGAATCAACTTATCTAAATGATTGATGCAACACAGACTTATAATTCATGCCACATTGCATAACAATTTCAAATTGTATATATAAAAAGGCGTGGCAATTGTATGAATAAGCGTTACCATAAATATTAGAAATTTGTTAATGTTTCTTGCTGAGAAATAAAACATTTTCATTTCCATTTGCTTTATATAGATTGAATGTGGGCGTGGCATTTTTTTTTTACTTTTCATATTAATAATTATTAGTTTTGTTTAATGATTCCACAATTATTGACATTGAACTTTATGGTTTTGGAAATTATTAAACGATTGCAATATGAATCCAAAATTGGCCATTTTTTTCCAAACCATGGAACGGAAAGCTAATCAAGAAGTTTTTTATAAAAAGACAATATAATACTTTTAATGTCTTAATCAATATTGATTAATTATTTTAATATTAATTTATTGTAAATTAAGTATTTTATTGAAATCCGTTTAAAAAATCTAAAGTCCTTTAATGGAGAAAAAAAATTGCTGGGTTAAAATTCTTTTTCTCTTTTGTGACAGAAATATATATCAGAAATTTAATAATGGGCATGTCAATATTTTCATTTTCATAATGTGCAAATTACATTGCTGTCTGTTTTTTTTTTTTTGCGCTACCTTTTAATTTTAATGAAAATTTTTTTTGAAAGTTTTTTTTTGTTTCATTTTCTCTTAATTACAAATGATATGATAAACTTTATATGCAATAATTTTATTCATGCCATTTTTCAAAGTTTCTTATATGTGTGTATGTGTATGTGTATGTGTATGTGTATGTGTATGTCTTTATGTAATAGAAACATAAAAATAGAACAAAAAATATGACAAAACAAAATACGAGTAATCGAAGTAGTAAAAATCAACAATTCAATACCTAATGCTTTTATAGAGGTTTTTTTTTTTTTGAGGAAATTTTTATACCGATACCCTACACTAGCCATATTATAGTAAGTTTATTGATTTATATGTAATAACTTAAATGATTTGTCCTAAACAAAATTTTTTATTATTAATATTGAAATGCTTTTTATAGGGTTTCCCTACGTTCTTGCATTCTGAGATCAATTCATTAGTTCACACGTTGATCCATTAATACCAGTGCTGGTCTAAGTATTTTCTGAAATCAATTTAGTTATAGTAATTTAGGAGATTAGTTGTATTTAGAAGGCGGGCCTAAAACCCTTTTTCAAAGTCACTTATACTTTCTACTAAAAAAGATCGTTCATAAACTTTAATAAATTTTTTATATCGCTTAGATCAAACTTCGGCCATTTCATTTGAATGATTTTATTGAAATATTTAGCACGAAAATTAGCTTTGAAATTTTCTTAAAAATTCATTATTAATTTCAATTTATGTACAATTTCCAATATCCTATATGCTATATATAAATTACATGCATAGTTTAGGATATTTATGAAAGTTGTTTACTTCCATTCAATTTTTTTCCAATAATTTTTGTGTACAATAAGAAATATATAAAAGTTTTCAAGTCTCAATGGTTGCTCTAATGCCTGGACTTGTTGTCATATCTTATATTTTATAACATGAATGTGTCTATGTGTTTGTATGTGTATTATGTACCATGTAGGTGTTTACAAATATTCTATAGAGTGTATGAAACATGCAACCATAAACAAATCAAAAAAAGAAATATGGAAAAAAAAACTAACTAATAAAAAATAAAAAAAAAAAAAATTTCGTAAAGAGAAATGAAGAGGAAATCAAAAAAAAAAAAAACAAACAAACAAAAAAAATATAACACCAAATAGAGTAAATATAAACAAAACTATAACCTCTATAACTATATCAAACTATGACTATCAAACCATTATTGTATTTTACTGTTTTCTATTGTGTTGCATTTCATTCCACTGTATTTTGTACTTTATCTATTTTATTTTACGCTCTTCACTTATTTTCTATTTTCTATTGGAAGTACATACAAAGCATTGCTAGTTATTGTTACATATTGTACTATAAAATATACACATACATATACACATACACATGCATATATACACATACATATATACACTTTTAAAATTCATAAGCAATTCAGTTTTCTGTATCGTATCGTTTTCTTTTGTTTTGATTGTTTGTTTGCTATTGGTTGTTGCTCATTTATTTCACTCTACTTTTATATTCATATGATGGTTCAAATTTTTCTTATACCTTTGGACTTGCAAGCATTTTTTGTTTCGTTCATCTTTAAGTCTGGCTGTCCGTCTGCCACTTAGATCATTTGTATCTTTGTCCATTTGAGATTTTTGTTATCAAAACTGTAAATCGTATCTTGCCATGCGTAGGAGCAATTTGAGCCACCAATGAACTCTTTTAAAAATTGTTAGATTCGTTAAATTTTTGTAATCATTCCGGCGAAGGTGTCTCATTTTAAAGGAAAAACTCATTAAATGGTTTCTTAATTTTTTTCTATAAAAATTGTTGCAAAATAATATTTTAATACATTGAATTGCTTAATTGGATTAATTTTTACTCCAAATCGATCTATATTTTGAATTCTATATCTTCTAAGGAATTTTTTAATTCTTTAAAAAATTATTTCATTTTTATTCTCTTGATTTGAAAATTGATTTTTAATTTTTGATTTCTGTTAATTTTTTTTTTAGTTGCATTAAGCAAACTGCTGTAGGATATTTAAAAATCGGTTTTTATTCACTTCTTATTTATTATTGTTGTTGTGACTTTAGTGTGCATGTAGTGCTTGGAAAAGATGATGTTTCAATGTATATTTTATATATTTAATCTTTTAAATGTAATGAAAACACTTGAAAACATAGAACAAAATTTATAAGGCACTTTATAGTTGCGAGGCTATTTGTTTATCAATTTGTCGATGTGGCGTTATGTCTATGTGGCAATTTATTGTTTGGCCATCTAGTCAGATGGATAAGGAAAACTCATTGGAGACTTTGAACATTGATTAAAGCAAATAGTCTTCCATTAAACATAACGTTAAGTGAATTTTACATTAATGTTGCTTGTTCGATTTATTTATAATGTTGTTGTTGTTGTTGTTGTTGTTGCTACAGATTCTTCTTTTCTTCTTCTTATTCTTATTCTTCTTCTTCTTTCTTCTTTCTTCTTCTTCTTCTTCTTCTTCTTCTTCTTCTTCTTCTTGTTGTTGTTGTTGTTGTTGTTGTTGTTGTTGTTGTTGTTGTTGTTGTTGGTGTTGTTGCTGCTGCTGTTGATGTAATTGCTGTTATGGTTGCTATTATTATCAATTTCTATGGATTGCCTTATTTTGTAAGATGCTTCTATTAGATGGCATTTATAATCATTATACACATAACTGGATTTAATCATTCAACTTTACACTACCACATAACATACACATATACATATACATATACATATATACACACACATATACTTTCATAGATATGCATACATGCGCGACATTGAGATTATATGAATAAACGGATTATTATTTAAATGTTTACAAATGTATTTTATTTTGTATTATTTTGCGTTTGGCTGATTCATTGATTTAACAGTTGATTGATTCTCTATTATTCTTACACTTAATTATTAATTAATAATTAAATTAAATTAATAATTGTAAGTAAAAAAATGTGACCACAAATCAATCATGAATTAAACATTATACTTTGAAATTATTCGAAAACATTTGCCAAATGGATGATTTGAAAAGTTTGTTAAATTGCAAGAGTTTAAAAAAAAAAAAGGATTATTGATCAATATCTATTAAATATGAAAATCTTTCAAATTCGGAAACTTCATTTTATACTTAACTTTTTTTTTTTTTGCATAAATTTTCTGCCTCAAAGTAATTTTAATAAAGTTCATCTTTGGGGTCACAAAAAATCTACAGCTACTAAATTTGTGGTAGCTGTATTTGTATAACAAATTTATCTGGACAAAGTAACAGACAGACTGACATACAAAGAGATAGATAAACAAAAGGAGAAATAAGCTTAAAATGACTCAAAAAGTTTTTAATGGTTCAACGATCATCTCAAATACTTCTTGTGGCTGTTACTTACAAACTTACGTTTATCTTATATCATAAATGGTGTAGGGTACATGGCAAATAATATTTTGTGTATGTGTGTGAAAAATAAGAAGAAAAAAAATTGTACAATTATAATAAAATCTATGAAATATTTTACATGTAAAGAGATAATAAATAAATGTTGGAAAAATTGAAAGCTAAAAGTAAAACGACAAATAACAAAAAGCATTATAAATAAATAATGGAGTGTAAATAATGGAAAGTAAAGATAGAATGGACAAAATGTGTTGGTTGACATATACCAACAATAAAACTAATAAATCTAAGAAACTACAATAAATTTATTTCACTTGAAATTGAAATGTCTTTTTTTCTTTTCGTTTTGTAAAATACATTTTTCAATAAACAGTGAAAGGCCTGTAAAGGGCCTTTTTATACTGAACTATGTTGAACTATAAAATTGAATTGAATTGAATTGAATTAGTATTATGAAAAGAGATAACAAATATGTAACGAACATATTTTATAGAATCCTTATGATACAACTAATTTTCATTCTTTTTGACTTTCTATTGTTTGATTAGACTAAGCAATATGGAAATCTGTTGTTAAAAAGGCTAAAGGACATTCATGGAAAAGATTTGCCCAATTTTTTATGTTTCCCTTTTTTATCTGTATGTTTTTTATCTCTCTATAATTTTCTTTCGATCTCTATTTTTCGCTTTCTTTTTTCCTTTTTTTTTTTTGTTTCATTTCATTCTGTTTATTACTGTAAATCATTGTGGTCATTTGGTTGTATATTTACTTCTTGTTGTTCTCGGGTTTTGTCTTCTTTTCAACCATTATAAATAAAAACCGCAATCGATAATGTTGTATAATCAAAACATTACAGAAAAATATGTTTTTTATAGTCCACAGAGTTATTAATTGATGGATACATTTTTATATGTGAATCGTTGGCATCTTATTTGAAGACCGCTTGGAGAATTCATCGAAATTGGGCAAAGTTATTTTCAAATGGTTTTGAAAAATTCTCATTTTACTATTTATAAATTTTAATATAGAATTTTTATAGAAAAATATTATATGTAAATTGCAACAACAGCCACGCCCATTTCTTTAAAGTTTCCTAATCTAATTCTTCTACTGATTAAATGACAAAAAAATGTTAAAGCATAAAACATTCATACAAAATCATCAATTTTTATTATGGCCACGCCTTTTTTTTTATTATATTTTATTTATAGATATTTTCTGCAATATTTTTGTTCTATATGAAATAAGTTTTTGTGATTTTCAAAGCTTCAAGAGAAAAAATATTTCCGATTTAAATTTATATAAATTTTATAAATTTTGTAGAACATTTTCAAAAAAAACTTTCTTTTTTGTTAAAAGAAGCTCGTATTTAAAAAGAGTTAAAATGCTTATGGAACTTTCAAATTTTTTGAATATTCATTTCAGATTAGAATTTTCATTAATTTCATAATAAATTTCATTTAATTTTATTCATATTTTATGATTATTTTTTTTTTTTGATATTTAACTTAAAGTTTTTTTTTCTATTTTGTAATTTGTAATTGTGTTAAAAGAATGTCTATTTAAAGAGATTCAATTTTTTATTTTTCTATTCTATTTCATTCTCTTTATAGGCGTTAGTTGAATGTCCTTTCTAGTTTAAAGCCTTTTGCGCTAAGTTTATTGTTTGAGTTAATTAACTAGAAAACTATCAAAATAATGTTGCATTTTAACAAATTTTGTTTTTTTTTTTTTGTGGGGATTTCTTTCATAAAATAAATCAATGCAAACTTTATCAATTGCCTTTTGATAAATCAACACTTTGACATTTTGTATTCGAAGAATGAAATGTTTTTCTGGGATTTTTTTTTCTTCTCTTTCATTTTAATATAAATAAATGGAGAATAATAAGTTGATTAAATTTTACTTATACATTTAATATTTTAGAATAAAATTATCTCAATTTTGTTTACGTTTTTCTTTTTTTTTTTTTTTGGATAGTGAGTTTAAGTACTCGGCTCTGAAGCGAAAAATGTAGAATCCCAGAATGTAAAATAAATTTGTAATTTTCAAAAAAGCTTTAATGATTTTCTTATTCCCATTTTTGGGCAGCGCCTCTTTATCTAAGTGATTGAGATTAGATTGTTGATAACACTATTTTATGCTATAAATTGCAAATTAGCAAAAATGTAAATAGTTTGTGTTAGATCATTCATGCTAACGTCTCTATTCCTTGAAATTCGCTAATTTATATCAATTTTTAAAGTAGAAGCGATTATTTTTAAGATTTCTTCAATTCTCTTAAAGAAATCATAAGAAAATGGTGACAAGATTGAAACATTTTTATTTGTGTTATTTGCATATGAAAAGTTTGACTTTAATTTCGATAATTGGCATACTTTTACTTTTTTGAACATTCATAATTTTTCCTGTTGAATTTTTCTCTCTTAATTTTCTATATTTCTGGGAAAAGAAATTATTCAATTAAAATTTATAAAATCATTATTTGTAACATAAAATTTACTTGTCCTTTTCAAAAATTTCTTCTCAACTCATCTACATTAAATCGTAGAATAAACTTGAATAAACTTTAAGGTAGTACATTTTTTTTTTCAAATTTTTTTTATTTTTGTCTAATTTTTGTTAAAATTATTATCATAGGTTTGTGTTGCATTCAATTGAAATAAAATTTATATATATACAATTTTATTATTTGATATATTTGTTTATATATTTTGTCAATATCAACCTGCTGTTCATTTCTAAATTCAAATTTTAAATTTCAAAATTTCAAAAGTTAGCAAACGTTGTCAGTTTCTACATCATTTATACCATTTAAAGTGAGCAAGAGCAAATACTTAATCAAATTTAAAGCCGAAAAAAAAAATTGAGGAAAAAGAAAACTAAACAAAAATTCAGGAAAACTGAATTGAAAGTATTTTTTTTTTTAAACTACAACGTTCAGTAAGGATATGTTAGAATATGTTAGGATATGTAAGGACTTGTAAGGACCTGTAATAGTTGAGATATATTCTAAAGTTTGTCCATATAACAACTCTCAATTGAGAGTCTTGCTTAGTTATAAATAATTGAGAATCAAAATTTGCTCAATTTCATTCAGTTTTGAATAATTTCCACTTTTTTTCATATGTCTTTATATTTTAAAAATTCGATCATTCCAATGATTATTTTAAGTTTTTAAGGATACTATAACGTTATAATGAAAAAAAAAAAAGAACTGACAGCAACACGTTCCGCTGAAAAATTTGTCACTTGAATAAAAATATTTCTAAAAGAATATTTCAAATATTTTGTGAAAATTTAAAAAAAAGAAAAGAGTAAGACAAACATTTTTACTTTTTTATGTGTCTGCCATGAAAATGTTCGTCTGGATGGATTATCTTTTTCTTTTTATTTTGCTACTTTTAGTAGGAGACCAAAATATCTTGGTATAAAATTTGCCATAAAAAGTACAATAGAAAGAAAGCATACAGTCAGTAATCATTGATAAAATGCTTCTTCTTATTATTTCTTTTTTACTTTTTATTTCTTCTCTTTCTTGCCTTTCTTCTTCTACATTTACTTCAACTTTTTTTGCTTCTTTAAATTATGAAATATTTAAATTATTATACGACAAAAAGCATCAGTATCAAAAGGGAATTCCCAAAAGTATCATCATCATTTTCATACATACACGCATACATTTGCTTATATATACACATACACATACACATACACATATACATACATATACACATGTATATGTATATGTATATTTCATGAATTCTTTGTACTCTTTTTTTTTTGTCATTGTCATTGCCTTTTGTTCAAGTAAAAATTTATATATGGCTTTTGGTGTACTTTGCTTCTCTTGTTCTTCTATTGTATATCCTGACAATATGTTTGCTTAAATATAACGCTTAAAATACAGATGTTGAAACATAAGAACTTAAGATGTTTGCTTATTTGTTCGCTTGGTAGAGTTTAAAGTCAACAAGTTACTTGTAGCAAAAAAAAAAAAAAAAAAAAAAAATGAAAAGAAGCAAATTTCTCATGAGATATAACAAGTCGTTAATTCTTATAAAGTAGGCAAATACAAGGATTAAAAATTATTAAAGATTATTCAAGACACTTTCAATTATCATAAATTTATCACAACAAAAATATTGATTTAACTCTGAACTTTTCCAGATCTAGATATTAGTTTTCCTTGAAAATTCATACAAAACTTATTTATTATAAATATTTCTTTTAATGAAAGGACATTTTCTTCCAGAAGCACTATTTTTATTTTTATTTATTGTTAATTCGTTGTGATGCCCAAATAGTTTGCTTGTAATGCTCCAACCATCGTCTGCTTTTTAAATAAATTTATGAATATTTCTTGAACAAATTCGTTTGGCACTTGAGAAAAAGGAAACTTAAAACTTCTCATTTTTTTATGATTTCCTTATAATATTATTTCATTTTTATATATTATTTAATTTATTCAACCATTCATTTATGATTGAATAATTTTTTAATTAAAAAAAAAATCAATCATAAAACAAAGAATTAAGCATTTTTTCAAAGAATAAAAAATGAGGAGAAAAAAAATGCTTTTAATAGATTTTCACATTTCATATGAAATGTTTTACGAATTTGAAATATATATTTTGAAAAAAGTTTCAAATAGTTTGCGGCAAAATTATTTTTTGAATTATTATTTGAAAGTATTTCAAAAAATTGATGAAACGTGCCTTGCAATCGATTGTGATTGAAAACCTTTTCCCATCACTAAACGGGCCTTTTTTCAAAACCTATTTATTATAAAAGCAGGCCATTTTTTTTAAAGGAAAATCGAAGAACGTTAGTGAATTTAGATATTCAGAATTTAAGGGCATAATTTTAATGAGATGCTTTAAAGTTGTTGAAAAATATTTAAAATTTACTTGAGTTTAACTTTTTTCAAAGTCAATATTTATCTTTCATAAAATCTTATTTTGTTTTGATGATCACAGAATATTAAAAATTTCTTCCTGCTTTGTTTTTTCCGACTCTTTATGCTTTTTTTTCTTTATCCTTTTTTTCTTTCTTTTTTTATTTTTTTTTTTTTTGTAGCTGCAGGCAATTATTATGATGATTTTGATTAATTTAAAAAGGAATAACAAAAGCCGCAATCTACTTCAAAAGTGATGTCCAAAGAATTAAGAAATCCAATAAGGGAAAGATAGAGAAAAAAGGAAAGAAAAACAATTCTAATAAAAAAAAAAAAAAAAAACTAAAGCTCTATCTCAGCGTTGAAAATAAAATTTCATTTTTTTTTAATTTTAATGAGTTCTTGTTGTTGTTTTTTTTAATGTAATTTTCAAGCTTTCAAATGACTCAGCTTGTTGTTTTATTTAAAGACAAGAAGGAAAAAAAGGCACAAAATGTACAAAATAAGATAAAACCAACTGAAACAAGTTAAAAAATTATGGTTGGCTAAAGGCAAAACTTGTGTGTATGTCCATTTAACTTACGAACTTTAAATTATGTTTGATGGGTAAGGCGAACCACAATTATTTTTAGATAGACGTATGAGAATCATGTTGTGATTATCTATGGAAAAATTTTGTCCAAAGATCTTTGGTAATTTATAAATATTAAATAAATTTTTACTAGATTTAGTCAATTTAGAAAAATAAAGTGTATGCAGGAACATTCAAAGTGCTCGTAAAATATTAAGTCGATATCTCAATTTAATATTTGGATTTTAATGATAATGCCATCTGGTTAGATCGATTCAAAATTTGGTGGTGTTGTTAAAAAATCATAAACGCTTTTTTGCGCATTTTTAAAAAGGCATTAAAAGAAAGTGCCAACTTCCAACCTCCAAATGTATGGTATAAAAAATGCGTTCCATTCTTAAATATTCATAAACCAAAATCATTTTAGCCTAAGTTATTGGTCTATACTGATTAATTTTCATAAAGGGCTCTTGCATAATTTCCGTATAATGCTTAAGCAGGAGTTTAAAAAAAAAGGAAAAAATCAGATTTAAAATTTTGTATAGCCCTGACATAAAATTTATTTTCAGTTTTAGTTAGGCATTGTAAAATCATGTACAGACTAAGAATGGGAGATATGAAAAATCTAAAAATTTTTACTTAAATTTACAGATATTTGACTTATCTCAAATGGACTATTCTTTTTTAACGATTTGATCTATTTTCAATGTCAACAAAGTTCAACCAATTCTTTACAATTTTTTTTTTTTTGCAAATCTGAAATTAATATCACAATTGTAGGATGTTCATGTTCATAGGATCCTTGAAGATCCTTGCTGCATATTACAAATAAAAAAAATTGAAATATATCCCCAAGTTTTGAGCGATGAATATAAAATATGTAAAACACGTAAACAAACAACAACAATAATAATGTATAAAGAAGTGAAAGTAAAATGCCTGTAACGTTGAGTAATAACCTATTTCTTTGTGCTTTTGCTTTTGCTTTTGCTTTTGCTTTTACTTCAACATCTTTCTCTATTGTTGATCATTTTGCAGATTATCCAAATGTATATATTTATATAAAATACAAGCAAAGATGAAAAAACAAAACAGTAAAATTAACAACAAAACTACGTGCTCACTTAGCACTGAGCATAAAAATGGCAAATAGCATTAATAAAAATAACAACAAAATGAGTAGAAGACTTTTATAAGTAAAGAGTGTTATCTTGTGTCTTTATTCTCTCTCTATGTATCTATGAATTTGTATGTTTCTCATTCATACGCTTTTGTTTAAGGAAACACTTAAAACATTGCCAAGCATAATTTCTCTGTTAAATCTTTTCCTGTTGCACGTTGCTGTTATTGCTTTGCTTTTTAAATGTTTTCACGTTTCTATTTCTTGTGCCGTATAAAATGCTTACGAATCATGTTCATGCTTGTTCTTTTCTTCCAGAAAATATTTTACATATATACAATGCTTAATGTTTTGAAAAAGTTAGCAACATAAAGTTATATATAAAAAAAAAAGTGTCACGAGAGTTTTCTCACATTCTTTTTTTTCCCATATTTTCTCAATCTTGGGATAAGATTTTCCATTTTTGTAATATTCATAAGATTTAAGATCGGTTAACTCAGAAAAACTTTCCAAATCGTTTTTAGTTTGTTTGCTCGATTTTTCATTTTCCTTCAGCTTAAAGATGAGGGCTTTTGCAAATGGTTAGCAATGGATGAATTCTACGATCATTCACGAAAAAGTTTCAATAATCTTAAGTTTTATCATAAAAATCAGTTTGCGGTTGCTAGAAATTTGATGCAAAATTATTCCGTATTTTTTACAAAATCATTTGAACATATTTAGTAATTTGTAGAGTATACCAAAGTCGGCCTTAATAATTTTACATGTTTGTTATTATTTGTTAAAATGTTTGCACTAATATTTTTTTTTTATTGCAGTTGTTGGTGTTAAATTCATAGACACCCTAAAGCATTCTTTCGACAATTATTTTCCGCTTTATTCAGTTACGTTATAATTTTCCGCTCACTTATGAAACGTTATTTTGTTTTGGTGATTTCCTGCGTTTCTGTTCTTTGCTTACACCAGTGATTTCTTATAAATTTTTACAATTTCCGCATGCTTATTGCACATTTTTTTTATGTTTGTAATTACAAAGAAGTAGCTTTTTTTTCAATGATTTCATTTGCAACTTCAAGGGATGATTCAGTCGTTTTATAATTTAGCTAAGAGTTTTTACAAAAATTCCAATAACATAGAAAACCATTTTAAAACAAGGAAGAATATTTTCTGAAATATAAAGAGCGAGTCTTAATGTTAATATGTAAAATGTTCTCTGAGCTTTGTCAAAGGATAATAATTTTGTGTGTCTTAAAGTGTAAGCTTGCTATTTATGAATTTGGAATATTTTTTTGAGAAAACTGTTCAGGGAAACCAAGTGGAAGTGTTCAGTTTAATTTGGTGTGAAATGAATGTTGAATAATTTCCTTTTGCTATTTATTAAATTTGCCATTTTATGGTAAATGATTAAAAATGATCTGATCAATTGTTTGTATTCAGTTCCAATTTTTTCATGGGAACACATACAAATGTAATTTGTCACAACAAATTAGGCCACAAAATATTTATGGTTAAAGTCATTTTTCCTATTTCTTTTCTTATCTTTTCTTTTCCTTCTTTTTTAAATAAATGACATACTTTAATGAAGAAAAAAAAAACCCGTAAGTAGAAGAAGCAAATATAAATTTCATGGCATGTGTTACATGTACAGAAAATATTGCTATGTTGTTTGGGTATTGGAGATTGGCGAAAGGAATATCATATTTGAATTTTATCAAGACATTTGATATTGTCCTCACCCATCTTTTCAATTTCTCGTTTCTTTGTTTTCTTTTTTATACCTTACACCTTACACTTCTGGGTATTATATAGGGTATTATAAGTATGTGCACATGTTTGTAACACTCAAAAAGTTGTTGAGATAGATCCTTATTTTATTATATTGACTAACTCAGAATCACTTTTTGATTCGATTTAAACTGGTCTGTTTGTCCGTCTGATTGTGACCATGTAAATTTATTATAAAGCTGTAGGAGGTAATTTTTGTAATATTTTAAGAAAGTTTTGAATGAAAAACTTGAATTGAAAAGTTATATTTTTTACAAATTTTTTGGTTTTTATTTCTCTTATTTAAGTTTAATCATATTAAGCAAAGTGGTGTAGGGTATTTAAGAGTCGGTCTCGATTGACTATAAAGTTCCTACTTTTTTTTCATTCCCCCATTATACTGGAAAAAAAATCAAAATATTGCAAGACACAGAGAAAGCGAGAAAGTTGATCACGTTCCTGTTTTTTTTTTTCTTTTTTAATATTTTTGATAACCTTGAGTTAAAAATTCTTTTTTATGGGCTTGTCGTGCATTCAAATAAGAATTCATATTGCAAATACGTTATGGAATAATAATTTTAATATTTATATCACATTTATGTTTGCTTCTCTATGAGGAATTTATAATTAATGATTAACAATTAAAGAAAAACGAAATTCAGAATTTCCTGTAGTACTCTTCTTGAGAATTAAATCATTTTAAATCATGAGTAAATGATAATCAAAAGTTAGATAACTTATATTCCATATAATTCAGTTCAATTATGGTGCCCATAAAATTTTTAAGTAAAATACAACAAATTGTCTGTTTTAGAAGAAAAAGGCAGAAAGAAACTAGTGCGCGAAACTAAAGAGCATTATTTATAGCCGCCATTAGAGCATTGGAAAACTTTTGCAAAAACAATTCAATCAAATCAATGTCTTGATAGAAAATCCCAATAAACAATAACCCAATAAACAATAACAACAATAATCAAACAACAATAGTATTGATTTATTATACAAGTAGCAAAAAAAAATAGATAAAAATCGTAATGTAAATTTGCTGATCCACTTATCATCTACATGTAGACGTTTAACGTTCAGATTATGAAAGATTATTATGATGATGTTGTTTAAGTCTCAACTTAGAAATTATCATAAATCACTCTCGTCTAAAGAGGATTACTTTCATGAAGTATATGGCGGTGTACAATGGATATTTAAATAAATAGATAAATTTCTATGTAACTAAGCTTAAATTTTGAAAGCTCATCCTGCAGAGATGCGACCAACTTAGAAACTTTACTTAGAAGTAAATAAGTAAAAAATGTAACAGAAATAAAAAATTTGTTAATATTGAATATGCGTAGACAATTTCTTAAATGTTTGGACAATTGTAATGCAGCAAGAAAAATAAAGGACGAATTATTTCATTTTTGGAATAATTTTTCAAGATCACATTGTAAGAATTCTATCATTATTGCAATTAGAGTTGATACAAGAAAAAAAGCTTTATTATTTCCTAACAGGGCATTCTCTTCTTAAAATGCACTAAGGGCGTGCTCTTACACACTTATTTGGCCCATTTTTAATATCAATCTAGTTGCAAGAATTTTCAAAATTTAGAGCAAATTTAAAATTGATATTTGTACTTTAAGCATCAGCCTATTGTTTATTTGGCATAAAAGCGATAACGCTTCCGACTAAAATGATGAACAAAGTTCCGAATGTTGGCTGTAAAAATATGTTTAAATATATTAAGATTTTACTTTAAAGATAAAAGCGGTTTAATTTTATGAATAATAGTAATAATAATAATAATGATGATGATGATGCTAATAATAAGAATTAAAATGATAATAATTATCTAAATTACCTGATCTCTTTGTTGGCTTTAAGTGAATCTACTTTGAAGTGCAAATTACATATTTCAAATTGGAATTTGTACAATGCTTAGAGAGTTTCAATTACATTCCAAAAATGTCTACTTAAAATTGATTATTATCTGTCATTTGAGTTCAAATAAGCAACTTCCTTTAACTACCAATTGTATAACATACATTGAAATTGCATAATCATTGCAGTCAAATCATTTCATTTCATTACATTTCATTACTTTTCATATCATTTCCGTTGTGCCCTGGTTTTTATTTTTTCTTTGCATCAAATCGTTTAAAAATTTATTTATTTAATCATTTATTACTGAATGTGAATGTGAATGTGAATGTGTATGTCAATGTGATTTCTTTGTAAATATATAGGAATATAAATGATACTTTGTCACAAAATCTGGCATAGACCAATTGTAAATGAATTTGTTAAAATTTAACTTTATGTCTCATTGCATTGCACAAAACTATTTGACTTCTTTTATATCATTTACAATCGATATGAGTAAATGTAAAAGAGAAATTAATTTCGGATGTTAGTTGTTTGTTGAATTTTTACTACACAACTTACTCATATGAAATATTTATGTACTTAGCATTGTAAATGTATTCATGTTCTTTCAATTTTTTTTCTATACAATTTTGTTTTTGTTGTTTGCTGCTTTCCCAAAAAAGGATCCTCAAAATGCAAAAATTCAATATTTCGTTGTTATTGTTATTGTTGTTATTGTTATTGTTGCTGTTGTTAGTGTTTGTTGTAATAGTTATCTATGCCATGTAATTTATCAATGAGACTCTTTAAAAAAAATATTTTTGTCCAGTTATTGACAAATTTTCTTTCCATGTTTTCTTTTTTTTCTACATTTCTCTACAGAAATCACCAATAAATAATGTTTCCTATTCTTTCAGTATCTAAACAACAGAATCGAAGAGATTATTCAATTCAGTCAGTTCACTTTGAATGAATTCTTGTTGTTTCTTTTCTCATAAAGCAATTTTTTTTTGAAAGCCTGAAATTTTAATTTTAAGATAATAAGATGATATTTATTGAAGGAAAAAAAACTTTTTACCAAATATGTAAGAGTTATGAAATTTACTTTTAAGAGACGTAAAGTCATAATTGAAAGAATTGCAGAAACTTGAAGAAATATTTTATATTAACTCTTATGGATTTTTTTGGAACTTGGCCTTTACTAAATAAAATATTTATCACACTCTTTATTTAATACTTTAAAGTTTATAAGTTTGTAGATTTTGCATTTTTTAATTAAATTGATGGCATTAAGTGATCGAACCTGAAAGACTTACGAAATTTTCTACAGTTTTACGAATTTTAATTTCAATCGCCCAAATTCTTGTTACTAACAATTAAAATAAAACTTTTGGATAAACCTTTATGAAATTCATTTGCTACAAACTGGCCTTGACTCAACTTTTTCCATAAACATTAAGCAGTTCAGTTTATGCTGTTTTTTTTTCTATAGATTTATATGAAATAAGTGAAATATGGCGTAATTAATTCCAGGTAAAACAATTCTTTTTAAGATCTTGGCATTTAGCAAACTTTAGAAAAAGAAAGGTAGAAATTTTATATATGCCATGATACGATAAAACGAGAAAATATTCTTAAAAGTCATTTAAAATTCAATTTTTGATTTTCCTGTTTTTCTTTTTGTTTTTGGTATGTAAAAAAGAACATTTCATGGAGCAGCCAAAAATTTGACATGCCAAAAGAAAAGAAATGAAATAAATAGAATCACCCACCATTCAACCATAATAATTTCATTATTGTAATGTTTTATATTTCTATAACCATGATATGATATGTGCATATAAATGGTAGCAGATTGAGAATTTAATCAAACATTAAATTATGATCATGTGCCAAACGCTGAGGCTTAGCTTTTTTATATTATGCATTTATTATTTTTTATTGGTCGTGTCACGTTGATTTAAATATAAAGAATTCGAAAATGAAATTAGTAATGATTGTGGTATTGTGATATTGTGATATTGTGATATTGTGATATTGTGATATTGTGATATTGTGGCACTGTAAAATACACTAATAGCAGAAATTTCATTTCTGGCATAAGCTCAAATGATTTCTTCGATTCTTCGTTTTTTAAACATTTCTTACTTTTCACTTATCCATAAGTTTTATTTTTCATCTCTTTCTTACATGTTTTTTTTCTCTCTCTTATCATTATAATATTTTAATATATTATTGATTAAATTAAGTAATAAATATTATTCACAACTGGTGTGGAAAAATGAGTTTATAGTTTATTTTTATTGAAATTGTAGAAATTCAATTCCATCAGCATATTTGACATATTTTAATAACTGTCATTTTGAGCATACTTCAAAATTGATAAAGTATGCATAATATAATTACACTTTATATTAAGTAATGTACATGGTAAAGATGATTCCAAATTGTAGTAAGTACTGTACTTTATTTACATTATTTATATAAGTTATGCGATATTTGAATATTTTGCAAGTATAAAAATATAATTTTTCCCTGGAAAGTTAAATACATCGCCAGAAGATACTTTGAATTAAAAAGAGTCCACTGCAAGAAATATTTATCAATTATCTATCAAGGAATCAATTTTAATTGAATAAATGAATGGCAAACTGAATTGATATAAGTTATACTGTACTGGTTATATTTGAATAGTTAAATATTCAAGTACATATTGGTATAGCAATAATGTACTTGTTTATTTGACTAATTGTATTCGCTTTAATTAACGAAATCTAAAATATTTGTTAGAATTAAATACTTAATTGAAAAATAAAATATGTTAAAATTTGAAATTTAAAATTTTAAAATTTACATTTAATATAATTTGTTTGATTTAATATTTGATTTAATTTTTTTTTTTAATACAGAATATTTTGTATTGTAAATATTTAAATTATCCCTAAAATTATGGCATTTATTAATTTTTTTATATATATATTAATTTTGTATTATTTAAATAGATTAATCAAGTTAATTTATATTTTATGATTGAGAAAATATTTTTCTTTATTCTATCAAAGAAAATTTACTTTCAATTTCAATTTAAATTTTTCTTTATATAACTTTAATCCAATGCACAAATATAATCTTAACAATTTTTCTATTTAGTTTTCGATTTTTATATTTCGCAATTTTCATTTTCTTAAAACTTCATACATAAAAATGTCATATCATTTATCATAGAATAATATTCCATTTGTCATGGTGGCTTTCTTTCCTTTACCCTCTTTACAAAGTTTTCTAAAAAAGTAAAAATTTGTGAAAGTTATAACACACAACACAAAAAAAAAAAAAAGGAACCGAAATTGTTGCAACAACTAAAGTAAATCAAAGTAGACACTTTAACTATAGCTAAAGTTTAAGGTGCCCCTACAACAACTACTAAAGGGAATTCCATAAGTTCAATATATTTGTTTGTAATAAACAATTAAATATGAAGATCAGACATTTCAATAAGGGGAAGAGATATTCTTTACATCAAAAGCTGACAATTTTATTGAACGATTTATTTATCTTTTGGATGAGTATGAAATTTTTACGAGATACATCTTAAAATGGCAATTTCGACTACTCATAGCATTATTAAGAGTTATATTTGTTCTTAGTTGGTTACAATGAAACTTTTATGGGAAACAAGTGGTTAAGGCCAACGAAATTAGACTCCCTTAAAAAAGATATTCAATTAATATAATAAAAAGTTTTATGCAGAATGATTTAACTTTGTTTTTCATCAGTCGTTTTTGTAAACTTTCTGAAAATATTACTTTTAAATCTTTTATTTATGTTTCTCCATTGAAATCGGTAAATTGTAAGATTTATTAAGCTACATCTAGAACAAATTTGTAATAGAAACCATAATTAATAAATCACTTTAAAAAATGAACCGAAATTAATAGTTTTCTTTCTTCTTAAGTCTAGGACTTAACGGCACTGTAGTACACACTTTCTATGGAAAAAAAATTCACATGCAAAAATACTTATAATTTTTTCTTTTCAGACGCATAAAAATTTATAGAGAGCTTAACGCTGACCTACGATTTTTTTTTCTTTCATAAATGATGCACAAAATTGTACAATTTATATATAAAAAAATATGCAAAAAATTATCCAGATTCTCTATTTGCTATTTACTTCAATTACTTAACTCATAGTTTATTATTGTGAAGTGTCAAATTACTCGATATATCATAAAATTGAAGAAGTGTATCATAAAAGGTTTATGAACTTGTTAACTTTCTACTGAAGCTTTGCGCCTGTCAATTTTAAAGCAAAATATGTCATTTCATTGTATGAATTGATTTATTTTAAAGAAATATATGTTACATTGAATGTGCTAGACGACAACATAACATAACATAATTTATTTTACTTTACTGTACTTAACTTTACTTTAACTGAATAATAGTGCTTTTTTTTTTTAAAAAATTACATCAAAATTTAAAATACTATCAATATTTGGAATGCTAAATGAAATGCTAAAATTTCTTTATAAAAAATATTAGAGCGCTTGAATTGTAATGCTCTTAATGCTCTCACCCAGTTATCTTTAAAAAAAGCAGAGGAAGATGAATTATGAGGCTCAAGATTGGCTGCTATTTTTTTTTTAGATTTAAAATTTGCAAAATATACATTTCGCAATAGTATGGATATTGCAAAGCTATTTAATAACTGAGCTATCTAGGTCTTTCATAATATTTAGAGACATTTTTTACCACTATTTTAAAACCAATAAAACATTGAAAACACGCTATTAGAAATAAACTAATTTGAAATTATTTTTTATTGTTCCTCTTTTAAGCCTTTTTCAAACATATGAAACATTTTATGTTAGTGTAAGTTCAAAATTATATCCTAAAAGTTCAACATATTCATTCTGTCGATATTGACTTTTTGACATATTTTAGTAAAATTTTTTTTATAAAGATTTTGATATAAAAATCGCAAATCCCATAAAACTGATTGCTGATTGATCTATTGAAATAGATTTCTCTATAATTGGCTCTATTTCAAGTCAGTCGAGCGACATAAGCTCGACTTTCTAAATCATATTTCGATAAAAATTTAAGGCATTTTTTTATATTGCCCCATAAAAAGCGGGATTTCATTCTTTATTCTATAAAAGTTCCTTTTGCCAACTGGGAGCCCTTGTTATAAATAAATTATTTTTGGCATTTTAAAGTCCTTCATGAACCTTCATAATACTTAAATTTTCAAATTCATAAACATTCGAAATTATTCAAAAATTTATTAAAATTATTGATGAAATTATAAGATGCATTGATTTTTTCTGCCTTTTCATTTTATTTTATTTCATTTAATTTTATTATCCATCTTCTTGCTTTATGTTGCGGTCTTTGCAAGAGTTTTGGAATAAAAAAACTGGAACACATGTATATATATTTTTCTCAAATTTTTTTCTTTCAACTTTTATACAAACTTTACATAAAAATATATATATAAAATATTTTACTAACTAATGCATACAAACATTCTTACTAACACAATAATCATAATCTAAATCTTCTGTATTATACGACTCTTTCTCTGATTTTATTTCATTTTATTTCAAATTTTTGATATTTTTTTTTTTTGGATTTTCTCATATATTTTATATATATATATATATATATATATATATATATATATATATATATATATATAGAAATCTATATGGTAGCTTTGTGGTTTTGTTTTTGTTTTTCTTTCGTTTTTTTTTTTTTTTGCCGAAATCTATACAAATGGCATATTAATACCAATGATTGGTGATTGGATTCGAATGCATTGAATCGGATTGAATGTAGCAGATGTGAATGAGTGCATAGAATGCCACAAAAAAATAAAAAATAAAAATAAAAATGAGGAAAAAAAGAGAAAATCCCAAAACGGAAATATAAATTTCATATGAAATTGTATTTTGTATTATAACGTAAATTATTGCATTCGTTGTTGTTATTGTTATTGTTAGTTTGGGCTTTTTCTATTTTCAGTACTTTTGACCGCCAAGAAAATTTGAATTACATTTTGGATAATCTGAATATGATTTGATATAAATTTTATAACGATTACATGGCAACAAATCAGTGAAATGTTTCTTTTATTTTTAAGGGTTTTTTTTTTTTTTTTTGGCTTTGGTATTTTATTTTCTTCTTAAACTTGTCATGACGAAAATGTTGTTATAATAATTCTATCATAAAGTTATACTAAGCCAAGTGGCAAAAATCAGTGTGGCCATTTTGAGGTTTTCTACTTCTGGCAGTAAAAATTTTTGTATAAGAGAAGTTAAGTTAAGTTAAGGCGGAAATATTGTAAATGTTTGTCCACCATGGTGATCTTAATATCTAATCTCAATTGAATCTAAATTGTTCATTATATGTGTCTCATGATTGAGAAAGCCTTTTGTTCAAGATTTCCAAGTTTAGTTTTTTGAGAAGATTTGCTAATATTTCTTAAAAATTTCGCAGAATTGTTTTATTCATTAAGCGTAAATTTAGATGGCACATAATAAAGTTTTCATCTTCAGCTATATGCAATATTTCTCATTTGTTGCTAACAGCAAAATATTTAATCAATTGCTTTGTAATATTTAAACGAAATTTACGTTACATTTTTTTTTTTTACAGATATTTGTTTCTTTGACTTTTTTCTTTTACGGCCATATTTTTATTGTATTATTCTTTGAATTATTCAAATATACGAAGGCCAAAGATATTAGGAAATTATCACCTACGTCAATCACAAAACGGCAAGACGCAACGAAGTACTTGGAATTTCAGAATTTTGAATAGATCTTGTGATTACAATTTTTATAAGTTATATTTTCTATGAAACAGGCTTCCCAAAATATATAAGGGGCATGGTTCCACTGCTCTTGGATCATGATTAAACAAAATTTAGGAAAATAAAAAAAGAAATTTAAAATTTGCAAATTGAAAGTTTTATAATTGAAAGTGGGCGCAACTATTTTGTTCTTCAAAATTTCATTTAGCAATTATCTAAGCCAAGTTCAAGATTAAAAACTAGAATTTTCCTACTTTATATAAAACATAAGGCGTAACTTTTGATGGACTTGTCTAAGTTTAATTTTTATTAACTGTCAAAATTTCAATGCTTCTTCAAAATCTGCCATTGATATTTCTTTCTTAATTTTTTTTTTTGGAGAATTTGTGAAGCCTCTGTGACAAGTTGAATATGTACCCAGTTCTTGGTTGAGGACATTAAATAAAAAAAAAATAGAAAAAATACAAATATTTACATTTATTATCATCAGCATTAAAGTGCAGCACATTGTGCTGTGGAACATCATTTATCAATGTTTCATACAGACAACTAACAACTAACAAAGTAAAAAACCTAAAAAATCCAAATGAAAATAGTTTTTACTTTTTTACGGTTTTTTTTTTTTTTGCTATTTCTTTTTTAGGTTAAACTTAGTAGAGTTTCTCTGTTCAGCCTGAATAAATGTATGTGGTTATAAAATATATGCATTTAGATCTGGCACATCAAATCATGTAACGCAAGCCGTGTTAGCTGATTTTTTTTTATTGTTGTCCTTGTTGTTCTTATTGTTCTTATTGTTCTTATTGTTCTTATTATTCTTGTTATAGTTACTATTAAAGCGTAACTGTAACAGAGATAGAAAGAACAGACTTTAGAAAGAACTAATCAAAAAAACCGCAGATACAATCGATAACATGATCTAGAAAGTACAGGGCACTTTTAATTAAAGTTTACCATCAGTTCTCTTTCGCTTTGTTTCTTTGTTTTTTTTTTTTTTTTTTTGCTTTTGTTATTATTATTATTATTATTACTATTATATTTATTATTGTAAATACTGCTTTATAAAAACAAATATCTGGGGAGTATTACTAGAAAATGTTCTTCTTGTCTTATAAAAAGCTTTTAAATTTTGAAACATGAACGTTGCAATTCGTTTCAAGTACAAATTTTAATTGTGAAATATTAGCAAATGTCTTCGATATCAAATTATTTGATTTACATTTCAATTTTTTAAATGTTCCAAAACTAATTAAAGAATGAATGTTTAAAGGATATTTTTTTGATCAAAACAGAATCAACTACTTTTTGAAAGAAAAAATCATTAAAAATCATTAGAAATATATTTAGAGTAAAAATTAGTTCGAAAAAAAAAAGAAACCTTGCATTTTACAGAAGCAAGTTAAATATTAAAAATGAAAGAAGTAACATTCAGCAGAGGCCAATTTCTAAGTATGTTCTATTACCTTTCAATAAAATCCAATTGTTAGATTTTTAGATTGAGACAAAGTAGACTAATTGAATGCAAATTTTGCTATTTGCCGATAATCTCTAAACCATTGAATAAAAATTGCTTTGCCTAATAAGAACTTCCCTTTAAAGGAGCCTTCATATAGAACACAAAACTGGTACAATTCATTTTATATTTAGAGACATGAATTGATACATATCTATTGGATTTTATGAATATATATCAAAATTTGAAACGAATATTTTTGACCACAAAAATATTCGTATAAATTTCACTTAAAGAAATAAGCTTAAATCGCTTTAGAAAATTAGGCTTAAATGATTGAATAATTGCAAGCAAATTCCTGTCTAGGATTTTTCGATGTTACAAACTTTTGCACAAATTAATTGTATCACAAATGATGGAAAACATAAACAAACAAACAAAAAAAAGTAGGGCACTAATCAAAAATAGAGCAATAATCTCATAGTGTTGTTCAGTGTTTTACCTTCATAGACTTTTAATCTTTTACAAAATGAAATTCATATGTTTTGAAACTATCCTGCTTTTACTACTATTTAGAACAAAAACTAGAACTGTACATATTCTCATGTGTTCATCAAATTTTTGTTTCTTTCTAATTTCTCTCTCTCTCTCTCTCTCTCTCACTTCGTCTTATCTCTGTAATTTCAGCCATCTCTTTTTCTCTATGTAACATATGCTTGACCATGTAATTGTATGTTTTTGGTTACAATCCAATATGATGTTGGATAGATGGAAGGACAGACAACGTCTGTCCTTCCAACGTTGTGGCCAACAAAACAAATTCATGTAAACCTTACGTTTACATTAAAACATGAAATAGGAAATTTTAGGCCTAAAAAACGGCATTTTCGAAAGACCTCTGCAAGTCAAGTTGCCAAAGTCTCTGACATTTTTTTCACGGTCTTTCTCTGCATTCAGTTAGCATAAAATCAGATTAGAAATTTTATATTTATGATTTGGGAAAGATGCTTCTTGTATGCGGTCCCATAATATTAATTTTTTTATAGCCATTAAAAGAGACTTTCTACAATTAAGACAGTTCGAGGTGTTAAAGGATAAAGCAAATCTTCCATCTAAGTTTATTCTACTTTCTGTTATTGTCATTTGGTTGAATGAGTAGAAAGGGGTTTAAAGGGCGGGTATTAAGGATAGAAATATGAATAGTAATAATAAAAGTACAAACTACTTGAATGAAATATTGTTCGTAAAAGTTGAGGAGACTAAATGCTTCAGGTGTTTTTTTTTTCATCAAATCACTTTTGCTGTTGTGCCATTTTCAATAGTTTTTTCTTTTATATTTGCTTATGCTTTCTATTTCTCGGCTTTTCAATTGACCTCTTTCCTATATTTTTTTCCATTTCAACCTGTTGGCCTTTTATCTATCTACCGCAATAATATAAGTATATGTACAAATATATTGCCCTTTGCCATTTTGTGTTCGACTTTATGCTATTTCATGTTTACCGTTCAGAGATAAGAAACATTTTCACGTTATTGAACATTAAATAATTTGTTAGAGAGAAAAGCGTATCAAGCAGTTAACAAATTAATAAATTATTTCATTTCAAAATTTTGTATGAATTTAGTTCAGTATGTCCATCTGTCCGTCTCTCTATGTGATATGGATTTGTATGGTCACATATGCCCAGGTCTTGTCCTCTTCAATGTGAAATTATGGCAAAATATTAAATGTCTGTTATAAAAATTGGCATAATTTCATTTAATTTCGCAATGTTAAGGAAATTTTATCATTTCAAGTGTTTGGTTTAGATTTACTTTTGTTATTTTTTATTAACAAAAGTTTATAAAAATTAAAACTACTGAATTGTATTTGTTTTTTTTTTTTTTTATTAATATTTGCTCTGATATATATTTAAAATTATGTGTGTGTCCATCTTTTGTTTCACTTTTTTGTTTTTTCTTTATATCCAATATCCATAATTTGAGAGTATATTCATTTTGTCATAATGTTTGCAACACCAGCAAAAAAAAAATCGCCTAAATATTTTATATGGATTTTCTTGATCAGCATAAAATTTCATAGCAATGTTTTTGTTTACTTTTTTGTTTCTAAAGTTTAAATTGAAAATCAATTCATATATTTTAAATTTGATGTTTCACTTTTATTCATTCATTTCATAGAAATTCCTAAAATTATCAAACATTGAAACTTTTATTTGCTTACTTTGAAAATTTCAAATAAATTTCTTCAGAACGTTTGCCTTAATATCAAAATATTTAAAAAGTGGATGCTCAAGTTTTTACTCCAGACAATTACAATTTTTTCTTCTTATTTCATTAAACATTTCGAAAATGTAGCAAAAAATTGTTGAGCAGTTGTTTATTTCTCATTGAAAATCTATTGAAATTTTTTTTGTATTTCAATTATTTTATTTATTTGGTTGCCATTTTTTCGAATGTTTTAGTGGTGAACTGGGGTTTTTTTTTGTTTTTCCTTTATTTTTTTAATCAAACTTTTCTACAAATTGCGATATTAAAAAGCAGATGTTTTTATATGCCAAATAATGAATATTTTGCCTTCGAAATGAAACAAATTAAAATCACAATCGCTTTTTTTTTACTTTTAATAATCATTAATAATAGTTAGCCGAATTAAATATTTCAATAATTTATGGATTTATTGATACATTGAGTTATTGTAATAAAATGCAAAATGCTTTTGAATTATTGTTAGGAATTTATTTTATTAAATTTTTAACTTAATTGGAATAACTTTTTTTTTTTAGTGTTATTTAATTTAGTTAAGCTGGACTTTCAATAATGATTTATTAGAATGATGCTTGATTTTATTAATTTTCATGGATTAAACGATTCATTTGCCATGGAAAGTATTTCACAATTATGCTTTAGTTTTATGTAAAAATATTTAAAATCCATCAAAGAAATCGCACGTATTTTGCATGGAGAAGCCATTTTTTAAATAATTTTTTTTTTTTGTATGTCATTTTGTTTGTTACTTTTCAAAGAAAAATCTTAAAGAAGAAACTTTACATTTGAATTTTTTTTTTTTGTTGTTTTTGTTGTTTTCTATAGCAACAAATCTTAGCCTTTGTTACATAACACTTTAGAGAATGGTATAAAAAAATCATCATAAACTCAAATAAGAATTTTCTTAAAGATTTACATTTATGCTGGTGAACTTTCCACGTTACAGTTGGTTAACATTATTTTCACATCATTTAATTTAAACGCATTGTGCTATTAAATTATTTTTTTTTTTAGCCAATAAATGTTACACCAAAAGTATGAGGCAGTTATATGACAAATTAAAATTTCAGTAAATTGAAATTGAAACGTTGAAAGTTTAAGAATGTTTTATTCAGGTAAAACCTTAAATGTGAAGTTATTTTCATTGAAATAATTGAGAAGATAATTTTTCTTTTCAAGTTACTTTACAATGTTTAAATTGAAATACCTAAAAGTGAATGCTTTAATTTCTTGATTCACACTGACATCTCTCATTTACAATTTCAGTTTAATAATAAGTTAAGAAAGGCCATTAATTAGAGAGAAGAAATAATATGCCAGTCGATCGCACCTTTGTTTTAATGTTTCATTTCATTTTTAGAGTTTTCAGATGGATCCTCATTATTAAAGTGAGATGAAAGTGAAGGGAAAAAGTAGCAGAAAAATTATTGTAAACAAATAAGTTTCACTTATTTCTTTTTTCAGAAAAGATAATCCTGAAAAATATGCATAAATGAAATTTAGATTTATATTTAGTATAAAATGTGAAAAATAATCTATCTCAAAATTTCTTGCTTCTTGGAAAATTCTTCAATCTTTACTTCATTTCTTTAATTATTTATAAACATAATTATTAAACATATTAAAATATTTAAATGTTGTTAATACATGAAGGTTCATGTCCATTAAAAATTTGAAATTTTTTTTTTTTTGGCATCATGCAAAGAAAATTTAAAAGTTCAATTTTTTTTACAAAAATTTACGTTTTTTTTTTTTACTTTTTTGTCCTTTCAAATATTCTGTTATCTTTTCAAAGAAATTGTTTCAATTGTTTTTTTTATTGTCCTTTGTCTACATTTCAATTTCATTTATTCAACAATAATTTGTTGTTGTTTGTTTTATTTACACACTTGACATTTAAATTAAATACATGAACATTTTACATTTATTCATCAACGCTATCTCTCTTTCTCCAATGCTATATATGCAAATATATATATGTGTGTACTTAGATATTTATTGTATAATTCAGGGAGATACGATATGCCATAATAATATAAAAAATTTAATAAAACTGAACTAAAAGAAAGTAAGAAAACGAAAAAAAAAAGGAAAATTTAGGAGAAAATAGAGTTAAAAAGATAACTTAATTGAAAAGGAGTGTTTACCGTTTATGTAGTAAAAGGGCTAAATTTTCTATTACTATTAAGCCATTTCTGGATTCCTTTCTTTCTTCTTCTCTTTTTTTGTTGTTCTTTTTTTTTTTTTTTATATGCAATTTAAGTGTAAATGTTTATTTACACGATTATAGTTTATGTACATATGTCTTCTCTATTCTCCAAATTTTCTTTTCTCCCCTTCTTTTTTTTCTTCTCTATTTAAATATTCTTTTCAAATGTAACTTTGGAAAATAAAGTGTTTCATTTTATATATTTAATTCTTTTTAATCTGCTGACTTAAAAATATGAAAATATAAAAATAATTTCTCCTAAATTTTTTTTTTTTTTTTGGATATGAAAGCAGAAATTTAGTAAAATACATTGAAAATGTATAGAAAAAATTTCATGTAAGGGATTAAAAATTATTTCATTAAGTGTTCATAATAACAATCATCAGCATTTCAATTAAATGGCTGGCTTATAAGAAAGTTTCCTTTACTCTCTTAGAAATCAGAATAATATAATGATTTTTTTACATTTATATACTTTTGGGAGTCTTCTTAAACCTCATAAAAAGCTTAATCAAAGAAATACATTTATTTTCTTGAATTAAATCTGAAGTATTTATTATGTGAAACTTAGATTCCTATGAATGAGAATTATTTTTATTCTTTAAGTTTTAGAGAAAGAAAACAATCACTTTAGCAACTTAAATTGTTGTTCCAAAACTAAACTGATAACCTGAAAGAAATGTAGGCATGAAAATTATTGAGCATTTGTCAATTTAATCGCATCTTTCAATGGTAGAGAGAATTTTTTTTACTCAGGCAATTTGATTATTGGCGGTTATTGATTTGGCGGTGGAAAATTAAAAGGTTTAAAAAGTTAATGAATATTTTTAGTAGTCATGCCTTTCTGTGGTACCATTATCGGTCACCATGACTCTTGAATGGATTTTTTTGAGGCAACATCTAAATTCAATTTACTTATGGACATTTATTTTAAATAATGAAATTCCTTTAGAATTTTTTTATTATTATTTTAGTTTAGATAAAATTTCAGTTAAGTTGATAAATCATTTTAAGTGTATTTTGTTGTCTGTTTGTAGAAAGATCAATGACCTTACTCTTTGTCTACATACTTTTTAGATCAAAAAGTAATAAAACTTTGAAAAATTACATATTAAGTTAATTTAAGTTTTAACTGCATAAATGTCATTCATTGCAAAAGTTTTGTGGCGTTACAAGAAACTTTTCCTATTGCCGCCGAGAAAGGTCTCGCATACATTTCACTATCCTATGATAGCAAATCCATAATTCCATAAAACTATTAATCAAATAATAATAAGCCGCTTTTTTTTGATAAAGATTTGAAATATTCTTGTTTTTTTTTTTTGTACTTTATTTGTGCATTGTTGGGCATCAGGTGAATTTTTCATAAATTGACTTATCCATTAAATCCAATATTGATTGCATCAATGATGCAAAAGTGATCACATAAATTGATTGAATTTTTATAAAATTCCATAAAAAATAAATGAAAGTGGTTTAGAGCTTAGGATTAGATTTTTAAAAGTTTTCCATTACAATCTAGAGGAACTTGTCACTAAGATTTGCCATTCTATATTAGTAAGTTTTTCTTTTTTTTTTCCTCGAGCTTTTTCGTAAAATTTCTTTATAAATTCTTTAGAAATATTTCCAAGACTGAGAGATGCATGAAGGAGCAATACTTTAGGATCGCAATTGGTGTTACAATTATTTCGATGAAAGTTCACTTTATGTGAAGGTTTTTTCATGCATTTTGTACAACTCAGCATTTTACTTTTACAAGCTTCCTATAATGTAGAAGACTTCCAATTGTGACATTCTTACTTCTTATCGTTTTATTATTATTATTTTATTATCTCCCCCTTGCTTTGCTTGGGGTAATTAAGTCTAAAAGATGGCTGCCATCTGCAGGTCTTCCTAGTTATAATTATAATCAGGGCTATGTAGCTCTAAATGATCTTACGATATTGAATTTTTTTAGAATTACGCCCTTTTGTATTTGATTGTTTAGACCTTCTTAGATTTTTGTAGCTTTCAAAAAATTCCTTCAAAAAATTTCTTGTACAGAATTTCGTTTATAGAAATGATTAGTTGTACTATATTTATTATATTTCTTATTATTGTAACATTTTTTGTATGATATAAAAAAAATTTAGGCAGAAAAAAGTTTCCCAAAGAGAATAATTTTAAGTAAAGTGTAAAAGATAAAACGTAAAATATAAGGCTTAAAAATACTTTGGTAAAATACTTTCTTACAATTTTTCGAAAACAAAAACTATGTAGAAAGAAAAAAAAAACTAGCAAATTAAAAAGTCCAAAAAGTTTTCATCTTATAATAATTTTTTTACCAAAAGCAAAAAAGAAAAAAAAAAAAAGGAAAAACCAAAAAATACACTGGCATCTAGCGCTTAAGTCTCCCAAACGTAAAGTTTATGAAAATATTTTTACAGGCACTTTGATATTCCAAAAAGATTTAAATTATAAGAGATTATATAAATTATGAGAGAAGAAAATGTATCACGGTTGCTGGAATGTGGAATACATGGATATAATGGAATGTCTGCAGTGAAAAAAAATAAAAATGTAAAGAAAATTTTTGTAAATATATGAAATCGTAAGAATTAAATAATAATTTATTCTAATTTTTAATATCCAGTAACGTTTTGACATAAAGGCATCTTTTATTGTCCGAATCAATTTAGAAACACTTTAAGCATCTCTGGTCTGTATGGTTATTATTTTGTAAATGTGTATGTGTGACTGAAATTCATATCTTAGATAGAGAAGTGGTTTAATAAAATTTACTAAAAGAATTGATGTGAAAATATACATTACTTAGAAATAACTTTTCATTTAGTGATCTGTTTTAAGAAAAATTTTTTTATATGAAATAAATTAACAATTTTGAATACTATTTGATATATAAAATAAATGTACCCATTTTTTTTTTTTTGGATCACCTGAATGAACTTTTAATATCATACGCATTTTTAAGTATATTTTAACTCTTTAAAACTCTAATTCTTTTCAACTCCTTTTTAAAGCAATTTAAATAAAATTCTGTGACTTTTATAAGAATCATCCTTAAACGATTTTAGTGTACAAATTTTTTTTAGATCTACCAAAACTGAATGAACTTTTAAAATCATACGAACTTTTAAGTAAACTTTAACTTTTTGAAGCTCTAATTATTTTCAACGTCTTTTTAAGGCAATTTAAATAAAATTCTGTGGCTTTTATAAGAATCATCTTATTATTATTGTTGTTATATCGTATTTGAATTGCACTTATAAAATTTTTCATATAATTTTTACATCCATTTTTCCATGCAACAAAAACACACAAATCACAATAAATATAAATACAATTGTACAGAAATTTTATAACACTTGTGGATTAATTACATATTTGAACTTATTAAATCATACCTTTTTATAAAACATAGATTTCATTTATTCAAAAATTCATACATTTTATGCATACACTACATGCATTCTATACAATGAAAAAATCTCCTGCAGATAGATATTTATTACAAACAATTTGTGTTTATCTTTACACGTACTCTAAATTTTATATTATGGAAGGATATTTTATCCCAGTGGAAAATTATTGTACCAAAAACTGAATATTACATAGATAAAGAGAGTACTTGAAAAATGAGCAAAGTTATGTGCAAGTAAATTAAGAGAAAAAAAAATCAAGAAAAATGTTACAGCCGATCGTGGTCGAATTGTGAATACTTTACCTTACTTTTCTTAATAAAATTTAAAACAACATTAAAATTTAAGCAAAGTACATAAAAAATTATACATTTATATTTTAGGATTTTTAAAAAGTTAATTAGACAAGTAAGTAAATAGATTCATAATATGAAGCAATGTGAACCAAACTTGTTAAAATTTTTTAATTTTTTTTTTTTTTTTTTTTGGTAAATATCTAAATTTGAGTCAAATATCGAAATTGTGTTTGAAATGTGGTCTTATGCAGAGAGGCTTAAAACAAGAAGTAAATATTGCCCGATTTTGTCCATAAAATTTCGATTTGCTTTCTTTGACAGATGAACAGCCAAACAGACGGACATAGAGATAAATTACTTGAATTACTTCAAACAATGTAATTGGATTTAAAACGATCGATATAGTTAACATTCTTTTTGATTGTTACATATATCTACACAAGTCTATCATATCATATAAAATATAATAAATGGTGTAGGGTATACTAAATGCTATATGAATGTGAAAATTAAACATAAAATAATAATGAAATATATATGAAATGGAAATTGTGAAAGTTGGTAGGAGATGAAATCGAAATAGATGCAGAGAGAGATAACTACAATCAACAAATAATATTCAACAACAACAACAACTTCAACAGCAATAACATCTAATAGCAATAATAATACTAACAATAACAAAATCTATTACTTATAACCGAACATTATTAACAACGCAATTTACAATTACTGGAAATTTCTTTCATTCTATTTATATGCAAGTATGCATACTTGTATATATGTATATATATATATGTGTGTGTGTGTGTGTACGTATTTATATGAAGTGTAGGCTAAATACCCTTAAGTACGTCTATTGGTTTTTGTGGCTTAGATTAGTTCATTTTGTATATTATTGTACATATGTTTATATGTGTTTGTGTGTATATGTGTATATGTGTGATTGTGTTTGCGTGTGAATAAAAGTCGAAATTGAAGCCAGCAGAGAAGCATTTAAGTAAATATGTTACAATTTAATAAACTGTCTTGCTTTATGATATACAAGAAGAATAAGAAAAAGAGCAAGAAGAAGCAGAGGAAGAATAAGAATAAGTAGTGCAAAAAGAAGCATACTGATTAAATGAGAGAGTGAAATGAAAGGCTTAAAAAATACACGTTTATTATTATTAATACGTTTAATATATTTATGCAGTTGAAATGAAAAATGAAGCATTTAACCTTCAAATATGCCAAAATTTAAGTATTAAGTATTCATTTTAAAAATGATTTTGAACAGAATTATTTTATAAAGAATATGAAGTGAATTGAAAAATATAACGAAAAACAAAAACAAAAAAAAAAAATAGAAAGAAAAAATTAATGGAAAGATAATGAATGAAATTAAATGGAAGAATGTTTACGTGCAATTTAAAGAAGTGAAAATGTTAAAGTCGGTTCAGGGCGATTCTCAATGCCTCAATGGAATTAAATGGACAAAAACATGAAGGCAATGATTTGAAGAATCCGTTCTTATGGTAAGCCATCTAAAAAATGGGCCAATCAGAACTAATTTATTGAATGATGAATTTTCTTAAAAATTAGCTAAAATTGTAAAATTTTATTTCAAAAACTTTTCAGTTTTACTTATTTTTAATAAAGTTTGTGGTAAAGCTTTAACATGAGTATTTATCCAATGTAATAATAAATTCGCTTGGACCGACATTAATTGAATTTTTGGCAGCACTTTAGCAAACACTCATTTTAGTTCTATAAAATTTTGAATACGCTGCGCCATATCAAAACTGAGCGTTCTCTGAGTTTTCGCCTCATCATATAATTTGAAATTTGCTTCTTTGTTCTTTTGGAAACTTTTGGTTTCAGTTATCTAAAAATGGCAAAATTAAGATAAAAAGGAGAAAATTTTTATTTTTTTAATTGAAATTTTTCCTCACAATACCTTTAATTATATGGGCCACTAAAACTGTTCTCTAGGAAAATATTTTGATGCTTAATGATAGAAATCAATTAATTTTAGGCTTTTTTTTTTTGAATGTTTCGCATAAATATTTTTGTATAGTAAATAATAAATCATTACAATCAACAATCAGTCTCTTTAAAGTATAAAAATCTTAAAACTACAACGGTGAAGTAATATCTAAAGGGGTTTAAGCGGAAACAATGGCAAAGAGAGAAAGCGAGAAAGCGAGAAAGAGAGAAAGAGGGCAATTGTGGCAAACATTTAATTATAAAGTTTCTAGAGAAATATGAGAATTTTTGGTCATTTGTTTCTTAAACATAATAACTTTTTGTTAAAACACACACAAATACAAATACAAACATACACATCAAAATACGACACCGGAAAACAGTTGATAAAAAAACAAAAACAAAAAAAAATTCAATTTCATACTCTAATCATTTCATTTTATTGTTATTATTATTATTATTATTATTATTTTTTTTTTGTTTTTTTAAATGAATAATTCAACATGCATTTGAGGAAAATGAGGGAAACATGAAAACATCTAATTTAAAATCTCTAACTCAAATCACTTGCTTTGATTTGTATTAGACTATTAAAAATTTCTCATTCTCATTCCTTTCCATTCCTTCTTTCATTCATTTCCCCAATGATGGCAAATGCAAATAATATTAAATTTTGCATTAGATGAATTTATTATAAATTTGAAGTACTTTTCCAATTTTAATTTAACTCTGCACTGTTTGAGAGGTATCATTTATGTTTCATAAGGATAAAAGTGTGAATTCAAATTGTCAATTTTATCATGAAAGTAAACATTTTGTGATAATTTTTTATTTTTTTACAAAAATAACTAAAAAACTCATCATACAAAGACTAAATTTTGTTCAGTTTAAATGACTTTAACAAAAAATTCTAAATAAAATTTTTAATAATATAATTTTTAATAGTTGAGTATATAAAGAATAGTCGATCTTTAAAAACTCACACTTAAAAAAACTAAAAATGATTTATAAAAAAATATAAATTTATCAAACATTTGAAACTTTTGTTATATGAAGATGGGAAAAAAAGACTTAGCAGGTGGAGAAGATAGCAAAAAATTGTTACTCTAAAAAACCAAACACATCTAAAACTTATCCCAACTATTTGGCATTGTTGAGATTGGATTTATATGCCCAGAAACGTGCATTGCTTTACTTGGCTCAAATTATTAATTAACATAGTAATTTCAGATTTATTGAGTGCCAGCTTTTTTATGATCGGCTAAGGAATAAATTACGTAAAGTGATGCAGGATATTAAGAGGCTTTGATAATTAGCCAAGAGGAAAATTCGCATAAAAAAAGATGGAATTTTCAGATATCTATCATTTTCTAAACCTTCAAGATGCATAAAAATTTTAATAGGCCCCTTAAAGCTAAAAGATAATTGATGATGAAAAATGAAAGATTTTTCCATCTCAGCATAGTGGAAATTTTCTAGCAAGAAGAAATGTGCTCTTAAATTTGAAATTTGACATTACATGGAAAATACGTGTTACGATTTTCCATGTGATGTCAAATTAAATGTCAAATTAAATGTCAAATCAAATGTGATGTCAAATCCATGCTTTAACTTAAGGCTATGCCTGTACTTAGCGTGTGAAGATTATACCAATGAGGCTGAGACAGCCGTCAAGGCTGTTGTTGTAATAATTTTTTTCATAGAATTTTTACATAATTTTTTTTTTAAGACATTTTTTGTTTTTACTCTTCAGAAATGTTTTAACAATTTCAATTCATTTGAAATTGAATTAAATTGCGTGTGATTTTACCATAACAATTTTTATAAATTTTAATAATCAGAATTTCAATTCAATTTTCCATTTTTCAGTTTTCAACAAGCAAAGTCCTTCAAATACATATGAACAAATGAATTTATCATTTTTGTGTGAATGTGTAAATAAATTTCATACGTTTTTAAAAGCCTAATAAAATTTATTTATATTGTTGTTTACGTTCTCAAAAGTGTTATTGCCGAATGTACGATCTTTTTATTGCTGTCAACCATTTTTTCCATTTTAATGTTGTTCTTTTGTATCGACCATTTTCTTTTTTTGCTTATTTGATTGTTTGTTTATTTGTTTTTAACTTTTCCTTTTATGTCTAATAAATGGTACATAAAAAAAAATATATGACAAAAAAATCAAAAATACAAAAAATTATGTTATGAATGAATTTTTGCATATAAATTCATGTCCCAAAAAAATGTCATAACATTCCATTCAATAATACAAACAAACGAAAATGTAAATAAATATAGAAATTCATTTTATTTAAACAAATTTTTATGTATACTTTTTATACAACCCAATAATTTTATACAATTTCTTTTTTTTGCCTTTCTTGCCCATTTTACCTTTTCTTGGAACTTACCTTTTTCCAAACTTTACTTTTAAATTTCGTTTTTACGTTCATCCTCATTTCTCTTACACTTCTTTCACACTTAAAGGAAAAAAAAATATAATAATAACAATAATAATAATAATAATAATAATAACAGCGCCAAAGTAGTAACATCAAAATGTAACATCAATTATAGCAGCAGCAATACTCACAATAACAATAACAGTAAACATTAAACATTAAACAGTAACAGTAACAGTAACAGTTAAAAAGGGGTTGTTATGATGTCAACATAAATTCAACATGAATGCATGCATAACATATGGCACATGTTACAAACATTAAATAATAACATGAAAAAAAAACTGGCAAACGGTAAATGATAAATAAACAAACAAACAAAGCAGCAAACATATAAATAAATAATATAACGGACATAAACTGAAATGGGACAACAAAAGAAAATGTTACAAAAATACAAACATAAAAATTCATGTATGGATGTATGTATGTATGTTTGTATGTATGTTTGCATGGATATATGTAACATGAACAACAACAAGAGAGCAGAGAAAAAATTTGAAAAATCTGAATGCAACTTTTGCATATGAAGAATTTCTTTTAATAAAATTATGTAATTTTTAATGTCCATACAGAAGTAAATGTAAATGTAAATGTAAATGTAAATGTAAATGTAAATGTAAATGTAAAATATATGCAAGTATATAAACAGTAATTTTTTGTTAAACAATAAATATTTGAGATAGAAAAGTAGACACAAAAATTATTTGAAAAACTAGCAAATTTGTCGATTATTATTAACTTTAAATGTCTGTTATGTTTTCTCTTATACTTTATTTTTGGCTCCTTCAGAGAATAATATGATACAAGAATAGTTTATTTGAAGTTCCAGCAGTAAGCAGTATTGCTCTGCTGCAATTTTAGCAAATTCAATTGAAATATCAGACTTTAATATAAATTTTAAAAATTTCTGTTTAGTTTTCTTTTTCATATAAAATTTAAATTTTACATAAAAATTTTCAATTTCAAGGAGGATTTGATTAAAAAAAAAAAAAAGAAGAAAGATAACATTTTGAGAAAATGTAATTATTTTTCATGTTTTTGTGCAAGCAACTTATTTGGGAAATAATTGCAAATATGATCTGATTGGATTCTGATTAAAAGCATAATCAGAAGGATAAATTTATGGGCAATCGAATAAGTGGATGATACACTTAAGTCGATTTCGAATATAAGCAAATGATGAAATTTTTTTCAAGCTTTTAGATATCGCTTATTCCAACTAAAGTGAAATACAAAATAATCATAAAAAAGTGAGCAGTCAGCAATTAAAATTGAGACTAAAATAATATGTGAAAAAATTTCATAAAAATTTCATAAATAGCACACAAGATGTAGATGGGAAAGTAAACTTTCAGATTATATGGATTTGGCAGATGTGATAATGTATAAGAATTTCAAGCAAATAATAAAAAAAAAAAAAACAACAATCACCAAAAAATTATGTTAAAAGAAAAGTTGCTCTAACAAAAAAACGAGATATAAAAATAAAAAAAATTTTAAATTAAAGAAATGTATGACAAAACTAAAAAAGAAAGTGACAAAAAGCATTAAGGAATTAAGTAAGTAAGAAAATAATTGTATTTAGCTGAGGTCAAATTGCAATTATCCACCAATCAAAATAAATTGCCAGCCAAAGAGATAGACAATCTAAATAAATTAAATATGATACAAAAATTATAGAGAACAAATAAAAAAAAAATTAAATTACAATTTACAATTACGTTTGCATTAATTTATAATAACGAATACGAACGCAGGATCTAAATTTGAAATTTGAAATTTGAAAAAGGTATAAACTAATAGTAATAAGAAAAAGGTTGCTGGCCTTTGGGCATGACCTTTATTTGATTGAAAAATTTTCTTAAGTTTGTTTTAAATACAAGTACGATTTTCTAAAATCGCCTAAAATGGACGAAACTAGAAATGGAAAAATTCAGCTTTAAACTTCTACACAATTCACACAACTTCCTTTGTAAAATCTCTGATACTGCTTATTTAAGTATTACAAACATCTTAACAAATTAGGCATACTTTGAAATTGTAAGATGATGTATATAAAAGAAAAAGTGGGGAGAATATTTGAACACACGAAAAACATAAACATAAATAACATGACATGAAGAAATCAACAGCAACTCTACAAATTCAAGGCACGTGCTATCGAACATACATACACACACATAAACATACAAACACAAAAAGAACTAAACTTTAATATAATAATATATGAATGTATATGTATTTGTATATGTAACAACAAAACAAATATATGCACACTTAGCATGACATAACTAAACTCAAATTTAGATGTACTAACTTAAAATCGAATTCAAATGGGTATGTGTGGTATGTGTGGTATGTGTGTCTCTTTTTATGGATGTATGCTTTGTATAAAATACAATAATATCCTAAAGTTTGCTTGTACATTTTTTGCGCAGTTTTCTTTTTTTCTTTTCCTTTTTTTTTTTTTTTTTGTGACATCTCCTTTCATTCTCTACATTTATTGAGGTGTATTTTACACGCCTTTCATTTATTCATACATACATAGAGAACATACATAGAGAAATATTTCGTTGCTATGCTTATAATATTCTCATATATATATAAATGTTATTTATGGCATAGCAAAATCCTAATCGAAATATTAGTAGTCAGTAGCAAGAAAAAGTGACAGCAAAGAGACTGAGACCGATGTTATATACTTTCATTCTTTACATTTTATTTACATTTAATATGTATATGTCTATCTACACGTCTGTCTATGTCTCCGTTTATCTCTATATCTATATTTTTTAGTTATTCTACAAGGAAATGGTATATCTAAATAATTGCGTACATTTATCCAAAATTTCTTCAAAATGTTACGTATACGTCACGTATACTATACCTAATTGTATGTAGATTTATGTGTATATGTATGTGCATATATATGTGTATGTGCAAATTTACAATTGTTATATTTTAAATACATAATTATATTATTAAGAATATTTATAAAACATTGATTTTGATTTTTATAAACATCAATCATAAAGTGAATTATTGAGAAAATCTCAAAGAGATATTTTATGAAATAAATTCATATGTTATAAATATATTGTCATTAGATGCTTATCATGAAACATGTTATAATTCTTGTAAATATTACTAAGTGACAGCAGAACGTGCAGTTAAAACTGGTAGGGCCATTTAATAGTTTAGATTTTGAACTTTTTAAATTTACATAATAAAAAGTTACGCCCAATATAAATTATTGTGTGTGATGTATAATAAGAAGTTCTACTATACTTCTGAAAATATAGAATGCTTTGTGTACTGTTGGTTAGGCTCACATAACTTGAAACACTTAAACTTAAATGTAAAATAAGTCACTATTTTAAACTTCTATTAATTCTTTCAACAAAACGCCTAAAATCTGTTACCTACATTTTACGACAAGCACAAACATAATCATACAGAATCATACATAAATTCCAGATAATGCTAATGGAAATTGAGTATATATCAATCTATATCTATCTCTCACTATATCATTCTCTTCTCTCTCTTTTTCTTCTTCTTTCCCTCTAGCTAAATTAACAATAGTTTAACAATTATTATGTTACTTATCGTTAACTGAAAATTTCCTTAAAATAAACACAGAAATGCTGGCATATTTCAAGGCATGTTTCATGGAATTTGAATAGAGTACAGTGACTTTGTAAAGAGTATAAATAAAATCATGTTTTATACGATCAGTAATGACTCTTACAAATATTACTTCACTTTATTGAATATGAATACAAAAGTCAAGAAAGTGCATGGGAAGTCAAGAGTTCATAAATTTGTGATATGAGAACTCAAAGGCAGCTACTAAATAATGGACTGATCTGAACCAAATTTGGCATATCAATTTAGTGTCTTAAATAATCTAAGTGTGTTTAATGTTCTTCAGAAAATGTTTTTTCAGTTTTGTCCTTAATTATTTGCAGGCAATTTTGCGACCTACAATTCAATATCATAAAAAAAACACGGACAGACAAGAAAGACAACGGGATAAAAATTGAAATTAAAAATGCATATTTTAAATGTAACTGGAATTATTTTAAGTGTAAATGCAACAATTTTTCATTCGTTCATTTGTTCATTTGTTACTTCATTATCATTCCTCTGATATACTTAAATCTATGTGTACACAAGTGATCGATGGCATATCTGGATGTACAAAGATTATGCTAATGTTTATTTTGAATCACTTAATGTATTAGCTTGCTGCACTCGTATATTTAATGTATTCACCAATCGCTATAATTATGGCAATGTAATTTTAGTTTTCTTCTTTCGGCTTTTCCCTACTTTTGCTCAGACCGTAACAAGGCAAGAGTGAGAAAATATCGCCTGTTAAATAGAGATAAATAGATACTTATGGAAATTTTCGTACAAATCAAATTTTCGTAAATGAATGTAATATAAAGCAACAGTAGTAGACCAACAAGATTAGTTTAGGATTTTTTCTGGCATCAAATTCTTAAAATTATCTTAAATTAAAACAATTAAAGAAATCTTCTTAATAGCTCACTTTATTATTTTGCTGCATTTGTTGCTCATCATAAGCGTTTAATAATTAGTGCTTAAAAATTATACTGCCTCAATGGACATTAATTGTTAATTTTATTGAAATTTATATTTGATAGCGCGTAATATTGGATATTTATCACCCGTACAAGCGCCACGAAAATCATCGAATGATAAATCAACTAAAGCCACACCGCCCAAACCTTTAGCCTTAACATATGTAGCTTTATTGGCAGCAGTATCAGGATCTTCGTAACCAACCCAAACACCATTCTCACCTTTATCATCGGCTGAGCGATAAGCATAACTGCCGAAACGTTTGGTAGGGTCACCTACTTTACGCAATGGAGAATCGGGTCCCTTTAAATGTTGATTAGCTGGATTGGGTAATTTTGCACAAACTTCTGGCCAACTTAAGAAACCCTCCATGTGAGTTTGTATACTGGCTGGAGCAGCACCATCAGCTTCAACAACAGGTGGCAAGCCAGTTAAACCGGAGTCTTTTGTCAATTTCCAAGAACGTCCATACGTTGCAATACCCACATTTAATTTAGAAGCAGGGCAATGATTATTCAACCAATATTGTACTTGATAATTAACATTAAATTCGGGATTACGTTCATTCAATTCATAAATTGGTGCAGAGAAATCGGCTATTTCGGGATTACGTTGAGGTGTATGAAAATCAAAGGCCATTAAATTGACATAATCTAAATTGTTAACTATGGCGGGCACATCATAGAATAAAGATGAATTAACATTGGGTAAAACAGTTAAACCCAACAGGTAACCATCTGGTCGTAAAGCATTCTTCAATTCACGCACCAAAGCAGTAAATTCTTCTTTATGTTCTTCAGCCTTTTCATCCACAACAAAATCACCGGTGAAAATTTTCTTAAAGCCCTTCCAAAATTTACCAAATGATCCATGAACTTTTTTCGGTTTATTTTTTGGGAATTGCCAGGCCAAATCCAAACCATCAAAACCATAAGTTTTGATTAAAGAATGAGCGCTATTTATAAACGGTATACGGGCATTACTGGACTCCAATAACGTTAAATATTTATTATTCTCAGCATCAATTTCATCTTTATCTCCACCCACACTTAATAACACTTTCAAATGTGGATATTTCTTTTTTAAACCAGTCACTGAACGATATAAACCAGTACCGACATCCAAGTCAAGTTTCTCATTCGTACTAACCAATTTATTATTAGCCGCATTAATGCCAGCATAACCATAAATTAAATGAGTACAAAACTGTAAAGCCGGTTCCAAATCGGTTAATGTTAATTTCGCTAAACCTTTATCCAAATAAATCAAATCAAATTACACAAAAAAAAAAAATAAGTGACACATACAATAAGAGAATGATTGAAATTAAACATATTTTATAAAAACATTTTATTTTGAAATTATCAATTGCACATACACAAATAACTCAGATGTCACATATATTTATTGTCCAATAAAATTTATTTATAGTAACATTCGGACATGTTGAAAATGTTTCCGTCAACGTTTTTTGCCATAAATATATTTTTATGATATTCATGCTGTTAGTGTCTTTCAATTGTTAACCTTCATATTTGAGAATTTATTTATTTGCTATAATAGAAATTATTTTCCCCAACTATGCTCAGACAAAATTTATTTTCATATTTGTATCATTCATTCTATTAAATTTTTTTCTTATTTTTATAATTTTTTTACTTCTTATTTGTCGAAACTGGTAACGATTTGATTATTAACTTAAAAGATTTTTAGATAAGATCAAAACGATTTAAAGTAGATCTCGGAACATTTAAGCTTTGCTTTGCTTTGTTCGATCGCATGTTTGACTGTCTTTTTGGTATCTCTCCATTAAAAACCCAGACACAATTTTAAAATTATTTTGTCAAAGTGAAATTTTGTCGAAGAGCTAGTTTTGTTTGGGCCGAAAGAGGAAGTGAAAGTAATTTATGAATGATATAACTCAAAAAAACAAGTTACATAGATCAAATTCCTATAGATCGCTCTATTTTATAAGCCTCATCTTTGGAAAACTTTTGAAAAGTATTTTTACTTCAGTTTCATTTACTTGATTTTCCAAGTTATATTAAGTAAGTTAATTAGATAATGTAGCGTATTTAATAGTCTATTCTAACTGACTAATTTGTGGTTTCTTTTTGTTTATAATAAAAATATGGATCATATTTTTGTTTACATATATATAATTTTATATATAATTAATTTATAAGTAATTATGCTATAATTAAATGGGAGAAAGTGTAATATAAGTTTTATTTATCATCATAAAATTTAAATAAAAAAAATTTTTTAACTCGAAATAATACAAAACCAATATAACCTTGATATTAATTTCACTTTAAACCACCATTAAATGAAGTAGTAGAAAACAGAGAGAGAGAGAATGAAAGAGATAGCAAGAAATAGAAAATAGTACAACTTAAAAATTCTGTAAAATTATCTGATCACATTTTTAATTTTTACTTAAGCGGTTAATGCCAGAAATTACGTTCTTCTTAATTTTTTGCTTTACACATCACAATTTTAGAAATTAAAAGAAAAAAAACTATTATTTTCCCAAGTCCAAAATTTCTAGCGATATAATTTAAATTTATGATATATATATTTCTTATTTTGACCAAAAAAAAAAACAGGTCTTTGCCTGCCTACAAATTTCAATGAAACAATTCCACATCACAATTTCACAATTCAGCTAATTTCACAAATATTTGTAAAAATATTTGTTTGGCTGATTAAACCAAAAAATTTTCAAAAGTCATTTCCTTGTTAAGATTCCAATAAAAAGGCAATGGCCACGCCTATAAAATGCATTTTACAAAAATTTTCCTTGTGATATAAATTTTTAGCCAAAAAAAAAAACTTCCTTTAACCAAATACCCGAATCATTTATTACTGACTTAAAGTCAGAATTGGCTTGATTCAAGAAACGTCTCTTGATCTTTTAATGCTATGTAAACGAAAACCCTGCATTTACGAATCCAACCATTTCATTATTAATATCATTAATTGATTTATTATTCATTCTATTAAAGATAAATATTCACAAAAAAAAAATTAGACGTTATCTATGCTAATGCTGAATAATGAAATTTGTGCACTGAATTTATAATCACATTTTTTTTTTTTTGTTAAACAAAATGTGTATCTGTGTATATATTTTTTTTTAAAAATTAATCATAATTTCCTTTCTTTTACAGTATCTAATTCCATTTATGATCATTAAGATTATTTTTCTAAGAATTATTTAAAATGGAGATTATGAAAATAAGTAGCGAACGAGCGATTGAGAGAGGTATAAAAAAAAATTACCCTAGAAATGATTTGATAACCTTTTCACATTCTAACTAGAAATGTAGAAATAACTTTCTACAAAATAATGCTCACAAATTCTTTTTTGCCCTTTTTTCTTTTACTTTTTGTTTTTTTTTTAATACCGTTAAAAAATATAGATTTCTCACTTTTTAAATAACATTTGAATTTGTATTTACCTTCTCGAATAAATGAGCTGCCATCATAATAACAAAGCAAATGATTTGTACCCTGAGCGGCCAAGGTCACTTGAAATGTAATTGCCGCCAATAAAATGCTTGCAATTGTTACAATTGAAAATTTCATTGTCATTCACAATTGAAAAATTCTATTTTATGCGTTTTAATATTTTAATGAAAGATACCAAAATTTAAGAAAATTTATGATAAATATAAAAAAATTGAATTAAATTAAACTGATCTCGCAGAAATCACATTTATAACTGAAATGTTGATTTTATTCGTTCGCAAGCTTCACTTTACTTTACTTTGCTTTGCTTTGCTTAGCTTTTTAAAACTCAAGTAAATTTTATGTGTAAAATAAAGCAAGACAAAAAGGCATGAGAAGAGATAAGTCAAAGTAAGTAACTAAATCACAACATAAATGAAAGAAAAATCAGAAAAAAATCAGAAAAAAATCAGCAAAATGAGTCAGATAATACAAAAATATAAAAATAAGAGCACTAAAAAGAACAAATAATTAAAAATCCAACAACAGCAATAACAAAGAAATAATAAAATAAAAATAGTTGTAACAAAAATTGAAAACAAATTGTGACTTAGTCATCGAACTTAAATCAAAGTCACGCATAAATGATTTCCAGTTGTATTTTTTTTTTTGTTTTGTCTTTTTGCTCTTCTCACTTTCACTTTTAATTCGTTGTTTTTGTTGCTTTTCATATTTGTGGCTTTTCCTTTCAATAAGAATATATGATTAGTTCATTAAAACTATATGAAACATAATTCAAAATTGATGGACTCATTAGATTAAAAAAAAAATTGCAAATAAAAATAATTTGAAAAAATGTTTAAAAAAAAATTTTGAAAAGTCACATATAATTTTTTCATACATTTAGTGCAAATATTCGAAATTACTTTAAAAAATGTAACTCACTTGTAAATGTGGTAGAAAATGTAGTCTATCTTAGACAGAAGGACATAAGATAGATTTACCAATCATTTCAAAATTTTATTCGAAGTAAACTTAACTTAAATAAATTTTATCATAAATAAAATTTGGCGACTTTTAAATTTCAAACTTTAAAGAAATCTCATAAAATTCTTTTGTTAAATAAAGTGCATATAGAAAATTTGGATCAAATTGATCTATATATAGATTTTTGTAAATGCAACTGTAAAATGCATTTTTTTTTATGTTTTACAATTTTTTAAGATTTTAGACAATTTATGAAGCCTACAAAACTTGTTAAACAAAATAAAATTAAGTTACACGAAAATATGTTTGAAATATAACTACTTTTTGTAATACCGAAAGAATCAAAAATATTTTTATTTAACTTATTTGTCCGTCCATATGTACATGTCTGATATTTGTCTTTGTAAATTTATTATGAAAGTACTGAACGCAAACTTAGTATTTTTGATTTCAATCGATTGTAATATGGAATATTTTAAAGTTGGCACCACTGGACTAAACTCTAAAATGGTTTTACTTATTACCAAATTTCCTAAGTAATACAGAATTATCATATAAATTATAAAAATTTCAAATTTAAGGGCGCGTTTTAAAATAAATTGTAATAACGATTTAAGCGACATTGTTTAGTCTTCTTCTCATACATTTTCGTAAGCAAAAAAAAAAAATAACAAAACAAAAACATGCGAAAATTATTATCACTTGATAAAATATTTTCGTATATGGTTGTTATTGTTATTGTTGTTGTTGTTGTTGTTGTCATTTACATTTTGTTATTATTATTATTTAAATTGCCTGGTATTTCTCTTCCGCCTTTTTCATTTATTCAAATCCTAAACCAAATTAACTCGCACTTAATTGGTAGGCGCAATACTTAGAGTTTTTTTTTTTTTTTTTAAATCATTCTATATGAAATTATTATCTGAGCTGATGGATTTTCCTTATGATATATATACTTCTGTGATTTCTATTTTTTTGATTTATTTTTAGAAAATGCTGTCAGTGAACACTTAAAGTATCACTCACTGTATCACATTGACATTTATGTATTGGTGTGCGTGCATGTCTATATGCGTCTGTATGTATTATTATCATTATCATTATCATTGTCATTATCATTATCGTTATCATCATTATCACTCTTCATTATCATATTTTATTTTACAGTTTATTCTTACAATAATGTAGAATATCTACGCTTAGAGTAGTTTTCATTTTTATTAATATTATTATGATGATTCTTGGTATTATCACTAGATTACTTTTGGGTTATATACCAAAAAAAATTTTTACTAAAAATTTTATTTTTTACAATTTTCTAAAACCCTTAAAATAACGTTTTGAATCGTTGCGTGCGTTTTATATGGCTGCATTTACTTTAGTAAGCAGCGTATATTTGATATGGAACTATAAATGAATTTTAACAAATCTATAACATTAATCTATAACATTATTTTATAATCGATTTAATAATCTTTATTTTGCAATTATTATTCATTTAACAATTAAATAAATAATGAAATTTTACCAACGTTAATGGTGATTTCAATTTACAAATGCAAAGATTAATTAATTAAATTATAATTAATTTCACATGTTAAGTAAATAATGTAACAAGAATATTTTAAAAAATATATAACGAATTTACAAAAATCCAAGCAGTGGAACAAGACCATAACAATCTGTATAAATAACTTTTACAAATAAAAATACGCTCTGTGAGAAATTTATGGTTTTGTTTTTTTTTTTTTTTTATTATTTGAGCATCTCAAATTGTGATTGAAAGTTGCCTAGAAAATCTCATAAAATTAAAATAGTGATGTGTCTGATTTTCATGTAGATTGTTTCTTTACAAATGTTTATTCCAATTTAATATTTTTTTTGTTAATGCTTTAAAATAATTTTAAGTACTAAAATAAATTTGTTCTGTTAACAGGCAATAATTTTATTGCAATTTAATGGCCATTAAATGTCTTTTAACTTAATTGAATTAGACAATTTTGAAAGTCAGTCAATAAAGCTTTTACTTTGGTGTTTTCATTTTTTGTTCTTAAAATTCTTTTTGGTCCATTTAAATATTTACCGGACTAAGATACCTTCGTTTACTTTGCCAATGAGGAAAACGGAAAATGCTTTATTTCATGACCATGACTCTTCTTTTATTCATTTAATAAAAAAGCAAACAAGAAAAAAAAAACGATTAATAATATAAATGAGAATTTTATCCATTTAATTCGATCACTTAATCTCAATTACATCAAAAAATTCATCTCTTTGCAATTTATTAAAGAATTAATAAATTATTATTAACGTTTTAGTTGTTGTTGTTGTTTTTGTTTTTGTTTTTGCTGATCAATGTTAAATGGAATTAAATTAAATGAGAAAATTATGATTAATCATTTTAAATGAAATTTAATTATCTTTCTATAAAAGATTATTGTTATTTTTATATTAAAATTATATCCACATGCCTAATCATATTCATATTATTCATATCCATATCCATATCCATATCCATATCCATATCCATATTCATATCCAATTGAAATCACATTAAGCTCATATAAAGTTTTTGCCAAATGGCAAGCAAAATATTAAATAGATATATTTATTTAATAATTTTTATTTACAATTAATTTCATTGATCAATATAAAAACTCAACAATAAACGATAATAAAATAAAATGAGAAAGCAAAAAATTTATAATAATAAATAAACAAGAAAATACGAAAAGATGAAAAGTGGCATTAGAAATTTCATGTAAAATATATTTATTAATTTCTCTTGCTGTCTCTTTCTCTTTCTCATGTAAAACTAATAATACCAATTTTCCATTATTTGTCTTTCTCAAACGGCTGTTGTTTCGGATTTCGAAAATGTTCAACAACAATTTTAACAACTACAATTTTTTTCGTGCAGGTTTATTTATACATTTTTTACTGTTGCACTCAACGCAATCATATAAAAATATTTTGGGGGATTTCTTTTAACATTCAATTCATTCTATACAAAATATATGACTAATCGTTGTCCAGAGTTTGGAGATATACTCATTTTGTCATTGTATTTGCAAATCTTGTTTGATGTATATTGTTCTATTTTAGCATTAAAGTCTAAATATGAATTTATATATGCCTGTCTATCTGTCCGTCTTTCTGTGTGTCCATCGGTCCATTATAAACATTCTTCCAGTCGCATAATAAGAGTTATCCAGTTCAAATTTGGCACACACACAGTTCATATGCATTACCTTTTATTACATTAAGGACACATAAGGACACGCCCACAGTGCAAAGTAAACTGAGAACACTTTAGTTTTTTTTTTTTTTTTTTTGTTAACAAATATTTAGAATTTTTAAGTCCTAACTTAAATAAACTAAAACAAAGGGAAAGCTGCAATTTTATACAAATATTATATTAACAAAAAATTTTACATAAAAATCGATTACGACCATTCGAAATTATATAAATAAATTTTAAGATGAACATTAAATTATTTAATATAATAATTAATGAAGCCATTTGTTTTTCTGAAATCTTTCACCGTAAAATCTTTGCGTAAATCAACATTGATTTTTACATTGCAATAAATATTTTGGGTAGTGTAGGGTATTAAATGGGTATGCTCTTAAATGTATATGTAAAATTAATTAACACATTTGTACTAAAAGTATTTCAAATATACTTTAACTGTACAATTATTTTTATAGCGTTTTTTTTGTTATGAAAAAGAAAAAAAAAACTTATACTAACAAGGATTTACATTATTTTTATATTATTTTGGGTAGACTAAAGTTTAAACTTTATTGTTTAAGTGTTGTCTAAAAAAGAGATAAAAAAAAATAAACAAAAAAATAAATAAATAAATAAATAAAAATAAAAAATTTTTATGTGAACATTTTCAATAACCCGCATTAACAATGTAAAAAAGTCTTTTTAATTATTTTTTTAGCTTAAGCGAAAGTGATTACATTAAAATTGTAAAGTATTAAAAGTCACTTTTGTCCATAACAAACAATCAATTTGCACAATAAATATTTAGCAATAAAAGCAAACTAAGATAATACTAAAAAAAAAAAATAGTATTTAAAAATATACGAAGCCGGCTTTTAAGTACGCTCTACTATTTTGCTAAGTAAGTAATTGAAAATTCCAAAAATATAAAAAAAAAACATGAAAAAGAAATTAAAAGAATTATAATTGAAAAATGCTTTCGAAGCGGTTCTTAGAAATAATTCAAATTTAATTTCATTTATTTATTTATGACAATGATTTTCATTGTAAAATATAAAAAATTTTACATCATCATATTTCTCATCATACTTTCAAAAAAAATCATTGATTTTTATCCATCTGAAATTCCGATAGATTGATTTTATTAAACTAAGCCGAAACTTCCTTCAAATTTATCTCTGAAAGTGCCTTTTATATTTTGGCAATAACATTATATTGGCAGACGGACAAACGGACGCTTAGATGGACGGGTGAGTTTTAAAACTTAAATTTACCACTTAAACTAATTCTCAAGCAATTCGTAGGAATTTGCGCAGTTGCTTTAAAACCTGTGCCACAAGTATTGACAAAAAGGCCACTCATTGTCTGATATTTAAAAAAGATTTTCCTGAAGGCGAAAATATATGCAAAATTATTAAGATTAAGCTAAAAATATAATTGTTCGAAAATTTTACAAATTTATGCATTAAATTTAAAGACTTTACAATATAAAAACTTCCATTAAAACTTTAACAATGAAATGTGAAATAATTCACTTTAATATCTTAAATTATCATCACAATGATAAAATAGTTAGTTAACAGTTGGAAAGTTCACAGAAGAAAGTTCACTGATTATTAAATGACAATCAATCAAGTGCCGTTTTCTATCTGCATTAAAATGTGTTTAAAAAAGTTCTATCAGATACCTGGTATAAATAAATCAATTCATCAATTCATTTGTTATTCATACATCTAATGAACGAATCGTAAAGCCTTTAACTTAAGTATCGGACTTAATACTTAAAACAATGAATAAAGGAATTGAGTTGTAATGAAAAATGAAACAAATGCATAAACTAAAATGCTTTCTTATCTCTCCATATCTTTTTCTCTCTCTTTCTCTTTCCCTTACTCTCTCCCTTTCTCTCCTTCTCTTATTTATTATCTATGGCTATTATAACTTTAGGTTAAGTTTTGCCAACTTACTCATTCAATAATAATGTTAAGTAAAGTACTAAAGTTTTCTTTTTTTTTCTTTTATTTTATTGTTATTGATGTTATTGTTGATTGTTATTGTTGTTCTATTTGCTTGTGCAACTTTCTTATTACTATTATTTTTTTAGTGTTTTAATGAAAATGAATTCAAACTTTAATGAGTAAATCGATGATCAAGGCACATAAAAAGTAAAATACAACAACAAGTATAATCATATTTAGCAGATGTCAAATAATAAAAACCCACCATGCAAACATCGTAGTACACTTGACGTAACTGTCCGCCTATAAACTACTTTGCATGAATTATAATATTTTTTCAATACATTGAAAAATTTTTGGCCGGCTGAATGAAAAAAAAAAGTAAAAGTGAATTGCAATTTGTTATATTTTTCGTAGGGCGTGATCAATTTTATGCCCTTCACATTTAGAATAGACGTATCATTTTTTCGTATTGCACTTTTGAGTTAAAATAAACTTAATCAGAGTCAAGAAATTGAACTTAATTGGCATGACCGACTTTTATATTTTAGAATCTTTTGTGGAGCAGAAAAATCCTCTCTAACTTTAACTGTTTTTATAAAAAAAAATTTTTGCTAGGAAAGTTCAAAATGATTAATCAGTTAAAAAACCAAGACTGTCTTCAATTTAGACTGGTAATTTAACAATTTACTTTCTATTTCAATTCATTTTTTTTTAATTGAATTATGGATAATACAATGGATAATGGGACCATCATATTTATAACCTTCAAATTTGATCCTTCCTTTTAATATGTTACAAATATCTCGACAAAAGGAATTTATTTTTAAAATTTTAGTTGTGGAAACAGAGCCAACAGAAAATAAATGAAATTTTAATAATAATAAAAAAAATAAAAATAAAACTTATAAAATAAGAAAACTTTGTATTGAAATATTTAGAAAAAAGTGTAAAACAGCCAACAAATATTTATTAGAATTTTTAAACTCAGTTTATAAGGATGATGAAAAAAAATTATCTAAGGAGCATAAAAAAAAATACGTGCGAATTTTAATATAAATTTTGTAATCAATAAATATTTCAATCGATTATTAAATAAATGATGCATCATTTATAAGAAACTTTCAATTTACTAAACGAAAGAAGTATTTTTAAAACTTTTTGTCCAAGTTTACTTATCTCTAATAATCAAGCATGCCAAACTTTCGTAAAATATCTTAAAATTTACATTGAGATTTTAAATTAATAAATGAATCGGCGAATTTTATTTAATTTGTCATAAAATTAATTTGTGATTTATGAATTCATTATATTTTTAAAATAATTTGCGCTGAAGAACAAAATCTCTTGAAATTTCTCACACTTCTCTAAATAAGTTATTGCTAATTAATTTAAATAACTTATTTTAAGGCAGAATTTTCTAGAAATAGTAGGACTCAATAATAACGAATATTTCCCTGTGAAATAAAGAAGACAAAAAAGTTACAAAGTTACATTACTCGTGACGGAACATTATATTTCATTTGAATAGAGAAAGACAGACGGATAGATAGTCTTACTTGAAAAAAGTAAATGAGTTTAAGTTAATCGATTTAACATCTTTTGGGTGTTACAAAAATCTACACAAATTTATAATACCTTGTAGCCTAAGTGATGTAGAATATAAAAAGATGAACTTATATTAAATCAGACTTTAAGTGTTGTGTGTACAGAAGAAAAGGATGAATGGTAAATGGTAAAGTTCTTAAACTGTAAAAATTTTTGTGTGGCCATTTTTTTTGATGATTTTTCTTTTAATATTTTTATTTGTAAAATATCACGTAACAATCATAAGTCATATTCAGCTGTCTATACTCCATTTAGATTATTTAGAAAATTAAATGAGAGGAGGGAAAAACAAAAAACAAGAAATCATGCAACAAAAATTGTAAAAATTTTGAATGCTTGTTGTTTATTTATGATCGAAAAGAAGTTCCTTTTTTTTCCTTTTTACTTTCAACATTAGATTAAGATATTTCCTTTTCGTTTGTTTATTTTCTTATTAAGTTTTTTCGCTTAAATTCACTTCTCTCGCAATTTTTTTTGTTCTTCCCTTTTTTTTTTTTGTTTTCTGGTACAGACGTGACCACATGAAAACAACGTTTATCCTTTAAACATTTCTTTAGCTTTTATTATTATTTTTTTCTGTTTGGTCACTCGTTTAATGTTATTGTTATTGTTGTTTTTTTTGTTTCTTATGAGATTTCTATTCTTTTTTTTTTTTTTTTTTTTTGTTTTGTTTGTTTCTTCCATTTTTTTTTTTTTTTTTTTTGTTTTTCCCAGTCTTTAACTGCTGCCTTTGTTGTTGCCATTTCATTTTGTTTAGCGTTCCATAATCTAACGACTAAATGACCAATATTACTTTTACTATTATTCTTACCATTCTCAATGTTATTTTTATTGTCATTGCTAATATGTTTGTTAAAGTTAACTTTCGAGCGTTACGCTTGTTGGCATTTCACTAGTACGTGCATTATTTAACAAATAATCCATTGTCATACATGTGCTGCATGTACATACGGATTAGCCATACAGTCACTGTCGCTTTGCTTTGAAAAACCAAATGAGATGGTACAAAAAGAATTGACATAGGAATTTTGAAAAATTTTAAAACATTTGGAGCAATAATCGTTAAATTTTTCATGGCATTTAAAATACTTTCGATTAAGGATCGGCTAATTTTAAATGTTAAATTATATCTCAGATTTTAAGTGGGGAAAATTTTTTACTTGTTATTTTTCTAATGCTCAATTCCATTAAAATCAAATTACTTGTTAATTTGTGGTACATTGAATTGAGAGCATTCGCATTTATGGAATTATATTCAGATAAAGATCAAAGGGATGCTTCCAAATCACAAAGAGAACGCTGTTGGTTGTTTTCCAATATTTTTGAGAAAATTTTCTTTAAGAATTCTAAGTACAATTCTAAAAAATTTTTTAACAAATTATTAAATGAAAAGCTTCCATTAACAAAAAATACTTTACTGCAACAAATTCCTGATCATTTTTGATCAAAATTTTATGCTCAAACTATTATGGGTGATTGTGTGTGATCTGTTTAAAAATAGTCTCAGTCTACAACTTGTTAATCTGTGTACATGTTGATGCACTAATGGAGAAATATATATAACACTAATGGTACGTGCAGGTAAGTTAGTTATACATGTGGATGTTCAGATTACCTTCTATAATACAAAGCAATTTTTTTCCATTTTAAATACTGCAACGCCAATTTCAATTCAATTGACGGCGTTATAATTTCGAAATGGCAGAATGCGTAACATGAAGAAGAATTTTAAAATAAATTTAGTTTTTTCTAATATCACTTAATTCCAGATCTGCCAAAAAGGTTAACTTGTTTGTCTGTAACTGTCTGTCTGTCTGTCTGCCTATTTATCAAATTATTAAAAATTTTACATACAAATATCATTTTAAGTCAAAAGGGAATGATGTTAAAATTTGGCTAAAACTAACTGAACAATTTTTAACAGCGTTTTCCACATTTAAAGACTTATTTTGAGTAAACTTAGATTTCTTTACATAATGAATATTTCCGCTACTTTTATATAACAAAATTATTTTCATTATTTTAATTAAGTACACATTAAAGGGCACGCTTTAGGAAATTTGATACTACCACGATCTTGATTCATTATAAAATCTTCTATTTGATAGTATTTTAGAGAATTTTTTTTTAATGGTTTTGAACTATTTTCGATTTATTCTTGTCGCTGTTCTTTTGCCATTGTTGACATTTCTATTTGTATCCTTTGTACTCGAATAAAAACGGACATTACATGGTGAAGGCATTCGTGCGCTTTATAATATTTACACACATTACATAAAAAATATTTAAAGATAGATATGTTCATTTCATCAGTTATGTGTCGCGTAGCATTCCAAGACATTTGATAAAACTAATTTTGTTTAAGAAAAAATACGACGTCCATAAAAAATATTCTAAATATTTATAGAAAATTAAAGGTAACTTAAAACTAGACTTCGTTTGATTTTATTTGCTAGATTTTTTTAAATTTCATGTTAACTAAAAAAAAGTACGATTTCATGAGAGAATATCAGAATTGGAATATATATTTTAGGAAATTTCTAAAGCTCAAATCATTTTGTAGGAACCAATTTATAAAGTTCATATTTATTTTAAAGTTTTGTCAAAGCCATTGCTTTAATATAATTGATGCGGAAAGTTCTGCATCTGAAAATGAAATATTAACTATTTTTCCCGAATAATAATCTTCCTGTTAATCATGTAACTTTTCATATACACTGGCAAATTTCTATACCCATCCATAACACCAGAAAATTTTTAGAGTTATAATAAAGAAATTTTTACACTCTAAACTATTTCTGGTACTCAGTATACAGGCTTGGGAAATGGACATAAAATTTCTACAGAATTAACTTCTTATTAGATTTCTATATATTTAATATGAAAATACAGGACGGCGCACTTTTTAAGCTATTTTAATATTTTTTTTTCATTGGTTCATATGGAATTATAGGCAAGTGTTCCAAATCGTAATTAATTGTACATTTTATTTTTACTTAATTATAGTTGCTCTATAAAAAGAAGTGGAAAAAAAAAATGAAAGTGCAAGTGAGCAAAAAAAACTCATTTTAATCCTTATTTAAATAATGAAGTTTCAACTTTATATTTCGGCCGCTTTATCTCGGGGGATAAAAATTTCTGTGTAGGCTGCCTAACGTGAAAGTCCATGTGTGCTTTATAATTTTTTAAAAAAAAAAAATTTAGGAAAATGTAGGAAAATGCAAGAAAATTTATAATAATAATATTAAATATGAAACATGAAATGAAACAAAATGATCAACAAAATACAAATATTTGATCAAGTTGTCCCATAAGAGTCATAAAATTTTAGCCACCAATTTTACCATATAAATGTGAACACCTACAAAATTTTAAGTGCATATGCAAGTGAGTGTGCATACATAATCTGTTATCATATTCCCTAAAAAGTCACACGCTCATGTTTGTTTTTTTTTTTTTTTTGCCAAAATTTCTTTTCCTTATTTTTCCTTTGAGAGATTAAATAAAAGTAGAAAAGTAAGAATAGTAAGTTGCAAAAAATTAATCTATATATTTTATATGTTTTTGTATAAAGAAAAATAAATTTTATTTCGATATCGATTTCTTTAGTTCGTTGTTAATAATATCAACATAAATATAAATGTTACTTTACACGTTTCATTTATACGAAATTAAATCTACAAATTTATCATATAAATACAAATAAATAAAAAAGAATGAGGATTTATATTTCAAGTAAATAAAATATTTACTTGACTTTATTTTAATTTATTAAAAATTAAGTATTTTTACGAAAGAGTTATTAAATCCCTATAAGCATTAAATTTTTTGTTTAAACAGTTGTCCATCTATTGAAAAATATTACATAAATTTTATTATATTTAAAGTAAATTATTATTTAAATTAAATTAATCTTTCAACAATTCCATTTAAATTGTTATACTAATTAAATGTTTAATTTGAAATAGATTCTTGTAAATATCAAATTAATATGCAATTTATATCATTTGTTCATCTCTTTTATAAATCTCTTAGGAAAATCATTAAAATTGACCAATGATATATAAACAACTTTTTTCTTTTTTCATCTATATAAGATTTTACATTGAACAAAATGCAAGACCGAATATTGTGTAATAGCAGTCAAGGGAGTAAAATAGCACTTGTGTAAAACTACTAACTTAAAATGTTTATTTCCCTAAAAGCATCTTAACTAAAAATATATTTTATTGCAAAAGTTTTTTTTTTTTCTCTTTTTCTTTGATTCCATTTTTTTCCCAATTTTTTTACGCAGTAGAAGAGTTAAGAATAAATTTTTATCATTATACATTCCTTCAAAATTGTACTAAGAGGGCAAATGGCACAAAATTTTTTATTTTTTTCAAAATTTTCAAGGTACATCTTAAAGTAATTGATACTTTTAAAAAATTCTATTTTCTTCTTTAATGATGCCTTTTAAATTTGTACTCCATTTATTTTTGATTGATATTTTGATTGATACTAACTTGTTGGAATGGCAGGCTCTGATCAAACGAAATAACACTTTCAATATGATGGTGAAATGGTGAAATGGTGGTGGATAAATATTCGTACAAAAGTTCATTGGTTCATATTTGTACATTTGCTCATTCCTTGAATGACGATGACACAAACATCTGCTTCTCTTCTGCTCTTTTGCATCTATTTGATTTTGTTTATATTTTTTTTTTTGGGTTTTTAGTTTTACCTATTTCTTTTTCTTTACTTATTCTTTTACTCTTTTCTTTTTTGGCTATTTTTTGCACGTATTTTATATTGTGTATTCTATGGAGATACCTATAACAATTTCCATGGTCCATGATTATGGTGGCCTTTTTTTAATGTTTTTACCATTCTTTGTCCTCTTTAACTATTCCCTTTCTCTTTTATTAACACTGTTCCACTGGGCCTTTAAATATTGTATGAAAATTAAAATGCAAAAAAACCAAAAAAAAAAAAAAAAAAAAAACAAAATAGAAGAAAAGACACCAAACACAGAACGGCTGAATGAAACGTTTAAAGTCAAGTCAATTTGTTGCATAAATTTTTCAAATTTTTAATGCATGAGTGTACATTTATAAATTATCCAGGTAGTCGAGAGAATTGTTGAAATCATGCGTATAAATATTGAAATAAATAGTGAATTGAAAAAATAGAAAATTAAACATTTACAATTAATATTTTTCTCAATTAAAAGTATTCACTTAATTTTGTAAATTATAAACTCTATGTAAATCTAAACAAAATGCTAAAAGAAAAAAATCACATACCTTCAATTAGAAATTTTACTTTACAACTTTCTTATTAAATACTTTTTATGTACTTTGATTAATTGCAATCAGAATTGCATTAGAATTAATTCACTAAATATATTTTTAAATAATGATTCCATATTCAAAGCTATTAATGAGAAAAGTGAACCATTGCAAGGAGTTTAGAAAGCTAAATAAATGTCTAATTTTAATAATAAATTCTGTACTATTTGCTGTCAATCTGAAAATGATATTGTGAATTAATTTTATACTTGTAATTAAGTCACTAGAAATGGCATTTAGGCCCAGCTATCAAAGTAAGAGGCTAATTAAGGAGGCTGTTAAGGAAATTTACTTTTTTATGAAAAGTAGAGGCTTTCTAAAAGTTCTCGGTTAAACATCTAATACAAAGTTTGCCAAATTAATCACTTCCTTTAAGGGAAAAGAAGCCCAAATAAAAGCTCGTCTACTACTGGGAAGGCAGATTTAATAGACAGATTTAATAAGCATTCAAATTGGTGTGAAATTGAATCTTAAATACGCTCTCAAAGAGCTTAAGTACTCCTTTCAATTAAGCTAAAACTTCTAAAAATTGTTAATATCAAAATTTTTAAATTAGTTGGCAAAAATTTTTAAAATGATTTGCAATTATTAAAATGTTTCTTAAATTTGTAAGGCAACATATTTAAGGACATTACTTAAATCTACCTTAATAATTTAATAAAATTAATTAAAATATAAAAACATGCTCACGTTCACGCTCAAGCTCTTACTTAAACTGACATTCAGACACCAAAGTGTTAATCTTCATTTTAATTTTTATATCTAACAAATTTTATAGTGCAATTAAAAACTTGTTGACATTATGCATCATGAATGCGTGTTCCCATGAATGGCTATATGTATGTGTATATATATATATATATATATATATATATGTATGTGTGCCTTTATGTGCATAGAGGAAATTAGTATAATAATAAATATAATAAAAACTTACGTTGGCATTTTAAATGAGAGCATGAGAACATGTAGCAATTTCAGGAAATGTTTTAAAATATTTTGAAGTATCAAACAACAAATCAAGTAATCATTTTCAACTAAAAATTATGAATATTTTGAATCTTCTTCTTTCTCCTTAAATTCAGTTCTTTCAAACAATAATAATGTTGAAGTTTTCTGTTTTAGAAATGCGGTACATTTTTCAAAAAAAAAATAGAAAAAAGCATTCTAAAATGGTTAAAAATTTTTTTTGAAAAAATGCAAGCACAATTTAAGCAGTTTCATTTACAAATGGCCAATTATGATTCTATAATTCTATTTATAGAATACTACAACTATTTTTAAGCGACATTTAATTCTTTATAGAATTTCCTAAAATATCAAATAAAATGAGAAACTGAGTATAAAATCATTTTTGTAAATGTTGCTTGCATTTATTGTTGTTATTATTATTATTATTGTTGTTATAATGTTTTCTACTCTCTATTATAAAATAATTGCATGTTTTACATTTCATAAATAACAGCTAATCTACGGTAATCACGACAAATTATTATAAACGTTTTTCATTATGTTTTACCTTTCGATTTTGTATACGATGCCGATATGGCAAGGATGAGTGGCCATGGTGATTGAGTGGGCAGTGATATAAACATACATTTTGTAGATTATTATACATTTACATAATGCAAAACAGATTTCAAAACAACAAAACTAAAAGCAAAAAAAAAAAAAAACAGAGAACAAAAACACGTAAGAACAAATAGCAACAAAAAATTGAGCTGGTAATTAAAGGATTATTTTTGTATGTTTAGTTTTCTTTTCTCTTTCTCTTTTTTTTTTTTTTTGGTTTTTTAATTTTTTGTTGTTTTTGGCCTATCGATAAAACAATAAAACAATTTACCTCACTTGATCTATATTTGATTGCAGTTTAATCATAATGGAACTATAAATTAAAGAATGTAAATTACGGCCACATAAATAATAACAAATATTTGTAATATAATAATTATAACAATTAGAAGAAAAGTTTTGAAAAGTTCAAATATAAAAGTCAAAAAAAATCGAAGAAATAATTGTATAAAGTTTTACACGAAACAGTTAAATTGTATGATTTTATTTTACATGCGTAAGCATTTTTTACGTAAATTAGTTTACTTTGATTTTCAAGGTTCAAGGGACAGCCTAATGCCCAGACCTTGGATTTATATATTTATTGCTATTACGTTTATAAAACTTAAAAAGAAGCCACTTACAAAATATTTATATTCTTGATTAGTATCAAATTCTGATTCAATTTACATTATATGTATGTATGTCTGTCTGTCTGTCCGTCTGTCCAGCTGTTCTTCTTATTCGCAAAAAAAAAAAAAGAGTTAGCAACTTCAATATTTGATAAAAACATTAGAAATTTATGTTTAAATCGATTGAAGAAACGGCCATATTTATCTAACAATCTCTCAATCTTTCATGAATCCACTGTGAATTTTTCTGCAGTTTAATATTGTGCACTTTTGAATAAGTGGGCTTTGATATTTCTTTTTAGTTGATTTAGATTTTTTATTGTTATTTTTATGTCCTAGATCATTTGTATTATTAAGGATATAGGGAAAATAGAGAAAGCTATAAAAAGATGCAACTTAGATTCATTTTACATAGCGATTTCAATTTATCTGGCAAACTGTTCTTTGTACGTTCGTCTGTCTCTTCATGTAAATTTGTTAATAAAAAAAACCATCGCAATTTTTGATGTAATTTGAATAGAAAGTGGTAGGTGACTCAAAATACGCCCTAGAATAGTTATACGCACTTTAAAAAAAAACACTTTAAAAAAGAATCCACTTATAAAGGAAAAATCCAGTTTAATGAAAAAAAGTTTGCCAAACTATTATTTGGAAATCACAACAAGTCATAACAAAATTTTATATGAATATATTAACTTTTTTGAAATCACACTCAAAAATTGCTATTTTTTATTTCCTTTGAAATTTCTTTTTTAACTTAAGTCTAATAAAAATCGTTTGCGATCAAATATTAATGGATTTTATTTCATTTTCACTTTCTATTTATTTATAATTCCCTATTACCCATCTTTCTGTCATTGTAACATGTCTCCAACGAAAACGAATTATAATTTTGAAATAATAATCAGAAAATAAAAATCAGCAAAACCAAGAAGACAAATTTAACTTTTTAGTATAATTTTTTTTTTTTTTTTGTAACGCCAATAGCATTTATATTATGCTATTTATGAATTTTTTTATATTTCAAACTTATTGAAGTTGGTGAACAAACAATATAAACAACAATCAACTACAACAACAACAATAAGAAAAAAGTGAAGAAAGTGAAAAAAAAAAGAAAAGAAATATCAATGAAGAAAAATTTTATGGTATCAAAATTATAAAGCAATCAAAAAATTATAAATAAAAAGAAAACAAAAATGTAAAATTAATTTTATTGTATATAAAATTTTTGAGAGTAGAAGTAGTTTCAATTTGATTCCCTTATTTATCAACAAGTTAGTTCTCTATTGATTGTTACCATATTAACAACATTGAGATTTTAACTTTTTTGTTAATGTGTGATGGCCTTTTAATAATATTCCTAAATGTCTATCAAGAATTTCAATATTGAAAAGTAATCAAGAATAATAAGAATAATAATAATAATAATAATAATAATAATAATAATAATGATCAAATAGAAGAACTAACGCAGAATCGGGCAGCCATGAAAAAGAAGAAGAAGAAAACAATGAATTGAAAATTTATAAAATTTTAAGTGATATAAAATAAATTAAATAAAGAAAAAACAAAAGTTCAAAACTAATTTAGAAAGTGGCACAAAACAAAAAAAAAAACAAACCAAAAAGAAAAAGAAAAAAATACGAAAGATAAACATAAAATAGTCAAGATTGTTTTATTTAATTTTTTTTTGGAACAAGCTCAACCAAATTATGGTATAATTTTTGAATGCCGATCCGAGTAAGTTTTAAACTTAATATTAAAGACAAATCGTATCCGAATATTTCATTCATGTGGATTGTGCTTCATTTCTTTTTTGATTTAATTAAAATAAAGAGAAGATATCGATAACTGAATTAGTAAAAACAAAATTTCTACTAAATTTTCACTATGAGTGAGTTATTCATATTATCCGGGCGAAGCATTTAAAATTTTTGCCCCGAAATTACTAGTCCACAATTTTGGAGATTAACAATTTATTATTAAAATTTCTACTTTAAAATAGTTGAAATAATCTTTTTAGTTTAACGTTAGTTTAATGTGAAAGTGAATACTTTTTAAAAGAGAATAATGGGGAAATTTGATCTCTAACACGCCCTTAACCGGTAATAAAATACACAATTCTAAAATGTATAATTATAATTATTTATATATACAGATCAAATCCTTATTTAGGAACGGAAAGTCATTTCACTTTACAATTTGGTGATTTTAAGAGGTTATCGCTTGTTAAGCCCCCATAAAAATTTAGCTTTATTTTTTCATGGTTGGCAAGATACTGGCACCAAACAATGGATCCAAAATTTATTGAAAAAGTCTATATAATTTTGAATAATCATGAGAATATTTTTATTATATCAACAATGATGAAATTGACCCTTTCTATTTAAGCTTGGACCTATTTTTCTCCCAATTATCATATTTGTATTGTGAATTGGAGTAATTTATCACAACATGATTATAAAACAGCATTAAGATCAATATTTGAAGTTGGTATGACAGTTGCTGGTATTATAGAATCATTAAAATAAATACAGCCAAAATTTCGACGTATAGTTTAGGTGGACATGCAGCTGATTATGCTGGTTATCGTTTAGATGGTCAATTGCAACAAATTATTGCTCTAGATCCGGCCGATCCATTATTCACAATACCCGTTACTGTTTCAGCTAAATATCATTTAGATAAATATGATGCCCGTTATGTTCAAGTTCTCCATATATCTGGTGGCCATGCAATTTTTTATCCAAATGATGGTACAACAATTCAACCCAATTGTCGTAAAGAATTCTTAACAAAACATGAAAAGTTACTAACATATTCTAGTAAGTTATTGCTAGATATTACGCAGGAGCCCCTTACACATTATATATATTATATATTTTACTTTTTATTTTAAATTGTAGATGTGATTAGTTGTAGTCATTCAACAGCCGTTATATTTTTTAAATAATCATTGGATCCTTTATATGCTTTCATTGGTTATCATTGTGTGAATTATAAAAATTTCATCAATGGCCAATGCAAACGAAATCGTCATGCTATTTTCGGTATCCATTCAAGGCGACAAAGTCATGAAAATTTCTATTTCAATACATTTGCAATGGAACCTTATGTACCCTCAATAATACCAAACAATAATACCAATGCAAATCCTGCCAATTATTACACATCATCCATATCTCCCGAATAATGCAATACAAAATTAATATATGAAAGCGAGAAGAATAAGATTATTGGGCCATTTTAAAATAATTAATAAATGTTTATATGAAAAAATTTAAATGGAATGATTGAATTATTTAAAAAAATTACCTTATTACGTTTACTTTAATAAAATATAAAATTTTTAAAATTCTTCTGATTATAATCATTATTAACAATATCATCATTATTATGATTAACATAATTAAATAGATTTTCGACACTTTCATTCAACAATGATTCAAGTACTTCTTGTTGACTTACCACTTGTTACCACTACCACTAACTTTTTCTATGAACACTTCGTCATACTTACGCTCATTTACAATTCAACTTTTATAATAAACTTTACCATTTTACCACTCAAATATTAAAAATATTGTTTACTATATAAAAAGTGCAGGTACAAAAAGGCCCATGAAAATTACTGAATGAATTAAGTGAAGAGAAAAATATGAAAATATATGATAAGAAAATTAAAAAAAAAAAAAATGAGAAAGAAAATTCTAAAACTTTTTAATGTTGTGAGTGTTTTGCTTTTTCTTCGACTTTTCTTTTCTTCTTTCCTTCTTTTGTTTTGTTTTTTTCTTACTTTCGCTTCCTTTCATTTTTAGTAGTTGCAATGTAAGCAAAATTATTGCACCTTTATTGCTCTTCATAGTTGCCTTGTTAAATGGATAATGACGGCATAGAAGGAACATACAAATAAAATCATGCAGGTATACACATACATATAACCATACACATACACACTAAGCCATGTGTAGGCATATTTTACAATTGTATGTAAACATTAATAGCCAGCAAAAATTCTTGAAATATTCAATTCCTTTTAATTTTTTTTTTTTTTTGTTGCTACTTTTTACATATGAATAACATAATTGTTTAAATATTAATGAGCTTCAAAATTTAAGGAATATGTAAAATATCCTACCACTCATGGCTTGTAATTATTGCAATAGCAAAAAAGAGATAAATACAAATTTTTTAATATCAAATATCAAAACAATTGAAAACATGAAATGTAAATCACTGTTCCATGGAATTGATCCACATTGGCCTAATAAATTTTTTTCACCAAATTATAATTTAACAAAATTTAGTAGAAAGTCAGAAATTGTAAATTTTTTTAGAGGATAATTTCTATTCAATATAAGTCTTTTTATGAAAAAGGCAGAAAAGTCTTCAAATTAACTGATCTTGGCTCTAAAACTCTAGAAAAACTCTTTTGAATGAAAGCTTTATTAAGGAAAGCCTTATCAAAATGTTTCTATGATTTAAACTGAAGAAAACATAGATCTTTAGCATAAAAGGTCTACCTCAAAATCTTCCTAAATAATCTAATCTTTACATTTTTATAGATTTTATAGATTTGTCATTTGGAAATATGTATGAAATTTAAATTACATATAAAGTTGCCTAATTCGATTGCATCACTGGAACTACCTTGAATTACAATACGACTTACAAATGGTGTAACATGGTTAAAACCAGTAAGTAGTTTTGTCTTAATGTCTACGGGAAAGTAATCATAATAAAGAATAAAACTAAAATGAGCTCTTAAGTAAAAATTACCCCATTACATCATATGAATGTATGCATATAAAAAGGGTCATATATATGAATTGCGATGATACATACAATAGAGAAAGATAAACACATTTACAAGGGAAAAATTTTATATTCTAGCAAATATGAAAAGAAATGAAATTTAACTGAAAATTGTTCATCAAGTGTATAAATGAATTTTTCAACTGACTTTTTCAACGAGCCAAAGTCTATTTTATTGTTCTTCTTCTTTTTCCCATTATACCCATTTCTTTTGGCGATTTAATCTCTCATTGTTTTCTCATTGTTTTCTCATTGTTTTCTCTATTGCACTAAAGTGGAATATCACTATTTTTAATGAAACGAAATTTATTAGTTGTCCATAAAAGCCAAACAAAGGTGTGTATGCCATCATTTTTTTACTTTAATTGTATAAATATGGCAGAACAACAGAAACTAATATAATATTGGACATTGTTAAATGATGATTATGATCCTTTTTCAGTTTATTGGCAAAATATTCATAAAATCTATATTTAATTAGTTATTCATTTTATTATTCTACTATTTGTTAAGTTTTACAAAAAGAATATGAAATATAATTGAAATGAGAAATTGCCCTCATGATATTCTACCTCATATTATTCTATAGGTAATTTTTATAATTTAAACTATTTATGTTATAGCGAATATCCACAAGGAACAATCCAGGAGAGATTATGGAATGTTATATCGTTTAACTATAAAAAGCTTTCTGAATCAATTTTCATCAAGAACAATTTAGATATTTTTGATATAATTTCACCAAATGTTGATACATGGATATTTTGTTGGTATAAGAACAAAAGCTACAAAATTTGCTATGAAATAATATTTTGACCTATTAAATATTTATATATCAAGATTTATATTCATAAATCGATTCATTTTTTAGTTCTCCTTCCACATAACAATTTAATCCATTTTGCTGTTTTTTTTTTTTTGTTTCGACTTGTTTAGGGTATTAAGGTAAGGTATTTAAGGTACAATAGGTTAATCATATTATTCATATTTTATTTTTTAGTAGTTTTATTGTTATATCATATAAGAGTTTTCAAAGTCTATTAGTTTCTTATATTGCGGTCTATCATGAAAATATACCGGTTTATAGATGTGTGTGAGCATAATTTAAAAATTTTAAAACCCATCAAGAATTTTTTTTATTATTAAATTGCTTATATTCTCGGTTCTGTTCTATTTTTATACCCACCAACCCAAAAATTATATACTCATAGTATACTCATTTTGGTGCCTAAAAGGAACCACCAGAGACCCCATAAAATAAACAAATTCTTGATCAACATTAAATTCTGAATCGATTTAGACATGCCTGTCCTTCTGCCTTATTATCCGTGAGTTTGTAAAGACAAAGATATCGAAGTGTCAAATATGACGGAAAAATTGGAAGTTCATGCACATTGGTCGGAACTGAAAATGGAAGTCAGTCCAAGAACATGCTCTTAATGCAACTTTTCCTTTTTCAAACAAAATTTTATAGTTTTGTGCCCTTAATTTAAAAATTGAAATACATAGAAAGCTGAAATCTTGCAAAAATATTAAGGCTCTTATTTCACAAATTTTATATAAAAATTGTACTACTTCAAATTATACAAATGAGGTGTTAAGATGGTGGGTATCTAAGATTAAGTCTCAGCCAAATATAACTTTACTTTCTTACTTGTTCATTTTTCTTCTGCAATTTTAAGCTTCTTCTTCCATTTAGAAAATTGCACATTTATTTATTTATTTATTTATTTATTATATAGAGCAGAAGAATGTAATAAAAAACCTTTGTACACAACTTTCTTCAATTGTTTTTTCTATTTATTTTTTCAAATAATATTAATTTGCATACTGTGGGAAGGAAGGGACGGCGTTATAAGATGGAATATCAAAGCTATAAACACGATTTTTTTTTCTTATCTTAAAATCCATCAGTGGTGGGCGGACTACCTATGCCTGTTCTTTTGCCATGGGGGCGACCAATCCCGAGAAGCACCTGCTCAATTGGGAGTGGCTCATGAGATGGTTTCTGATCCATATCCATCAGGGGGCATCATGAGTTCACGAGATCAGATCCAAAGATTTAATTTGGTACCACGGGATCACCAAATTCATATTTTGCCCATGTGGTGATGTTGGAGTTGGCTTCGTGGGGGCTGTGGTGTCCATGTCGCGGACGTAGCTCGACCTATTATGTTTATACCACTATTATAGTTTTGTCGAGCAGGGTGCCGTTTCCCGAATAAAATGGCTAGCTGGGTGGGCTTATCGGGCTAATCTAATCTAAGCCTAGGGGTTTTAAGAAGGCCCTGAATTCTTACACCAAGGATTAAGCTTACTAGATGAGGTGCAATAGTGGCTTTAAATTGGAAGCTAGTCGGGACGATGGCATGCACTTTGTGACGTGTCTACCAACGCTAGCGATCATAATTATGTTTATACCATGCATTTGAGCCTTCCAGGCAGGTATGCATGTAAAACACTAACTGTACTGTTCTTTTGCCATGGGGGCAACCAGTCCCGAGAAGCACCTGCTCAACTGGGAGTGCCTCATGAGATAGTCGTTGGTGAAGCCGGCCATCAGGGTATATCATGAGTTCACGAGATCGGATCCAAAGATTTAATTTGGTACCACAGGCTCACCAGTTTTAATATGCCCATTGTGGTGACATTGAGGTTGGCTTCGTCGGGGCTGTGGTGCCCACATCGCAGGCGTTGCTCGTTCAAACATAAATATCCAATACCTGTAAGCCAGTTCATGTATAAATATTGGCCTCAATCATCCATTCAATTGTGTCAGATAGAAAAATTTTCACTTGGCAGGCAAAGACATATGTAAATCAAGTATACCTTTGCAATATGGATACTACTTCTAATGAAGCCAGACTTAATAAGATCAATGTACATTAAAAACTTTTTGATTTCATATTAACATGGCGGACATCGACCAATTCGGATGCCTATTACCGCCAACATGTGAAACTAAGCTTAATTGGCCTAGTGCATCATGGAATTGATTATTATAAATTTAATGTTATCTTATTCTTAAAGGTCACGTAAAACATTTTCCTTATAAGCAGCTTTCTATATCATTCTCTTCCCTTCCATTTCAATTATTTCCATTCCAATCCACTTGATCTAAAAAAAAAATGCGAGATATATAAAGTCACATAGAGCAAAGTGAAGTGATAAAATATTTTAATTATTCTATCTTATATCTCTTAAATAAATAGTGAATGAGAGAAACTAAGGTTGAGAATCTTAATGACAGAAAATGACTAAAATGGTGATGACTTTTCATTTGCAGTGTTCAACTTTTCAATTTATATTAACTCATTGTTATCTTCTTTTTATAGCAACAATAATAACAACAATAATAATAACAAAGCCCTCATATATTCGTATAATTAATTACAATAATAATAATAATAATAATAGAAAGATTTCAAGACAATTGCTTGCTACTTTAATTTCATTCATACAACGAATATGAAATGTGAACAAAATAATCAAACCAAATAACAAAATAAACAACAAATTGGTGAAAAAGAAATTGAAGTAGGAAGGAGAGGTGTATATATATATATAGGTAGTGTAAAGGGAATCAGAGTGATGGGTAAATATGAAGAAACAGAGTAGAAGATGTTTAAGAAAAATGGACAAGTGCATTGTGTGATCAACTGGATATGAATGGCAAGCGTTGCTTAACAACAACAATATCAACAACTATAAAAACAATAATAATAATACCAATAACAATTTCATTCATTCATTAAGCTGAGGTTAGATGGTGGGCAGGTAAATGGTTGACTTAAACAGTGAAAATGAAAACAAACAAATATAATAAAACAAGCTAGATAACAACTACAACAACAAAAACAACAACAACAACAACCACAACAGCAACAGCATTAAGATGACAAAAACGAAAACCGGTTCAAGTTGAATGAACTGAAAATTAGATGGCTCTAATATGCGAAAATGTCTCAACCTAACTTTGTACCAAAATGGGTTTGCTTTGATGAATAAGAAGAAAGAAAGATAAAGATAAAGGGAAGGAAAAAAATAGATGGACCTAGAAAAGTAAATTAAAGAATCTAAAGAGAAAGAAAGGTAAAAAATGAAGCGAATCAGTTTATCATCACTTAAATATTCCCTCTACATAATAAACATTTTTGGTAACGAGCAATTTTCATAAAACGAACAAAGTGTGCATTCAACGTAAACATGGCTCTTAAAAAAAATGAAAAAATAAGAAAATTTGGGCTAAGAAAAAACGAGAAAAAAATAAAAGACTTGAAGAAGTATAAAAAAAAAAATAAGGAAAATAAAAAAACCTGCAAGTATCTTCTGGCCTTAACACATAACAACAATTTTTAGATAAAATTAGATGGAAATGAGAAGACTATATTTAGCTAGATCTAAGTTCAACTTCAATGTACCCACAAAGTGGTCGACTATACTTTCCAAATTCTCGTATGTTAATTTTTACATTTTTCCAGTGATCTAAAAGAATTAAGTTTTGAATAAGAAAAGTTATTTAATAAATACTTTTTTGCAAAGTACTCGAGTAATATTTTCTATCTTAAGATCTTCAATAGCAACTTGCTCTTTCCAATTTTTACCACCAAACTTCCCTATCTATTTTTCGAATTTTTGCTATTATAAAAAATGTGCCAGACATGGCTAAAAAAATTCCAGAGTTTCTAAAATTTCAATTTTGCTTTGGATAAGCAAAATTTTCTCTTGTGAAACAAGGGCCGATATATGGATGGCCTCTGAAATCGATTAGGGTAAGATTCTCTTTGTATATTGTTAATTTTTTCACTGCATTCTATGTCTACATTTTCACTAAACTGCTGACGAAAAAATTAACGCCAGTCCAACATGGCTTGAAGAATTAAGAAATCGATTACAAGTGTTGGAGGTTTACGGGGCCTCTAAAAATGCTATACGAATATTGCAAATGCCTTAAGAAAACGAAAATGCCATCAATTATTAGGGCTGTGCTGACTTTAAAAGATAAACAGATAAAGGTTTGTGCGAATCAGGTGTTTTTTCTTAATATCTATGTTAGTAGGGTTTGTGAAAGAAAATTACATTTATGAAGAACAAGTAAAAGAAACGTAAAGAGGTGCAGGAAATAGATAAAAATAAAAGGTAAAGGAAGAATATCATTATAAAATATTAATGTTTAGATATTCTCCATTCTTATAAACTCTTTCATTCTCATCATTCTATTTTGCTATTTGCTATTTTATATCCACCATCTAGAGATTAATTATCATCATTTTGTCATTATGATTGTTACAACCAAAAAGAGGCGTAGGTGACTTTACAAAGTACAGATATTTTTGATCAGCAACAAATTTCGAAGCGACTTAAATATGTCCATCTGTCTATCCATCCGTCTATATGTTGTTAAAATTTTCTTAATAACAAAAGTTAAAGATAACGAGCTCAAATGTTGGCAGAAACATTGGAAGTTCTTGCAGACAGGTAGCAAAATCGGTTAAAGGACACGCAAACTAAGAACATTTCAGTTTTTTTAAGCAAAATTTGTTAGTTGTTTTGCTATCATTTGTAAACTGCAAAAAAAAAAATAGAAAGCTGAAATTTTGTACAAGTAAAAAAGTTACAACAACTTTCCAAACATCATCGGCCACGCCTATTCGAAGTTAAATAATACCAAATTTTCATTTTTTAGGTTAAATTTTCTATTTACCACTGAAAAAGGGAAGCTGGCTTTGAATTGATTTAGCGTAATATCTGAGTGGTGGGCATGTAAGACTTGACTCCAATCAAATAAAATTTTCTTAGTTATTTTTTTCTTTTCTTCACAATAACAATAAATAATGAATCAAGTTAAGTGATTCTGGTAACTGGTAACAAAGACTAAGAAATTCAACAAGAAAAACTATTTATGCAAAGCAATGAAATGAAGTTAGTGATAAGTTGATCAAGTGTGAGTGAAACAGAAAATGCCTGAGAATAATAACAAGTAAAAAGATATAAAAATGAAAATGTTCATAAGAAGTTGAGAGAACGAAATGTGAAGGCACATTGAACAGAAAATTCCCTTTTTAAATATTTTTGTTGTTTTTATTATTATTATTATTGTTGTTAATGTTGTTGTTGTTGTACAATATTAGAATTTTTTACACATACATTTTTGTATAATAACGTACCTGCTGGTGAGTGTTTATATATTTATTTATGTCTGCATTGTACACTGCGTCACGATTTCCGGCTTAAATTTTACAAAACAGCAAAATTAGAAAGGGAAATCCAAAAAAATTAGAAAAAAAAAAGGGAAACAACGAACAAACGCCCGCTTTTAGTAAATTACAATATCCCAGGTAAATTTAACAATAGTAACAACAATATCAAATAACATTTAGAATTTTAGAGGCTTTAACAACACAAGCAATAACAATTGTGTGTTGTTTGTTGTTTTATTTTTATTTGTTACCATTTTCCGTTGTTATGAGTGTGGAAGTGTTTATAAGTCTTAGTTGAAAACAAAATAACAACAATAACAATAATTTTTGCTGCATTTTTCTAGAGGCCTTTAAACTAATTCCTTTCCTAACCATCAACATTACGTTATAAATATAAAAATTGTTAGAAAGAGATAGAATGACATATACAATAACCAGACAGACATATACAGCAATTCTATAGAGAATAAAGAAAATGTATTAGCAAAAGTCAAATGTGTTCATAAAGATGATTTTGTGCCCATAAGAATAAAAAAAATCCTTAAAAATGTAAAATTCAAAATATCAAAAAATTTTAAAAAAAATGGTTACACCATAATTTCATTTCTTTCATTCAATTGAAAAGTAATTCAAATTTTTTTTTGTTCCTTTTTTCATAAAATTTTCCTTATTCAAATCATCTTAAGGGCGATTAGTTTTCTTGTAATATTTTAATAAATTTCTAGATGACTAAAATTTTAATAATATTTCCAAAGAAAAATTTTCATTTGTTTATGAGAGTATTAAATTTTCAAAATTATGTTTATTTCATTTTTCTATTCTGTTTATTTTTTTTTCTCAATAGAAATCTCAACAGAAATAATAGAATTTCCATATAAAACAAATAATTGGAATAATCAATTATATAAATTATCTAATAAAATTAATTTTTTCGTTTTTTTTTTTTTTTGCAATAATTTTCAATTGAAACAACTTAAAACTACAAAGATATTATTTTGAAAAATTTACGAAAAAAATTATAATTTGTTTTTTTTTTTTAAACAAAAAATCATACTACAGAATTTATTATGACAAGTCTACAAAAATCAAAAAAAAATTTTGAAAATCTAAATAATCATAAATAAACGCCTTACAGTAAAATTAAATTCCTGGTAAATGTAAATAAAATATAAATAAATTTGTGAATGAAATGTACATAAAAATTATTGCATACAAAATTTCAATGAGCTTCTGGCGAATTCAATATTTCCGTAGAAATAACATCAACTGCCATGAGATGACTAACCAACATTTAGCAATAAAAATTTCTTGCATTAATATCGAAGGATTTTTGAAATTCTCAAAAAAAAAAAAATATATACGAATAAACAGATCATGCGCTAACGATTTTATTGATAGAGAAATTAAACCATACAAAAAAAAAAAACAAAACAAAAATTAAATGAGAAAATGTGGTGAATTACTTTACTCTTTATCTTTTACACTCTTCATGAATTTTTCATTATTAATTTCTCATGCAACTAAATAAATCTCTTTCAATCAATCATTCAGGTTTTCTATTCTATTGCTATTTTTATGATTTTTGTTTATTCACAAATTCTCTTTTACGTATCCATCAAATAAAGGAAGCAACAGGTACTACATCTTCCTGAAAAGACTAACATGTTGTATTTGGTCACAGAGAGTAAAGCAGAGAGATAGACTCAGAGGCAATTTGAATTGGAGTAAGAAAAGTGGAAGGTATCAGAAAATGGTAATTAAAATAATTGTGGAGAAATTGTAAACTGATTGAAAAATCATTTTATTATAAAATATTTTTAAAAGTCAGAAGAAAATAACATCGTTCAATTAAATTTGTCACTAAATTATCACTTAAAGTTGCGAAAAAATAGAGGGAAAAAATTTTTTATTTAAAGAATAGAAAATTTTTTTAAGAACTTTCTGCTTCTTTTTCAATTTTGCCATAAAATTATTTTTGTTAGTGAAAACGATTTAAAAATAAATTGTATTTACAGATATATAAATTTGAAAAAAAATAATAATAAAATAACAATCAATAGCAAATAAAATACAAAAAAAATAGAGAAATTGTGGAATGAAAAAACGTGCAAAAAAAAGAAAAATACGTGGAGAAAACGTGCAAATAATCGCATCCGTTTGTTGCCTTAAATATTTGTATTGTTCTTATTTTCATATGAATATTAGTTATGGCAACGGAAGTGTATATCTGTACACACACACACACACACATATATACACACACGCACACACATCAATTAGGATTTTCATTTTCATTTTCATTTGAAATAGAAAATTATGGCAAGGAAAGGAAAAAAAGGCAGAATAAAAAATACAATGAAATAAAATGAAAAATTACAAAAATCACAACAACATTAACAGTAGCCTGCAACAACAATAACAACAACAATAAAAAAAATGCAAACAAACAACACGAACGAAATAAAAATGATTTATATGTAGAATATGAAAAATAATATAAATCAAAATATTCTACAATCGCACATACACTTACGCGCACACACGCACACACAAAAACATGTTCCCATGCATATAACGCATACACAAAAAAAAATATATATCTATTTTTGTTCATGTATTAAATTCCCATCATCATTTACAATATTTTTGTTTTTACAGAGTTAAAGGCAATTCCAACCCCAACAACAACAACAACAACAACAATACTAATAACAAAAAAGTCCAAAATAATCAAAAAACAATACGAAAATGCAACTGAAAAGAAAAACGAACAAACTGAATTGAAAACTATTTTCCGTTTACGTACAACACCAACACAAACAGCAACAACAAAAACAACAACAATAACACTAATAATAATAATAATCTCAACAATAACATAAACATTCAGAAGAAGAAGAAAAAGAAGTAGAAAATGAAGAGGAAAATGATGATGATGATGATGATGATGATGATGATGATGATGATGATGATGATGATGAAAATATTGAAAAACAAAAACAACGGCATAATTGTGTGTGTGAAGAGAGAGAGAGAGAGAGAGAGAGAGAGAGAAAGAAATGTAAAGCCAGCAAAATAATCAACCAAACACACACAAATGTGCACACACACACACACACACACATAAATACAAATAGCAGCCAACAAATATTTTAAATAATAATTTATAATGAAAAGTGAAAAAATTAAAATAATTTACAAAAAGAAAAACACAAAGAAAGTGTAAATAAATGCGTTTACACACAAAGTAAACCAAACACCATATCACCCTTCAGGCCACATCCAGCCCCCCCCCCCCTCCCTCCACGAGTAAATTTTATATTATTTTGATTACATTTTGATTATATTTCGCTTTATACTTGAAACAAAAAAGAAAGAAAAAAAAAACAGAAAACAAAATCGAAAATTTATTCTAATAAAATATTTCCATTCATACTTTTTTGTTTTTTTTTTTTAAAAACAAAAATGGGATGAAATGCCTGAAAAACAAACTGAATAACAGTGAAAAGGAAAATTGAAATTGCCAAAAAAAAAAAAGAAAAATCTAACAGACAAAAAAATATATGCCCCACATTTGTGTGTATATGTCAATTATAAATAAATTTTATTAATAAATTTATAAATAAAAAATTTTGTTACTTTTCATTTATGCAAATGAAATTTCACTTTTTTGATTTTGCTCTGCAATTAAAGTTGTCATACTGATTCAAGAAATTGTATGTAACTACGTTTAAGTATAAATTTTCCAAAAGCGAATATTCGCATAATTCGAATTTTATCAATAACATTTCTTCAAAATATTTCATTTTCTTCTTCTGTCCTTCCGTCCTTCCATCCTTCTGTCCATTGATCGCTAAAAAGACTTAGACACTCCCTCTTGCTCGTTCAACTATTTTTAACTCAAACTTAAAGTTATCTACTTTTCTGTCTACTTTGTGCAAAAAAAAAAACCGTCTATTCTTTCTTGGATCTATCGCTTTAAACCACTAGGAAGCTCCTTCGTTCGTCTTGCGTTCTGAGTACCCATCTGCTTTTGTAGTTTTGTGTAAGCCATAACCAAATTTGGATTTTTAAGATATTTTAATGAAATTAGATAAAACTTTAGCCCAAAGTACCAAGAAAAATAAAATGCAGACCGAATAAAGACCGTATTTTAGTTCAACAAACGCTTTTTTAAAATTATTTTTAAAACAAAAAAAAAATTTTTTTTATTTAATTGCAAAATCTAAAATTTTCATCAGCAGAGTTTGAAGAGAAAATTATAGCGTACCATTTTTTTAAGAATAATTTTAAATAATTATGAAAATTTTTCTACAAAATTTCATGGTCAACAAAATTGTAAAATTTTCTTCAATAATAAATGAAATTTAATTATTAAATATTATAAAATAATCAAGACCAATTTATATAATGAAAAATTTTTCTCATTAAATTAATTTAACTATTTATATATACATACATATATAATGTATGTATGTATGTGTGTGTATGTGTGTAAAGAGTTACATGAAAACTTCTTTATAAGCGAACAAAATTAGTAAATTTTTTTGTTTCATAATTTTTTTATTATTTATGCTTTATTATGCAACGTTTTCTTGTATTAAATTGAAAATAAAAGGCAAAAAACCAATCCAAAAGCAAACATAAAAGCAAAGGCAAAGGCAAAGGCAAAACGAAACGAAACGTAAGGTAAGGTAATGTAACGTAGCCTAATGAAATGTAAACAAACCAAACCAAACGAAACCAAACGAAACCAAACGAAACCAAACGAAATCAAACGAAACAAATTAACTAAACTTTACTTAAATCTCTTTCGCTGTAAATTTCGGTTAATAAGAAAACCGAAAAAAAATTTTTTTATAGCATTACAATTAGCTAGAGCAACAATAACAATAACAATAACAATAACACACTACTGACCTACAATTATTTAAAGTAAAAATTTATATCGCTTTATTAGTCAATTTTTAATTATAACTTTAGACTTTAAATGTCAAACTTCAAATGTCTAATGTCAAATATCAATTAGTATGCTTTAAACAAATAAATTTCAATAAAATTTTTAGAGGAAATTTTCATTGAATTTTTGCCATTTTCATTTATTTCTAAATAACTTGAAAAATTACTTCATTCTTTTTTTTTATTCCTTTCAATCAATTAGCACATTTAATAGTTTTTTTTACTAAAATGTAAATGGGTTCAATTAGTTGTTGAATCTACAAATACTGAAATTTTTTTTTATATGAAATAATCAAAAATAAAAATGAAATATTTTAAGTTTATTGACTTTTTACAATTTTCTATTTTAAAGTTGGATTTAGGGTAGTTTTGATCTGTAAAATTCAAATGGACTTGAAAATTGTAAAACATCTTTCTATTTTTAATTCTATCTTTCTTTTGGCCATAACTTTCCCAAATAATTTCAGATGATCGCTGCTTATTCAAAAATGAAACCCAAAAAAAAAAAAATCCGAGGCTAAATGTGAATTTTCAGGAAATTAAAGAAATCACAAAAAACATTTTATAATTATTTTCCATACAACAATTTATTTGGCAAAATATTTTAGTAAATATGTTTATGTTCAAATCTAAACGAGATATTTATTCTCAAATTATTGCAATATTTTCATTATAAGTGAAAAATTTAGACTAACTAAGAAAGTTTATTAAATTTCTTAATATAAAACTTTTCATAAATTTTGTTTTTTTGTGCTTCTTTTTCATAAAAAAAAACCATTTAAATCTTGTAAATTGTATGATGAAAAATCTTTAAATTAAATAGTTGTTTTATTAAAATAAATTTAACATTAAAATGCTAACATTTTTGCCTTCACTTTGATTGTTTCATAAAATAATTGTTATATAAAAAATTTTAAGAAATTATTATAATGAAAGGCCAATGCTAACCTCAACCGATTATACTTCTTTCATTTTTAGTTATTTTTTGTATTTAGTTAAATACAAACCAAACTCAAAAAATGTAGTGTAATTGCTTGAAAATGCCAAAACATTAACGTTAAAGTTAGTTTAAGTTGATTAAAACGAGTGTGCGCACAAGCGCATTAAATGAATACGGATCTTTGATAAATAAAACAAAACAAGTAAAAAATAAAAATAAGTTAAACAAATTGAAATAAAAATATAAAAATGTTTAAATAAAAGTTGAAGTTTTTAATTAATTAATTGAAAGAAGCATAAATAAAAATTATTGAAAAAGAAGTGAATAAAATAAAATCAAGTGAAAGAAATGTTCTACTTAGCCCATAAAAATACATCGCTCTGGCATAAATGTATTTCATTTATTTCATAGAATTTGAATTTTCTGTTTTTTGGTTTTAACAATAAGTAAGAATCATAATTGTAAGCTTTAAATATATTTTTAGAAAATAAACATCCATATAAAATTCAAAAAAAAAAATTCAAATTTGTTGATCTTTATGAAAACTTTAAACTTTGAAACGTTGAAATTTTGAAACTCTTAAGATTGTTTATGTTTGCTAGATTAATTAAATAATATTTAATTTATGTAAAATTATTCAAATCTATTTATTTATTTTTTTTTTTTTGGTGGGACCTTTACGCCTTTTTAAAATCTATTTATGGATACTTCTTTTTTCAAATATTTTCCTGATACTTGATAAACAGATAAATTTAGTTCGAGAATGAAAAACGGAAATGTCATTTAGTTTAAAATATTGATTTGTATTCCTAAATAAATCATTCATCATTTCTATTTTTAATAATAAAAATTTTTAAAGAAATTGTTAAGAAAAGCATGCTAATTGTTAAAAAAGAAGTTTTCCTTTTCCAACAACAATTTATTTAATTTTATTATGCGCTTTAAAAAAAGTTTATTGTTATTACACTTTCCAGAACTTATAGAAATTTTGTTAAAGTTTTCTAAGTGAAAATATTTATTGTCTACTTGAAAAATTAATTTAAGAAGGTGTGTCTACGAAAAAAAAATTAAATAAATCACAATTAATAATCAGTTCACTCAAGCTCTTTTTCTTCTTTTAATAAAATTTCAAAATCACATGATATGAAATATTTATTAAATATTCAATCATCTAAAACATAAACTAAATTTCAAATTTCAAATTTCAAATTTCAAATTTCAAATTTCAAATTACAATGAATGAAATTAATAGTTGTTTTTATTCTGCAAATCTCTATTAACTCTTGTCAAGGTGATCAACCTTCAAGATATTTTAAGCAAACTTAAAAATTGATAATTGACTTAACAACAAATAAAAATAACTAAAGATGTTGTGATGGATAAGAGTCGTCTTTTAAATGCTCTACATTTCTTAGTTTAGTATGATTAAACACCGCTAGAAAATGATTCAAAAGTTAAGAGAATAAAAAACACGAAATTTCAATTTTTAAGTTATGAACTAAAAGCTATAAATTTCTGTTTAGAAGAACAGAGATATCCTCAGTGTAGACGTAGCCCATTTTTACTTCCCACTAGTGTATAGGAAATTTTATTGTTTGTACCAAATTTGGCCCCGCTAGCTTGTTTTTTCTTAACAATACAGGGACAGATGGACAAAGAGACAGACGGATAGACATCACAAGTGTTGTGCTTCAATATGGCAACAAAAAAAAAAACCTCTTGGGGAGAATGTCCGTAAAAGTAGTTCGATCTTATCCATAAGTAAAATTGCCGCCTGCATTTTGATAACAAATTCATATGGACGTATCAGTTGGACAAACGCATAGACATTTTTAAATCAAATCAAAAAAGAGATTTTTAGTCGTTCGATATAATAAAAAAAAGTGAATCCATGTCGGAGAATAGGCATATACTAAAATGCTGTAGGGCGCAACCTGCAACCTAGTAACACATAAATATTGTAATAAAATCTCGTATTTGAGTAGGCTACGACATGACATTATGTTGTATTTATTGGTATTTATCTGTAGCATGACACAAACGTAAAAGTGATTGTATTAAACATTCACCTGTTATATTCAAGGTTGAAAAGCAAAAATGATTTAATTTAAATAAGAAGAATGAAAAATTTTTAATAAAAATGTTCAAAAATTGAATAATATTTCTTTGAGTGTAACGTTCCATTAATAATCTTTTATTATATCACAAAATAAAATTAGTCTTCAATTTCACATCAAATTCTCATCTTTATGTGCCTTCAAATGCGTTAAAATATTGTTATGGCTTAGGGAATTATTTATATATAAAAATAAATATTAGATTTGTAGAATTGTACTGAAATTTGTATTTTATGGTTGATGTGATTAAAATGAGCATCTTTCCGACTAAAGTTTATTTACTAAAATCAAAACTTTAAATAAAATTTCTAAAAACCCTGAGATGATACAGATTTCACAGATCTAATGTTTATGAAAAGTTAAGAAAATAATAAAAATTATAAGTTTGATTAATTTAACATTTTAATGCCTCCTTTTATTAGGCATGAGGGATAAATTAATTAGATGAAAAATTCGTAACATTTTCATAAAAATACAAGAAAACCAAAAAATCCAAAATAGCATTAAATTCATTGATTTGAATTTTTATATAAAATTTATCTATATATAATAAAATTATACAATTAAATATTCCATTAAGTTATTTTGCTAATTATTTGTTTTTTCCGTATGTGATTATTATTTTTATTCCACAAAAAAAAAAAAAAAAAAAAAACGCAGCACTTTGGTTTTTCAATCATGAACAACAAACAGAAAGCAAGTAACTTTATTAGGGCATGTAAATCTCCCTCTCTCTCAATCTTTCTCTTTTCTTCATATTGGCTTTCTACATGTTAACAAATAAACTTGACCTTAAGTAAAATAAAAAGCACAATTGTAACATCTGACAACTTGTTGTTACGATTGTTTTTGGATAATGCATTGCAATGGCCTTTATTATGGTAAATGTAAACTAAATCAAGGCAAATCTCAGAGATGGTTAAAGCAGACCTTTAATAACCCTACACAATCTGGGCTATTCTATTAAAAAAAAATTTATAAGTTTGAAGAATTTTATTAATGAGACAAATAAAAACAGACCGTTTGTTTGCATTTGGAAATATATTCAAAGTTGTACCAACATTCTTTTCATATAAATTATAAATTAATTATAACTTTTTTATAAATTATCGATAAAAATTTTTAAATGATATGCTCTTGAAAATTATCCAAACTAACAAAAGTATGATGGACTTAAATATAAAGTGAAAGAGAAACAGAAAGGTCAGATAATGGCAAAATAGAAATTAGAATAGAAAGTAAATTAATTAGTCTTTGTTTTGTGATACATTTCATTCTGATAGACATTTAATTGATGGACATTGACATTGGCACATGAGTGCCCCAAATGATTGTTTTAATATAGACAAACATTTATTATTCTACCAATTGCTCTTTACAATCCTCAGTCACTTTCAAAAAATAAAATATTTATAAAAATTTTTTCTTACAAAAAAGCTCGGTAAAAAAAAACAAATTTATGAAAAAAATGTCAGGGCCTAAATAAATTGATGCAGTTATTTGTTATGAATAAACGTGAAATGTACTAAGACAGAATTAAAATTCATTGAGTTAACTTTTGTAAATTGTTCTTCTTTAGAAGGTTTCCTTTTACTTTTACATTAATTTTTTTTTTTTTAAATTTATGATGACAAATAAAAAATAATAATAATAATCCATTTTTATTTTCCCTCTAACATTCTGGTTTAGCCTGTTTAGTCTGAATATTAAACTATACTCTATTACTCCACAATAACTATCCATTCAAAAAACCTGCAAATGGGCCATGTCATGCCGTGAAAAATTATTCGTTATCAAATTTTTGCACTTTACTGTTCACGTTTTTTTATTTACTATTGAAAAATCTGAAATAGGCTTTGAATAAAAATATCATGATGCATTGGACTTAAGTATCCAATATTTCTACTCAGCCAAATAGAATTTTCTTAATGTTCTTATTTTAAGTATTGCCTACAATTAGGTGCAAATTAATTATAATAACTATCTCTATTTTATAGAGAAGTGATTATGTATATTTGAGCATATGCATATGCCTATGCATGTGTATGTGTATGTGTATGTGCATGTGTGTATGTGCATATTGGGTAATCCTTAAAACATATTGTTCTCATTAATTGTAGATAACTCAACATAAATAAATACGTTCAATTATTATAACAACTTAACTTAACAGTAGTTAAGGGAGTTGAATTACAAACAGTAAAATTATATGCTTTATACACTACAAATATCATGCTATATAAAATACAAATGCAATTGTATATTGCACATACTGGTATGCATAGTCACGATTGCAGTATTATTATTACACGTTAATTAATTAAATTTACAATTGATTTTTTATTGTTGTTAGTGTTGGTGTTGCTACTGCTGTTTATTTTTTATTATTATTATTATTATTATTGTTATTGTTATTGTTATTGTTATTGTTATTGTTATTGTTATTATGTTATGAAATGCTAATTATCACATGAAAATCATCTTTTAATACCTCAATAATGCCATTCACATTTTAAATGAAATAAATCACAAAATTAACATTGCAAATGCTGTAATTTCTCATAAATAACAAAAACAAAATAATAATTTTAAAAAATTAAAAATGTAAATAATTGAAAAAATGGCACCATTTTATTCAATAAATAATAATAAACAGTTAATGAAAATGAAATAAACCAAAACACAAATATGGACAAATCAAAATCTATGATTGAAAAATGTAATGAAGTGATAATAAAATTAAATGGGAATTAAAATGATTTTTCAATGTTTTTCTCGGTTAGCTCGTTAGTTTTTTTTTTTTTTGTTTTTTCGTGTAAATTAAATTAAATGTAAACATGTTAATAAAATCTGTAGAACTGTTAATTTTTTTTTTTGTTATGGTTATAAAAAATAATTCAAAATAATCAAGATATAAAGAAAAATTAGCGATTTGTTTTATTTTTTTGCTTATTTGCTTTGAAATTTTGAGATTTTTAATGAGAAACGAACTGATTGTTTATATTTTTTTGCCAAAATGCCAATTTTATTGGTAGTTTCGGAAAGAGGATAATGCAATAAAACATTCAGGATATGCTTTAGTTTAGTCTCAATAAATTCTCAATGATTAAAAGGTAATAGGAACTGATATGAAAGAAATTATAATTGAAATACTTTTAAGAAATCACAACTAGAACAAACTAATCTTTAAAGATTTCTTCTAAAATTTAACAAAAATTTCACTAGAAGTTCTTTTTCAAAGCCTTCTAAATATTTCTTCTTCATTCAGCCTTAATTAACATTTAATTTGATTTAGTTATTTATACCATCTCTGTAAATTATATAAATTGCAATTTAAATGTTATCTGAAATTTTGCCGAAATGAAATTTAAAATTCCTTGATCAAATATTTCATTTAAAATGAAAAATTAACTTAAACCTTTAACATGGACTTTCAATCGATGATTAAAAGCTTAGTGAGTAAGTTAAAATAGAGAAATACATTAGAAATTTTATAATTGAAATTACAAAAAAATTAGTTTATATAATTGAGATGGAATTTTTCAATAACGTATGTGAATGATTTTTACCTTTGGTTTCACTTTTTTTAGTAATATCAAATTACAGAACAATAATAAAGCAAATTAAAAATTTATAATTAAATCAATTAAATGAAGGAAAATTATATAACTTTGATGTTTTTATAGTTGTAAACCAATTCCATTCATATCAATTGAATTGTACACCATTTTTGTAATGTGAATGTAAAATTGATCAGCCTTAACAGAGATGGGGAAATTTGACGGTATGAATATTAAGCGTACTCGAAATGTGCTTGTTATTTTATTTAGTTTATTTGTTCGATGAAATACATTTAAATCCTAGAACAAGTAGGCATAACCAAAAGTTCATTTTAAATCTAGTCCATTAAGTTTTAAAAAGCAATTTTAAGTTCTTTCTTATTAACTTGGAAAAAAGAAACGCCTCAATTGAAATTTAGAGAAATAGCTGAGAATCCGTTGAGTGATATAAATTAAAATTATAGATTTGTTCAGACCATGACGTGATGACTTAATCACGTCATGGTCTGAAGTCGGCATTGCCTGAAAACTCTTATGAAACTTTCTCAAAACGCTTTAGTTAATGCTTATTCAGGGGCTATACATATAAATACATCTGAATCAAAATTTGTCGCAACGAAGCTAATTCTGAAAGCATCATTATGCACTAAAACTCTTGATCTCTTGGCATAAAATTAAATTTCACGTCCATGATCAGTAACATAATACCTTTGTGCTATTTTTCGTTGTGCTGAAACTTCTCTAAAGTAGGGGTCTTTAAATCTTGAATTATTCATATTTAAATTCGATAATTTGTAACGAAAAAATTTATAAAAAGTTTGCTTATTCTTTGTTCGAGTCGAAGTAATTAGCCGCAGTTGCCCACCCTGCCATTTGACATTTCATTACATTATTTCATGAATGTCTAGCAAGGCATTGATTTTTGAGGCACCAAACACATAATTTTTGTTATTGACGTAACGGAATTTGCTTTCTTTGGTGTTTTGTTTTGTTTTTTTTTTCAAACACTTTTTTTAATTATTTATTATTATTAATATTATTATACTTATTGTTGTTGTTGTTGTTGTTGTTATTATTATTATTATTTTTTGCTGTTGTTATTATTATTGTTTTTGCAATTATTTCATCTGCTATAATTTTGGCTGGAAAAATAATGCCAACAACCATATAAATGCTTATAATGCAAATCTCAGCCAAGCAAATAACAAAAAAAAAAAAAAAAATAAACAAGAAAATCAAATAAAAATGGTGCATTTGCTTTCAATTTCATTTAATTGAATCAGCCATAAAGTTCAAGCGATTACATTATAATTAAACAGTTATAAACACGCATTAAATTTTGAACGCCAAAAAATGGTTCTCTATCTACACAACACACACATACACACACAACACACATATACACACACACACACACACATATATACATATATGCATACGTACATACATATATTCATACATCTTTTATATGTCCGTCCTTTTATTTAAATTGAAAATGCAAAATAAGCTTAAAGTATAAATGAACAAATGAAATGAAATGCCAAACAAAAGGGAAAATTATTTTGTTGCAATTAAAGTTGATCTTGTTTGTTTGTTGTGCTTTTTTTTTTTTTTTTTTGAACGCTATTTTATTTCCTTTTTTTTTAGTTTATTTGCTTTAACTTCACATTCTATTTTTCCAAATATCTCTATACCTTTATCTCTCTAACTCTCTCGTATTCTATTTCCTGGTCTCTGTCTCGCTATTTATCTGCCTATTTGTGTCTTACTCTCATTCACTGTCACTTTATTGATACCAGTTTAAGTTCCACTTGTGGTTGCATTAATGCCGTTACAAATATTTCTATTAGAAAAAAAAGTCTGACACATTCAAACAAAATTTTGCATTGCCTAAAATATTTGAATGTATGTTATATATATATATATGCATACAAACACAGACACAAACATAATGAAAAATTTTATCAAAAATTTCCTTTTACAACGACTGAATAGAATTTAATTGTATACATTTTTGATATTTTATTTTATGCAGCTTTCGCCTATTTATCCAATATTTTTTTTTCTGCTTAATCCTTATTATTATTATTATTGGCTCGCACACACACATACACACACATACACACACATATACGAATTTATATACTGCAGTGGCAAGATAATAACAGATAATTATATATCGGCTGCATTATTTCACTGTAATGCTTTGCATTGTATTGAATTGAATGGCATTAAATTGCATAAATTGCATAAATTACCTTTAATTATAACACTAATGATTTGTATTGATTTTTTTCTGAAACGGAAAAGGAAAAGGAAACGCTAATGGTAAAGGTAAAGGTAAAATGAAAAATAAAAATGATTACCATGATATTTGAAGGAATCATTAAATGAGACCTATAAAGCGTTATACAAAAAGTTTGAAAATTATTATTATTAATTGGCCTACTTTATTAACTAACAATTATTTAGAGATTCGAGCAATTTTAATAATCTCTAGTAACTCTCATGTAAAAGCCCTCCACCCAATTTCTCGGGAAAAAGTTTAAGATCTAAAGGAAATCACAATTAAGTAAAATATTTGTAAAAAGCATTATTTTTAACATGAATCAATTATTGAATAATATTATTTTTCTGTAGGGAGGTGTCTGACTTTCATTACAATCGTTAGAATTGTTCAAAAACAAAAATTAAATAAATAAATAAATAAAAGGACGTATATTTTGCATACATTTTAAACAATAAATTTTTTTAATGAAATTATTTATCAAAAAAGACAAATCTGATGATTTGCCGCTTGATTAATTTCAATATCAAAATTTTTATGAAAGTCCTAAATCAAGTGCATTTAAAATCATTTGCAAGTAATGTTGATGGAATTTCAGATATTTTGGGTAAAAAAAAACCAGCCATTTGGAAATGTTCAAACGCAATACGAGCTATTCTGCTACTTTTAATAAGACATTAAGCCATCAGAGTTAACTAAGAAACCAAAAAAGGGAGTGTTCTTTAAGATGACTCAAGTTAGATCTCATGTGGGTTACAATTTTTGCTCCAACGGTCTGCCATTTTCAAATTTCTTGAAGCGGCTGGTTAGCAATCTTTGGCAATCTATTATTTAGAAAGCTAAACACAAAAGTAACAAAAACATCGAACTAAACCTATCGCTTTTAAAGCAAGCCCGTAGACATTTGACTTGGACTTATTAAATTGTCCTCGCATATACATTCAATGGTTGTGTACAAAAATATATAAATAATTAAATTATATTGTAAATTAATTTTCCAATAAATTGAAATAAACAGTATTCCAACAAATTTCTTTAATATGATTTTGGTTGTTGCCCTTTTTTCCTCTTCTGGTTGTCCTTTATTGATTCAACTACAACTAACTAACTTTATTATCAATTATTGGCATATTATGGAAAATTCAGTGGCGTGCTTTGGACTTTTATAGGCACATGTGGTTAAATATCATCTCTCTCTTTCTCTTTCTCTTTCTCTTTCTCTCTTTAACTCTAACTCTCTTGCTATTTATATTTCTGCCATATATATTCATAGTTTGCCGTACCGGCCCAATCCGGCCACAAATTACTAACGCTTACACATTCATCCAATGTTTCATTAATTCAAATGATTTCAATTCGCTTGGCTACAAAGTGAAATCAATTGATTGCTTATTGTAAAAATTGCTACATACAAACAATTAGTTAGGTGTGTATTTATTGCTGAATTTCAAGTTAAATAAAATATTATTTCGATGGCTGCTATTCGAGTTAAGAAAGCCGAGAAGAAAAGGCAGCTTAATGGAAAAATTTTCAAAATTAAATAACACTTTTAAGATTTTATTGTAAAAGGAAATATATATTTTGAGTTATATTGTGACATTCATTTATAATCCAATCTAAAATCAAATGCAAAAGGAAATCGCTACTCTTGCACTGTCAAGATTTAAACAGAGAATATAAAAACTTTTTGACATCAAACAATTTACAGAAAGTTCTATTCAAGCAATGACATCAAGTTATTATAAACAATAAAATATTCTAAAAACAGCAATAGCAACAACAACAACAACAACAAAAAGAAAATAAGAAGAAGAATATGAATAATATGAATAGGAAGAAGTGAAATGACAAAGGACGAAGGACGAAGGACGAAGGACGAAGTATGAAAGAAAATAATTGACAACAATGATAAAAATATAACAACTGAATGAAATATGAACAAAAATTACGAAGAAAGATAATAAGAACAACAATAAAAATAACCAAACAAAATGAAAATGTTATACTCAATTCGATTGAACTTTTAAATACTCTACTCTATTTCACTTCACTTAATTGAAGTAAGAAATCAAGAAAATGAATTGTAAGTTGTAAAAATGCGAAAAAATGTGAAAAAATTTGAAAGATTTTTGAAAGACTTGAAATGTTCAACTTGTTAATTGGAAGGATATTAAAAAAAATGATTCAATCTAAATCAAATTTCGTTATCTGTATTATATATGTTAAATAATTGTTAGTCCTTTTTGCCAGAGCAACTTTAACTAAATTAAAGCATTTTGGGCGAAATGGCCACAAAAATATTTCAATATTAAACAATTTTAAAAAAGTTCATCATTAATTTAAAATTATATAACAGAATATTGCATGATCGTTCGATTGGATAGTCGAATGGACCGACACGCTTAAAACCAATAAAAAAAAAAGTTGCATCATACTTTAAACAAATGGCCAAAATTGTAGTGCTTTTTGTTAAAAAGCGGTATAGTAAATAAAAAGAAAGTGTAATCAGAAAAGTACTCTTTGGTACTTTAGCAATTAAATTTTACTTTTTAAAATTATAATGAGCTGTAAAAGAAGGCCATCATCACCGGTAAATGGCCAACTGAGGCAATGGCAACGGCAACAACGCGAGACTGAGAAAGGGCAAATTTAAGCGGCAATATAGCTATTACCACAATGAAGAAGAGAAAAATAAAACAACAAGAAAATAAGAAAATAGGGATACAAGAAAATAAGAAAACTGTCCATTTAGTTGTACAAGGAAGGAAGAAATTGAAGAAGCAGTAGAAAAGAAACGGCATAAAAAAAGCAGAAAGAACTTTAGTTTATAAAGTGGAAACTTTTATCAAAAAGGCCATCTAAACTTTTCACACACACTTACATATATATTTATATATATATATATATATATATATATATATATATATATATGTATGTATGTATGTATGTATATTTAATTTATTAAGGCTGGCAAAGTTGTAGCAGGGATTTCAATTCTTACTTTAGTTGTTCTAATACTTTTTTTAATTTTAATTTCTCCTTTGTTTTTGGTCGAGTTTATTTAATGCAATTGTTGCTATTGTATTGCTGCTCTTTTCAGGTATATTGTCTTACCTTAAACGCCCATTATTGTTCGCTATTATTATTATTATTATTATTATTATTATACATAATATTCACCTTTATATACGTACAGTGCATTACAAACGATCCCAATACAGAAGAAATGAAGAAATGAAGAAATGAAGAAATGAACACGAGAGGCATAATTAAAATTCTCAAGTATGCTATTAAAATATTACGATATAAAAATGTCATATGAATGCTGCCGTAAAAGTGACATAAGAGAGAGAGAGAGAAAGAGAAAGGAAAAAGAAGTTAGATGGGAAGAGAGGTAGAAAAGAAAAGAATAGAAAAGTGGATACGAAGAAAGTTTTTTCTTTTTAAATATTTGATGAAATAATTTAAAAAATAATCAAATGGGGTTGTTGCAATCGGTCAAGATCACATTAACTTTATGCAGCACGATTATAAATATTAAAAAAATGCCTTACAAATCATAAGCTTTTTTACTTTTTTCTTTACTTTTTTTACTTAGAAAAAAATGCATAAAAAATTGTTCCATTTTATATGTCGATTGTCCTGCCTAGCGAACTTCACAAAAATTTGTGTTTGCTGTTTGAAAAGCAAATAAAAATGATAGATAAACGATTGGACATGCAAACAAATGAATGGTACCAGACTTAAATTGAGTCAAAAAGTAATTTCGATGCTTTGCGGTTACATTTGAAAAATTTCTCCATGTTGTATGCAACAACTTTCTACATCAAGTGTTGTAGGGTATAAAGAACAACAATAATAATGATTACAATGATTAAAGGAAAGTGTATGAAAAAGAGAAAAAATTGAATAAAAAAAAATAAAGTGTATAGTGAAAGAAGAAAATGAAAGAAACCGATAACCCTAAGTGAGTTGTAAAGTTTGTAGAGAAAATTGCGAAATGTAAAAATTGTGGTACGTTTGTTTGTTGATTATTGGTAAAAGTGTTCAGGTGAGAATATATATATATATATTATATATTTAAAATGTCCAACAATAACAATAATAACAATTACAATAATAAACCGCAGCAACAAACAACTAACCACCAAAAATGAAGTATCAACCAACCAAACCAAGCAACCAAACCAAACGGAAGTTATTGTCTTGATGTTTAAATTGAAACTATTCTTTCATTTCTTCATTTTACGCAATGAACATTAACTTTAATAATTATCATCAAATGTAAACATGATAATGATCTGCCAAAAAGGACTTACATTAAAAATGTCTCCATTTCATTCAATCGATGATAATGGCAACTTAACAATGTAACTTTATCCAAATTCCATGCATGCACAAGCCCGCACATTTTTTTTATTAAAAAAAAAAAATCATTTATCTACATTTTGAGTTTACCCCTAAACCATCAACATTCAGAAAATAAGCTTCTTATAATTTTGTCAAGATTTTTGCCTCAATAAAAATCTTATTCTTTTAGTTAGTCTGATCATAATTTTCAAAGATCTAATAGACTCACGATTTGAAAAATAATCTTGTCAAAATACGGTGAAAAAAAACAAATTAAAATCTTATGAAATACGAAAGAATTTTTTTTTTGATAATGCATGATGATTTTTTACTCATAACACCAAATTTATCAAACTTATGTGAACAGAATGCTTGAATGGTGGCTAATCAAAATTCTGCTTAAGTCATATATAATTTTCGGTCATCATTCTACTTTAGTCTTTATTGCTCATTACTTCCTTTTTTGCCTCTTTAATTTTATCATTATATTTTTTATTTATTATTTTATTATTTTATTTTTGATTTTTTTTTTTTTTTTTTGTTTTAATATGACTTTCTTCTTTTTCACATACATAGTTTTAGATGTGCATTTATTTAAGTTGTCCATGCCATCATTTTCAACATCTTTATACACTTTTTATTTTTTATGGTCTCTAGAATTAAATCAATGCAAGAAAGTCTTTCACAAATACAAACCACTCAAATACCAAGTTTATTCTACCTCTCAATGATATTTTTCCCTTTTTCTTTTTTTTTTTTTTTTTTTTTTTTTTTTATATTCCATACCATTTCTGTAGTATATTAAAAAGTTGTGGTCCTTAAAAAAAAAGCAAAAGCAAAAACAAAAGCAAAAGCAAATAAGAAAGACTTTCGTAAGAGGGCAAAAATTTCAAATAGAAAGAAGATGAAGAGATAAGATTCGTTTGTCCTTTTTTGTTTTTATTTTACTTTTCACATACACAACTGCATACATTCGCCCACATATACAAATGTACATTTATTGCCAAAATATAAGGTTTTAATAAACTAATGGACTTTCTTCCCTGCATGAATAAACAATTAAAGTGCCTTCTTGTTTCCTTTTCACAAACTTTAAATCAAATAATCATTTCAAATTATTATTTTCTTTTACTTATTTTTTATATAACGAAATGTATGTATATGTTTGTGGAACTTTTTTTTGAAAAAAATATATATCTAAATTGTTATTGAAAAAAGTCAAGTGTATTGCATTTATACAATTTAATTATTTCCTTTTAAAATTAAAGGAAAATTTTTAAGAGATTAATTTTTAGAAAAATTTTACATTAATCAATTTATTCATTCTTTTAAATTAAAATGAATTTAATGAAAATTTAATGAAGTAGGATAATACGTCAAAAAAAAAAAAATTAAATGAACGCCTATAAGTATATTTTAAATTTACAATGAATTTTATAAAATGTACACGATATTGAAACAGCGACAAAACTTTCACTTGTGAACTTGATAAAAGAAAAAATTTAAATTTAAATTTAAATTTAAATTTAAATATAAAAAAAAATTACCCCAAAAATTATTTGTAATTAATTTATTATATATTTTAATATTTTTTTATATTTCAGTTTGATAAGAAATTTCTTATTATTTGATTATCGTATAAGAGATAACAACAGTCAAAAGCTATGCCGACATTTATCATTTTATTAATTTTTTATATAATAATTGCCTACAACTACAATAATATATATGGCTTTAATGGCAACAACACATTTAATGTAATTACTAACGATGTCACAATATCTGTAAATCAACAGAGCAATTTAAATTCTCATCATTTCAATGATACCAGACATCGAATGAAACGTGGAATATTTTGGGATTTTTTGCAAAAAGTTTTTATTACCAAAAATCTAATTGTTGATGTTTGTATAAAATGATTTCAATAAAAAAATTTATTAGATTTTATTGACCACATGTTTACACTTATTCATTGTACATTTTTATATTTATTTCTCTTCGTTTGATTTTCAGCAATATCAAGATGCAACAAATACTTTAAATGACGTTTACAATATACTCAATCAACAATTTAGCGATACAGCAACGGAAATAACGAATTTGCCAACAACGGTACAAATTTCAATTTCATTTGTTATTTATTTATTTATTTTGTTTATTTATGTGGTAATAAAATCATGTAAAAATTTAATGAGATTAAGCACTGAAAAATTTCTTTATATGGAAAAAAAATTTAAAAAAAAAAAAATTGGTATCATCTTGAGTAAATTTTTTTTTTACATTTTTCCATTTCAAATATTCAAAATATTCTTAATAAATTAACATTTTGCTTAATTGAAAAATTTTTAAAGGAGTATTTATTTTCGAATATATCAAAATGTACCAAATAATTTTTTAAACTAACTTAAGGAGTTTGGACAGGCAGATACAAATCCAATTATACTTAAATTGATTGTAATTGCAAAATTTTTTTATTTAGCTCTATGCAAATTGAAGTTAGAGCCAATCGCTAAAAATAATTATTTTTTTAAAAACTTATTGAAAGAATTCAATATATTATTATTAATAATATCAATAAATTTTTTCATTTACAGAGAAGCCTTAATGAAAATCTTATAGAAAATGAATCAACAATCATGAGGACTACAACGACAGAAAAACCAAAACTTTCACGTTATGATTTTGGTCGTATATTAGGTCGAAATTATCGTGGTCTTAAGCGACTCTTAGATATTGAAATTAGTGATGCTCTTAATGTAAGTTTTTTATTTCATATTTATTATATTTTATTTTGTATTGAATGTGCTCAAATTTTTTTTTTTAAATAATTTTTTCTTTTTTTTTTATAATTACAGCAAAGTCAATCGAATGTTAATGAATATAGGAGAGAAGCCGATCGACAATTTGCCAATAGTTTGCCTTTAGAAAAGAGAAAATTAATTAAATCATACATTGGTTAATAATATTATTCGATTTATATATAGAAATTATTTTAAAATTAATTTATTTGTTATATCTTAAAATTAATTAATTAAAAAAAATTTTTCCCCTTTTTTTATTAATTATTTTTGTTTTGTTTTTTTTTTATTTTACATGATTTTTATAAAGCTAAATAATTTTTTTGCCAATCTTTGTAAATATATTTTTTTGTGGAGAAGAATGCTTAACGATTTAATGAAAAATTTTACAAAATCTAATGCATAGAATTTTGTTAAATTAAAACAATCACCCAGAAAGTCATATCAAAAATATATTTATATATATTTCTAGATCTAGCAGAAATCCATGAAAAATTCATTATTTAGCATTATTTTATAAAAATTTTCTATATTTTATTTTTTATTTTTTTATTTTTTTTTTTTATAGTTTGTTATAGAAAAAAGGCGTTAACTCTTTAATTTAAATTAATAATAATCATTTAATTATGATCATCCTTTTTTATTCTTTTTTTTTCTTTTTGGAAAGTTTCATGGAAACAAAAGCATAATATTTATTTAAAAAATTTAAAAAAAAAAAGACAGTAAGAAAAAACACAAAGGAAGAGCAAAGTGAAACCGAATGAAATAATAAAAATAAAAATGGAAAAATAAAATTGTAATTTTTTTTTTGTGCTTCGCTTCATAGAAATATCCATTATCCATTAAAAATGGACAACAACAACAACAACAACAATAATAATAATAATAATAATAATAATAATAATAATAATAATAATACAAAGCAATAACGAAATATCATGAAAAAGTTTTTCTATTTGAAAAATCCCTTATAAACCAAAAGTCTCTTTCAAGCTGATACATTTAAATGAATGAACGAGAGTTTGAATTGTTTTTATATATAAACTAAAAATAAATGTATGTGTTTGTATATAAAGTCTGCATATAAAAAGCAGTAGCAACAACAGCAATTGACCACAGACAATAATGTATCAAATTAAAAAGTTTTCGTCATAATTATATTGCTAAAGTTATGAATACAAAAAAAATAAAATAAAATAAATAAAAAATTACGCATTAAAAAAACTGGTTTTTCCTTTTTTCTCTCAAATTATTGTAATTTTTTTTTTTTTGTATTTGCTTCTACATTTTCTACGTTATCATTTTATTTTATGAACCAATCTAATGGGAAGACATTTGTTGTTCACCCTTTTTTTTATTTTTTCTCAATAGATTTATGGCATAAAAACTATTACAACAAGTTAACGAAAAAAAAAAAAAAAGGAAAAAAAGGAAAGAAAAAAAAAAGAACACCAGAAAGTTAAAAAAACATAACAAGTGAGGAAAATACAAATAAAAATAAGAAAAATAATCAAAATAATAGAATATCAATATTTTTATCAGGACAGGCAAAATTTTTTCAGTTCTAAAGCGAGCAAATGCAAAGACAAACTAAAAAATTGAATCAAAAGTAGAATCAGAACTAGAAAAAGGATGAAGCATATTTAAATGGTTGGCAATTATTTATGGCAACAAAATGTCCCCAAATAATTCTAAGCAAATAATATTGTAAAAATGCAAAACCGCAGAATTATTAGACTATGTGTGAGCATAAAATATTGAAGGGCTAAAAATAAAACTTATTTTGTGGAATAATAATTTCCAAGAAGAAGTTTAACAATAACAAAAAATAAAATGAAAATAAACATCAAAAAAGTCTTACATCAAACATTTATGAATCATCTTTAAAAAAGAAAGAAAAGTAAAGTAAAGAAACAACTGGAATTTTTAAAGCCAAAAAAAAAAAAAAGAAAAGACCACTCTAAAATACCCCATAAAGTTTAGTTTAATGTGGAACAAAAGGATTAAACACAAGTTAATGAAAATGAGTCTCTTCAAATTTGATATGAAGAGTTCATTGAATGGAAAAAGAGAAACCCATAAGATAAAGCCATAAAAATTTGCTTTCAAAAATAATCACAAATGTTAGGTATTTTTCAAATATCGATTGGTCTTCTTTTTGTTTTTTTCTAAAAAAAAAAATAATTAAATAAAAAATAAACAAACTTGAGTATTTTTAAAAAAAAAAACTTGCGTGAGCGGTTTAAGCAAATTATAAGAAAACAGACGGACGTATGGACAAAAGAATCATTGAGGCTGAAATCGAAACAAAATGGAATTATAAGTGAAACTAACTCAATTTGTTTTAGATTTTACATGCACAACCACAAAAGCAACCATTATACCTCAAAAGGTGTAGGGTAAACTAAGGAAAATAGTAAACCACATAGAGAAAATAAAATACATGACAAGAAACTTTTTAACTCAAGTGAAAGAAAAACTAAAAAGAAGAAAGCCAAAAAAAAGGCCACTAAAAGTGTCAGAATTTGATAGCAAAAAAAAAAAAAAAAAAAAAAAGCATTTGCCCAAAGTCTGATATGGCAAACAAACATTCAATAAAAAGACATAGAAATAAAAATTGGTAGAAGCTGAAAGGCAGACAGCTTTAAAAAAAATTGTTAATACATAACAAAGAAATACAGAAATCACAAAAGCAAAAAAAAAAAAAAAACAAAAAAAAAAGAAATAAAAAAAAGCCAAGCTGCCTCTTCTTCTAATTCTTTTCTATAAGCAATTGAATACTTATGAAAGTATAAGCGTTTTTTCTATTTTTATTTCTTTCTATTTTCTTATATTTTTTATTTTATTATCTCAAAGAAGTCATTACTTGAGATTTATGGCAAGAAAAGTTTGTTTGTTTGTAGTTTTTTTTTTTTTTTTGCTTTTTCATTTTATATATTTTTCTTTTTTTATTCTGATTTGTTTTAAAAACAATATTTAAATAACAGAATGGACAATTCAATTGAACAGAAAATTATGCTTTTCCTTCAGCTCGATTGTGTATGATACAAAAAAAAAAAAATTGAAAATTGAAAAAATTGCATGGGAGAAAATGTAATTTTTTAATTAAAAATTATTTAAGATTTTAAAACTGAAAAATTAACATAAACTATAAAAAAAATATATATATATATATAAATAAGGAATTTTTAAAAATAAATAAAATAAAAAATAATAAATGAAATATATATATATAAAAAGCAATATAAATGAAATCAAATGAAAATTAGCGATGAAAAAGGAAAATTTATAAAATGGAAATTACAAATATTTTGACACTGAAATTTTTTTTTACAGAAAACAATTAACCAATAAAAACCAAAATAAACACAAGGCAACTGCAAAAAATAATTTTTAAAACTGTTTATAAATTAAAAACATACAAAAATCATCTTTATAAGTTTAAAGCTGACAAAAAAAATTGTAATTAGGAAATTTTAAAGTTTTAATTAAAAAGTTGTGACAAAGAATATATTTTTTTTTTGTTATTTTTCTTGTTATTTTTATTTTTATTTATTTATTAAAAAATAAATATAGCCCAACTTATAAGCTTGAGCTTTTAAATAGTTGACCTAAGAGATACGTTAATAATAATAACAATATTATTACAAAAACAACAACAATAACGATATTAATAGTAATAACAATAATAATAATAATAACAACAAAAAATAATGGAGAAAAAGGTGTACGTAAATTTAGAAATTTGAAGATGAAAAAAAGTTTAGGAGTTCGTTTTTAAATTGCTTGGTGCCGGTTTAATTGTGTTTTGCTGCATGAAGAGAATTCCAAAATTGCACAGCATTGATAAAGAATTGATGTTCAGATGTGAGAGAAATATATTAAAAGTGGTTGATATATTTGGACCTTGGAGAACTTGGGAAACGGATTCTATTGAATAAATAATCTGGTTCTTGTATAGCGATAACTTTTTGGAGTAATATGAGAGTACGTTATTTAAGGAGATTATCCAAGGAAACACCATAAAAAGAGTTTTGTATATGCAGCCAGACTATTGAATCTTTTGAAATGATATACCTACCGGTGTATTATGGTAAATGCTTTCTTGAGCCTGCATTTAGCCAGGTAGTCGCAGTTACAAAAAATTTCGTAACCCAAATAGTTTAACTCTTCCCCTTTGTCCTTTTGTTGTTATTATTATTATTTTTAAAAATGTTGTTTAGCACTTATAAGTAAAGCGTAAAAAATCGTCCAAACTAAGTAAATATTTTGACTTTGTAATAACTTCGGAACGGCTTAGCTGAATGACATGTTAAAAAAAGTAGAGATTTAGACTATTGAGATCAATAGAAAAAAAAAAAGTAAATTATTAAGAACAACAACAATAATAACAATAAAAATTGCAACTTTGTTTGTTTATTTGCTTGTTTGTTGCTTATGGTTTCACAATACTTTTTCAAAATATTTTACTGAATAGTTGTGTTTCCATTTCTATTCATTTTTATTGCCTAACAATATCACTTCTTTGTCGTTCTCATTTATCCTTTCACATTTTTATTATTGTGACTCTTAAATTCTTTTTTCATATATTTTCTTTATTTTTTTTTTTTCAGTAACTTAATGTAATTTTCATAGATCTATATGCATGTGTATGTGTATGTGTGTGACTATTTTTGGAATGCCAAGTTCATGTAAGATGTACAACTATAGCAAAATAAAACCTTAAGTGTAAGTAAAATCAAGAAAACAAAAAACAAAAAACAAAAAACCAAAAAACCAAAAAAAAAATAAGAATAAGAATAAAAAAAATAAAATGAAAAACTTTTTTTATGCATGTTGCACAATACAAAATGTAGAATACGGCAAAGTGTTTTGAGTTTTAAATTTGTGCACGCTTGACAGCTTCAACCATTGCAGACAGTTGCTACAAACGCTGCTTTCATAACTATTGCTGCTCCTACCGCTTCCACCTCTCCCAACGCTGCTCCTGATAATTTTTGATAGTCATGTCTTTCTTAAGAATTTTTTATAGCATCATTTCTTTAGTTGGCTTCTAGTTATTGTTATTGTTCTATTTTTTATTGTTATTGTAACATTTTATCATCGTATTGACTTTATAAATGTGGGCATTAGTCAGCCTTGTTACACACAATGTTATGTAACGATATCATATTTTTTTGTTTTCAATTCTTTCCCTTTTCTTCATTTTTTTCCTTTTAAACCATTTCATTTTAGATTTTTCATCTGTTCATCTTCATCTGGTGCTTTCTCTTTGGTTTTTGTAAATGTGGTAAAGTAACAGACTTTCTTCAAACCGATTTTTGACAATTGTACTATTTACTTTTAGCAGGATGGTATAGAATGAAAAAGTTTCTCATAGCTCTTACCTAGAAATACAGTAAAAAGAAAACCTAACGCAAGAAATTCACTAGAAAAAAAAAAAGTTTTCTTCTACTTTTCTTTTTTAATCTGCTTTTTATTTCTTTTAGTTTGTTTTTATGTTGTTTATTTATTTTAGTGCCATGTTCAAAATACTTTTATCGATTTGCTCAAATGATATTTATCCATTGGCCATAGTCATTGGCATGCCAATAGAATGTTTATTATTTGTTTTGCTACTTTGTTGCTTGCCTTTCTCTCCAGTATCTTCTTTTTCTATTTTTTTTTTTTTTTTTTGGAAAATAATTTGAATTTATGATGCAACAGCATTATTTTCAGGTATTAAGATACACTTAAGTTGTACTTAAGATTCTTAATGCTTAAGTGCTAAGTATCATTTTTAAAATACTCAATGAAATAATATTTTTCTCTATCACCTTCTCCCTTTTTCTTTCTCTCTTTAATTCAATACAAATTAATTCAAAAGAATTTTACTAAAATTGTACAAAATTACAAAAAAAAAAAAATAGGAAAAAGAATCTTAAAGCGCACTTCTATCATGTGATTAATTTTATATGGCAACTTGATTAAGTGATTATGCTGTTGTTGTACATTCGACTTATTATATCAAGCAATATAAAAAGTTATATATTATATTTCATTGATTCTTTCTCTATATTAAACATTATTAAAAGTAAACTTGATTTCTATTTCTCTCTTTACCTCTCTTTTTCATTCAGTCATGACTTTTAATTACAGTAAAATAGTAAATAATTGATTGATTAATAATTTCATTAATCTTTTCATTTACAACACATATACAAATTAGCTATTTATTCTTATTTGCCCAGCCATAAAAAATTTTTGTATAAAAACTATTTTTATTTCATAGCAATTTAAGTACGTTAATAATTAAAATTATTAATAATCTTCATTTAAAAATTTTCAATCAACAATTACTTCCTTAATTTATTAAGTTTCTTATTAAATATATTTTTCCTAAAAGTATGCTTTAATAAAGGAGATTTTGCTCTTTTTACTATTATTATTGCAAAATTTGCAAGGATCTCAATAATTTAATAAATTTTATTAAACAATCATGCAAAAAAAAAAAATTAAAATTATACTCATTAGCTCCGATTTTTTTTAACGTTTTTTAACTCTAAAATAAATATACAAAAAAAAAAAATGTTAAATATGTAAAACATATAAAAAGTAGACGTAGCTGAAAATTTCTTTAAATTAAGTCATTTTGGTCACTTTCAAGTAAAGTTAATCTGTTCCACAGATTTCTGCTTTAATTTAATTTTTTTTATTAATAACTTATTATATTATTATTTAAGAATATATATTTTTGATGTTGTAAAAGTAAAACGTGATATTTTATAAATAAAATCATTAAAAGCCTTTAAAGATTTTACAATTTTTCACTTTCATTATTTAATACATTAATAAAAAATTTTGTTGTACAAATAACGTGAGTCATGATTTCAAAATTGTTATCGAACAAATTTGCGCTGCCATTGAAAATGTTAAAAGTGTGAAAAAATAATATAAATAAATTAATAAAATGACAACACAATGTATTTTTAGAAATTCTCTCTCTCTTAGAAAATTTCATCTGATAACCTTTGTGTCAATTCCATTTAAGGCGCATGAAAAAAAAATATATTTTTGATAAAAAAATATTGTGCACAGTCTGTAAAGTCTCAATGCTTAAGAATAAGGTATGGCATATTTTAATGGATATTTTATATTGACTCTTAAAAAAGTATAACTCAAAAAAAAAAAAAAGTAATTTTAATATTAACCAGTTTAAATTGAACTCATTTAATTGCTACAAAATTCCAAATACAATACTTAATAATCAAAACTTTTTTTTTTTACTTTGTATGTCATTCATGTAGAATTTTTTTTTTTTTTTTTTTTTTTGTAAAATCAGATCATATAATAAATAATTTGATATTGTATTATTAAGCAACGTGTTACGAATTTTATTGCCACAATAATTATTGCAATAATATTTTGTTATCAGCTAACAAGCTATAAAAATCAGTTAACAAATAAATGATGAATACATTTTGTTTTTTTTCAATTTTAATAGAAATTATTTCATATTATTCTCATGTAGTTTCATATAGAATAATATACGGGAAGTATATAATATTTAATTAATTATAAGTAAAGCAATTTCTCAGATACTCAGATATAATGAAATTTATGAGTTTTATAAATTTATATTATGAATAATGCACTCTAATGCATTATATTTACATCAAAGTAAAATTTTTAATAAGCTAAATTGCCGCTTTCGTTTAGTTTACTTAGTCTAAATAGGGCAAAGGCAATATACGAGGTTCGATATATTTATTACTTAAATTATACATACCAAATGACAGCATAAACAATTTGCTAAGACGTATGATAGAATTTACATATTTTCAATAAATTACAAGTAAAATTAAATTGTACATAAAGCACGTAAATTTTGTATAGTTCATTCATTGCTGACTTTATTGAGAAACAGTCCAAAAGAAATACAATTTAACCTTATTTAAAGGTTACACAAAATACATTAAAATGACTTACTATTCATTATTTTTTTTTAAGATCGACATATCTTTAGCTGAAAAGGAAAGTGCTAATCAATCAATTTAAAATCAATGAAAATGAATGCACTATGAAAATTTATGTTAAAAATAAGAGTGTAAAATTGTTCGATTTAATTGATACTGGAGTAAATCGTTTAATGTTAAATGAAGCCTAGAATTATTATAAACTTCAATGAAACTTAATTGTTTCAAATGATTTACTTCTTAAATAAAATCAAATTTAATAAATCAAGAATCGAAAAACTTTTATATTTTTCATAATTCGAAAATCGCTTATTTTTGCTAGTAAAATAAAAGACTTTCTTATATTAAATGGTTCTCGGAACATGCCTCATTCATTGTCCAATATGAACTGTGCAGTAATCGATTAATTATTAAAAGTTCTCCAATAATCATCATTAAGTAATCAAAAAATAATCATATTTAAACTCTTTAGCAACTTCTCTTATCATATGTAACTATTACTCAATAATTTTCAAATTACCTTCGTAGTTAATATTATAATTATCATGTGCCGATTTGAAATAATCACTTATAAGCACATAAATGTTGATATAAATCTGACACTTATGTTAGATCGACACCAGCAACAAATGTAAACAATAAATAAACTGTTTCAATGAAACAAAAGGAGTAATTGGGAAAAAAAGAAACAAACAGTTGTGGTCAATTGAATGAGTTCAATTCATTATTGAAAAATATATGTAAATGGAAATCTTGCTGAGATTTTATAAGAATAATTTTGTGAATGGATAATTAATAAAAATTTCATGGAATTAATTACGTTTTCTGAGACTTAAAGTTGTACTCACATGTAGGCAAATCTAAATTTCAATTAGATTATTTTTTCAATTTTGCTCACAATCAAATAAATTTCGAATAAAACTTTAATTAAAATTAGTGGAATGATTGAACGAAATTTAAATAATTAAGCACACAAAATAAATGAATAAAAATTTCAATTTAATGCGAAAAGTTCTTTTATTGGAATTTGTTGTTTCAGATATTCACTTAATTGTTCATTATAATTTGTTTATAATTTATGTTCATATTTAATTTGCAATAAGACCATAACTGAATAATAATAATAATAATAATAATACAAATTTGCAGTAAATTTTCTACAACAAAAAAATTATGTACAGAAATTGCGACAAAAAACCATCGGATTACAAAAAGATTGATGATTTTTTAAAGCTTTTAGATGAAATAACTGGCTTGTGATTGTAACGCTTTCTATGTAAGTATATATGAATCTGGATATGAATTTGGAGCATTTATTTTTGTGTGGTCGCTGTAGAATCATGAGAACCATGAGCTTCTGTAGAATGTGTGGAGCCACTACTTATACTGGATGTAATGGTATCAGCTTGAGGTAATGGTGCTAATGCTATCTTTTCAGTTGGTACGGGCAATGGTGCCAATGGAACCTTTTCTGTGGATCCAGTATGGGCAGCTGTGCCAACAACACCCTCATCTATGGACGGTTTGTCATCTGATGTCAATTTATGTTTAACTTCATCATATTTTTGGGCAACAGTATGACCGAAATCTTTGGCACCGGCTGCTATTTTATCGGCCCAGGGTTTAGCTGACTCCTGTAAATCTTCGGCACCCTTCTTAATTTGACAGCCTAAATTTTTAAACCAAGCTTTTACTTCACCATCATCAGCACTTTTCGTATCATCACCACAATCGGCACGTACACTCGAAACGCCTCCATATGTTAAGGTTAATAAGATTGTACAGATCACAATTGTGAAAATTTTCATTTTTTTTATGTATAGTTCTGTTTATTTTGTTGTTTTAAAAATTTATATTTAAATAGCCGCAATTTATACGCTTGAAGTCCTCGTTAACGTTTTTAATATTAAACTGGCTTTTAAATTGACAAATCAACATGATTTTATGTTAAACTTCAAAATTAAATGCTAAAACAATAATTCTCCTTCTCTCTTTCTCTTCTCTCTCTCTCTCTATCATGCTTTTTCTCCCTCCCACCCATTAAATGACTGCCATGATCATTCTCACTTAAAATGAGAATATCATGAAACAGCGTATGAAATATGAGACAATGAAAATTATTGTAAGCACTAAAAACAAATAAGAAAATTATATTTAGCTGAAGCCGAATCTTATATACACACCGTCCATACAAAATAATATTATGACACTGGGATTATTTCAGTTTTTGATTATTAGATTTTAGTTTGTGATTATTGTTTTCAGTTTTCAGTTTCTGATTATTAGATAAAAAAATTTTAATATAAAACAATAAAAATTTTATGTTATACATATCCATGTAGGCGTAACCAATTTGCGTCATTCTTTTATAGATTTTGGGAAACAATCTTAATGTTTGTACAAATTTTAAATTTCCCAACTTTTGTCGTTTACGAGTACAAAGCTATCAAACAAAAGTGGGCATGTCCATTTATCGATTTTTTTCCTTTTTCAATATCAACCTGCACGTAAAAATTTCCAATGTTCCTAACTAAATTGAATTCGATATCTTTTTTTTTTTTTATTCACTAAAAATGTTAAAAAACCACGGACAGATGGATAAACGTATAGACAGACAGACAGACAAACAGATAGACAGACAGACAGACATACAGACATGTTTAAATCGATTCAGAATATGATGCTAATCAGTTATTTTAAAGAACCTACAAAGTTTTAAGTGTTACAAGCATAATAAGCAAAATCTTGCTGGGTGGTAAGTATTCCAAGTAAAAATACTACAATTAATTCAGGCTGACTTTTAACATACCATGGCTACTAATTCAAAAGTCCATACAAAAAAAATATATTTAGGAAATTCCCCAAATGACAAAAATAAACTTTATACATTTTAAATAAAAGAAAAAAATTTAAGATTTCTTCAATACAATGAGTTATTATAGAACAACGACTTTAAACATTTCTCAAAAAAGTTCGTTCTTGCTGCTAATAGATCGCTTAAATAAACAAACAAATAATCGTAGAATAATTCATAAAAAACTTTACCAATTTAATGGGTACCATTAAAAAAGTGTTTTTACCTTAAAAAATCAATAAATCTCAGCTTTATTTGTGATGTTACAAACATCTGTATTAATTTAATATGATCTATGATAGAAAATACTTTCTAAATTAAAAATTCAATAAAATATTTTTTGCTGTAGTTAACTTTTTGTTTTTCTCTTTTTTGTCTTCAATTTTCAAATGATTTTCTGATGAATTTATTTTTAAGTTTAATAAAAGAGAAAAATAGAAATTATTCATTAAATAAAACATTTTTTTTTGTGTATTGATATCAGGAACTGGTTTTAGTACAAAATCGTTAAGTACAGAGAAATTACTTGGCGCTTATGGAGAATTTAAATTCTTGAAATATATTTTTTTTTAAATAGTAAAATTGAGAAGCTCATTGTTAAAAACTGTTATAAAGTTGTTAATGAAAATAACTAAAGTTTAGTATGAAAATGATGTTACCAGTATAATGGAAATTTCTTAAGAAAAATCTTATAACTTTTTTTTTTTTTTATTAGAGAAATCAAATTATATTAAAAAGGTGAATATGGTGAGCAAAAGCAAAAGCAAAAAAAAAAAAAAACAACGACTTCAAAATTACGAATAATTTATTTCTTGTAATAAATTTTATATAAAATAAATATTATAATAAATAATGAATAAAATATTTTATGTTTTAAATAACGATAATTTAATATTTTTAATATTTTAATGTTTATTTTTCGTTTTCTAAGTAAATAGAAATTTTATGTATTTATTGTTGTCTCTCACATAAACCTTTATGATTAGATATGAAACCTTGAGGGCATATCATTGAATTTGTTTCATATGAGATTGAAAATTTCATTTTCATCATTATGATCGAATGCCATTGTAGCTGAAGCTGGTAATGTTGCTGGAATTGTTGATGGACCATCAGGAGAATCCATTGAAGAATTTCTATTAATTATAATTGGCCTTAAATTGTTTGTTGTTGATTTTGAATCTAATTTTCTATCATCTGCCATTGTCATGAAATTGTTTGTTGTCATTGTTGCTGCTGTTGCTGCTGCTGTTGCCTCTATTTCTTTATCATTATTATTGTGGAGCGTGTCCATATTATAAAAGATATTATTTCCCGTTGTTCCACTAACTATCGATGCTGCTGCTGCTGCTGTTGTTGTTGTTGTTTTTGTTGTTGTTGTAGTAATAACCGTTTCACGAATGTCACCCATCAATTTCTCCATAAATTCACCGAATGTATGTAAAATGCCTAAACCTAAACGTTTGGCCGCCTGCTCTAAACGTTTCGCTTCATGCTCTAATTCATCTACCCATGGCTTAGCCTTCTCCAATGTACATTGTATGCTATGCAATAATTTTTTTACACCTTTATTCACAATTACAACGCCACCATCAAGCGTTTGATTTACATGAATTTCTCTATTATTAGATTGTTGTGACGCTGATGAGGCTGCCACCACCATCGTTGTTGGTGTTGATGGCGATGACGATGATGACGCTTTTGTAATCTCATCGCATATTATGGCAGCACATTTAATCTCATTTATACACAAAAATGTATAAAGCGTTAAATGCGCATACAAAGAAATGACTTTCATAATTTTACGTTTTGTTATTTTGCGTTCTTTAATTTTTTTTCTTTTGTTTTTTTTTTTTTTGTTCTGTTTTGTTTAACGAGTGTATTCTATTTAATGTAATTTTATTTTATGGACTTTTATTGTTGTTAGTTTACTTTGCTTACTTTTCTTTTTTTTGTTTCTTTTATTTTTTTTTATTTATATGGTGATATTTTTTTTTTTTGGAAATTTTGTTGCTTACAAAATTGTGATGATCTTGTTTGGATGAAACATTCGCTAAGACTGAATTTGGATAATACCAGTTTTCAGGAAACTACTAAAATAAATTTTATTACAATTCTTGTTGTTTGTACAATTTTTGTTTTCCTCTTCTTCATTTACCTATGTTGACTTTCTTTTCTTGTTTTCTTGGTCGTTGCCAAAGATTTATTAACATTCTTGTTGTTGGAAGAAAAGTTGTTAAGTAACTAAACAACTAAATGTCTGACTTATTATGATATGATTTCTTATGATATATTACACTTTTTATCTTTACTCTTTCTTTACATGCTCTTTTCATTTCTCTTTCTTCATCTGACTCTAAAACACTTTATTTCCATAACTTTATCTTTTGCTGGTTGCTTTTTTTTATGATTAACATGACTCTCATTTAATTTAACTGCTTTCTAATTCCTTTTGTAAACTCCTTTTTAGTTGTGTTGAGTAGTAAATTTATATGAGTTTAATAATTTCTTTTACAAGATCAGAGAATGGAAATTTAAATTTTTTTTATTTTGTTTATTTTGTTGTTTGTGACACTTTTATTTAATTTAATTCTTTGCTTGCATTTCTTTTTTTGTTTATTTTTTTTATCAATCTGTGTCTGTTGCTGTTGTTGTTGTTGTTGTTGTTGTTATGGTTTACTAAATTTTCAGAATATCATACCATGCCATCCATAAATTTCTTTCACCTTTCAAAACTACACAAAAAAACAAAATAAGCAAACAAAGAGCGAAGCACAAAGCAAAAAAAAAAAAAATGCAACCATTAAAAAGAAAATTACAAGAAAATACTTTCATCATAAAATCATAAAAAATCATAAAAATTTTATTTTCGTTTTTTTTTTTAATATTTTAAGAAAGTGAATTAAGCGAAAATATATCATATGAAATTTTCAATATTTCTATTTATTTATATAAAAAAATTTTATACGTTTCTGTTATTTATAAAACATTTTTAATTAAATTTATTAAAGGTTGCTTTTTGTTTGTATCAGTCAGTTTTTAAACGAAAAAGTAAGTAAAATGTACGTGAATAGAAAGAAATTTTATACCCTACGGCTCTCGCTAAGAATTTGCATAATAAATAAGGTCTAACTTTTCGTACAAAAAAAAAAGCAAATAAAAAAAATTAAAAGCCAGAAATGCTTTGAATTATACTCATCCTTTAGTAGAAAGTACTATATTTTGAAATTACTTCAGTTTGTATTCGATATCTCAGCAAGACCAAGCATTTTCGTTTTCAAGTTACACCTCAAAATTTTTAATGTTACTGTCAGAATTGTTGATTCAACATTCGATCTACTGATTCGTATCATTAATCAATATTTTTAAAAAAGGCTGAAGATAAAACGTGCTTATACGGCCACTCCCCTTAAAGGGATTTATTTAAAGGAACAAATTTTTTTTACTTTACTTCAATAGAAAATTAATAAAATCTATATGCAAATCATCTGAAGTCGCGTAATGCATTTCTTAGACTTTTTCTCATTCAACGAATATTTGGCTTTTCAAATTTTTTCATAATTTCTTAATCTCTTTTTTTAAAAATGGCTATAAAGTGCTTTCTTGGAAAATTAACTACGAACAACAACGAAAACATTATTTTTTGTTTGCTAAAAAAATTTACTTTCAGAATTTTTTTGTTTTAATGTCACTTGGAAATATAAATCAAATTTAAACATATTTTTTTTTTATTAAAATGACTAAAAAATTCTTTTGAAAATTGCTTTATTAGGAATTTTGGAAATTTATTCACAATTCTAGTAAAATATTAAAAAAAAAGCATGCAGTTTTCCTTATGTGACATTTTTGACCATAGTATTCTTCTACTATTTGTAAAAATTGAACTGAAAATTTTGATAGGATCCATAGATTTCTGGCAGCAATTTTTTTCACGATATATTCTTTGATCATTTCATTAGACAGTTTTTTTTAATTTAAGATTAAATAATACCAAAATATTTAGTCATTTATTTTGAGCACTAATAGGAAATTTATACTAAACCAAAATTTTTCATCACTTTTAGAATCTTAAAATATGAAAAGAAAGTTTTTCAGTTTCGATAGCAAAAATTTTTCATATGCCTTAATAATTTATTTAATTTAGAATCAAAATAACACCCTTCAATTATTTTAACATAGAAATCGGGTTTTTTATTTATATATCAAAATATTAATAACAACAATAAATGCAATTTTTCATCTTACAACAAACTTCAATGTTTTATTTTCTTAATTTACTGCAATTTCCTAAAGCATCTAATATATGACCATGACCACACATTTGATTACTTTTCAATAAATCTGGATCAATAATTTCAATATTCTGCTCTTCATAAAATTTCGGTTTAATTTCTAAACTCTCATCGAAATCTTTACTTAGATGATCTTTGAAATCATTAAATTTCGCTTGAATTTTTGTACCGAATTCTTTTGCTTGCTCTTTGAAGGCTTTCGCACGCTGTTTAAAATTTTCACCAAATTTTATGGCACCTTCTTTCATATTTTCACCAAATTTTGCAGCACTACGTTTAATTTGACAGCCCCATTTCTTTAAAAAATCACCAAACTTTTCACGTGTTGTTTCCAATTCAGAACTTTCCAATTTTGGACCGATACCCGCAAATGATGATAATAAAGTTTCATCACAATCTAATAAATCTCCTTTAATATATAAACAATTTAATGCCAATAGAAAAATCGTAATAATTATTAAATGTTTCATCATTCTTTTTTTTTTTTTTTTTTTTTTTTTTTTTTTTTGGTTCAAACTACGAAAACTGATCGATTTCTTTGGTTTTTTTTCGATATTTAAAAAATTAACAAAAATGAAAATGTTCTATATAAAGATATTTATATAATTTAAATGTATCACTTTATCGTTATGTCACTTTTTGTATAACGCCTTCGTTGTTTAGTTTACCGTATGGCAAAAGAAATTTTCGTGCGTGACGATGAGAACACGTTGATGTTTTCTTATTGTATAAATTCATTTGACATTATGAACCCTTAATTTATTTGACAAAAGCTTTATATAACTAAGGCGATAATTTACTTTAATATTTATATACATATATATACATACTTAAACATACACACGCACACATACATACATGTACATAATAATTTACATTGAAATCTACTCTACTAATTCAATCAATTTCATCTTCAATCTATTAAATGCGTCATCAATGAATGCATTCACTTTATATGGCGTTCTATTTACAACGTTCTACAAGTAGAGAATTCTAAGAGAAATGTGAGTTATGCAAGTGACTTATAATATTTAAAAGAATATTAATGATCGTAAAATCAGCATAAAAGGCCTTTGAGATGGATCCATAATTTTTTGTCTTTCAAACTGTTTGTCTCAGTAACAGTTTTTAAAACGGTTTAAACCTGTCTACCTGGGCATTTAGTTGTTCATCTAATGTCTGTCCTTGGCATACATAAGAAATATTTAAGTGAGAGGCCTCTCTTTTTGGTTTAAAAACAAATCAGGGCCTTTCTAACGATACATTTTGAGAAAAGTTTTTATTTGAAGAAAATTTACAAATTTAAATATTCTTCTTAATAATTTTATTCCGAAATTTAGAATGTAGAAAATACTCAAAAAAGTTTAAAAGTTTTTATTTAAGATACCAAGAAAAACAATTCGCCTTTCATGGTGAATAAATTGCGTGAGTCCTCTCAAATAAAGTTAAACTATTTTAAGTGAATAAATTTTAAATATTCATTGAGAATTTTACATGCATTCTCATGGATGTTTCTTTTATGAAGTACAATAAAAAAAAAGTTACAAGCTTTTATATTTTTAGGGTGAAAAAATTTATTGAAGGTAAAATGAATTTCTCAATGGAGCATTCACTTATTTTATGAAATTAAAAAGCTTTCCATTACACCAGTTCCATGATTAATTGTGAATCAACAGTTAAATAAGGCATAAAAAATAATTTTATATTTTTAATTGTTATTTACATATTAAGAAAACATAAAATTATAAAAATACTTTATAGATGTTGCCTTCGTTTTTTTTAATAATCAATGCAGATGGCAAAAAACCAAAGCCAGAGGATTCTTCTTACTACATTTGTAAGATCAATTCCTGTAATAATTTTGTTATTTATTCACCTCAAACTAAATGCTTAAATTTGAATAAAATTAAATATCTATAAAAATAAATTGAATAATAATAATTAAATTGAAAATAACGTGGCGTAATTTTGTTAAATATCACAGTACTCAGTTTTGAAAGTTTTCAGTTCAAAGCTTTTCGAAATAGACCACAAAATTTGTTGTATCTCAATTAGAAATGTTTTCCGTATGCCATAAAACGTTTACACTTTCTTTTGTCTACAAAAAAAAAAAACAAAAAATGCCATAAAATATTTGATCATGATTCATAAATAAAATGTTTAAATTCATATTACAAAATTTTGTTGATTATAAATGATATTGATGCATTTATTCATATAAGGCAATTCAACAATAAACATCCTCATTTAATTTAATGCAATAATAATAATAATAACAAAATAATAATAAAATAATAAAATAAAACTAGGAAAATGACACAACACATATAAAATGAAATAAACTTAATTAAGTTTTTAAATGAAGTTTAAGTTTAAGTCAGTTATACCGTATAATTTCTCGTTTATATTTTCCTTTTTTTTTTTTTTTTTTACTATTTTCAATTTCCATTTCCAGGAATTTCACTTGAGTGCAATTTTATTATATGTATGTTTGTGTATACGGATCAATTTAATTGAATTCAATTTAATGTAAATCATTTTTAAAAGTGTATTGAATTTCTTCTTATAATTTCAATTTTTTTTCTTTTTAAATTTCGCTTTCAAATAACAGAAATAAAAAATAATTTTAATAAATTTTTTTTTCATCATTTTTTTTCTATGACTCAAGATATAATAAATTTTTGTGGTTATAGAAAAATTTCCGTTAGTTTTAAATTTTTTTTTTTTTTTTTTTTTTTTTTTTATTAAAAGAATCCATTCAACAATTTTATTTATTCAACCAGGCGTCTGTCTCATGACACTAACGTTTTGATTTGTTTAGGAAGTTTTCAATTTAGTATAGAAACGAAAACTCAAAAAGAAAACTCACTTAAATTATGATTCAATAAATGATTTTTTACTTACTCAATTTTTAGTACTCTTGTAAATCTCCACAACTGAAATTATTCCTTGAAATAATTAATATTTCTTTGACGATTTATTTAACAATTTTAAACAATAAATCCCAGTACTGATTATAAAGTTTTGTTAAACAGTCTAACAATTTTATATAAATATTTTCTTAATTTATATGGGCAAAAAAAAAAAATTTTTAGTTTAGTGTTTACAAATCGTTAGATCCCCAACTGAAGTTATTCAATTCCAATCATTTTATCGTTCAAAATTTTTTAATTTTCTTATTGATAAATAGTTGGGACAACCTGACTACTGAGATATTTACTAAATTTATAGTTTAAAGTACAAATTTAAACAAATTTATACTTATCTAAAAAATTTTTATTGAATTTTATTCAAAGGCAAACAGATAAATATTTAGTTTCTTTAAATTTTCTTATGTTTTAATTACTTTAAGAAATCTTAATTAAATTATTATAAAATTACAGTAAACAGAAAGCAATAATAATAATAATAATAAGCATTTCTGAGAAATTTACAATTTGAAATCTTTAATGTAATATGAAATTTTGATTAATTTTTGAGCATATTTAAACTTATATTGCAAACTTCATTGATATTCATTTATAATTAAAAATTTTTTTTTAATTTGATGATTGCTACTTTTCGTTTCATGTACAATCTTCATCAAGTTCTTCCTCAGTAATTGAAGATTCTCTAGATAATAAGATATCAGTTCTTTTTATTTGGGGTAGATATTTATTATTAATATCTGATTTGTTATTTGTGAGAGGTTTATTATTGAATCTGCCAAAAGATATTTCACTAGGAGTTCGTCTTAAATATTTACGTCTACGACGTTGTGAGTGTAATTGAAAGCTATCTTCTTTAACGATTAATGTTCCCGCTTTACTAGAACGTAAAAAGTAACGTGATGCAGGTTTCGCATAATCTTCGTCTCGTTCGCTTGGATTGGTGGTAGAAGACGATGTTGAAATTCGGCGGCAACTTAAACGTTCTAAAATAGAGTCTGAGTGAATGGAAGAAGAATGAAGTGAACTATGAGAGCGTCGAACACGTCGTTTCGCTTTTGGCCCAGATGATGATGAAGTTGTTGATGTTGTGGGCGTTGTAGATGTGTTTGGTGGTGTTGGTAGGAAAATTGGTATCTGCGAGTAAGGATCCATGCCATTATCTAACGTTGTAATTTTAAGATGTAAACCTTTTGAAGATATCGTTGATTGGTTACTTCTCAGACTATGACTGCAAGTACTACGAGTGCCACGATTACAATATGATCGACAATTATTACAACTTGAGATATCTGATGGCGTTGCCATACAATTTTGTATATTTAAATCATTAAATTTCATTTTCATTTTTTTCAATGATTCATCATGGAACAATTGATCTAATTTATGTTTAGTTTGAGCACTTTCTACTTTATTTATATCTTCTTCTTTATAAATTTGATCCTCCTTATTATCTTTTGTATCCACTAATAGATTATCATGATGATCGTACAACAAAATACGCGGTAATTCAATATTTGTTAATGATTTTGAGGTAGACAATTCCCATTTCCAATGTTTCGGTTTACGTAACTTTAAATGTAATACATCATACAAAATATCATCATCATCATTATCATTATCATTATCATTATCATTATCATATTTGTTTTGTTCATCTTGTTCTTCATAGAATTTGTCATCGTAATAATTTGCTGACATTTTATCATTATTATTATCACTGTAAAAATTTAACCAAATATTTGACATTGTGTAAGGTTAAGGAGACCTCTATTGTTATCCGCCTTTCATGTAAATGTAGATGAGCAATACTGGCACTGTCAAGAACAAATTAAACGAATATTAAATGAAATTTGTTCGAATAGTCTTACATTTTCTTTTTCTCTTCTTTTGCATAATTAATCATTTTAATGATTTTGCTACTTTTTCATTTTCATTTGTTGTTGTTGTTGTTGTTGTTGTTGTTGTTGTTAAATGATCCAAATACAGATAAACCTTGAATAATGTTTTTCCTTTTTTTTTTTTTTTTGGTATTTTACGTTACATAAAAAATATCGGTAAAAAAAAAAACATTGGATCATAAATTGGATCAATGAAACGGAAAATTTGGGTAAAATTTTCTTAGTCAACATATTTTCATGAAGCTTTTGATTTTTGGCATACTAAATGTCAAATGCCTTATCTTTAATAAGTATTTTTAAAATAAGCCCTTCAAAAAATTATTAACGCGTAAAGTTTATGAAAGTCATATAAAATTTGATTTACAATTTTAAAATTTCATTACTTTTCAAGCAACTGAATCAAGTGGAATTTCATTTTGATAGTTTTTCGTGTTTTATGAATTACACCTGTTAAAATGCTGGCATTTTAAGCTGATACATAAAATATATATTTTAAGTGTTTCCACTCTAGTTTCCTCACTTTTTCTACATTTATCATCATCTTCATTTTATCCACCTGTTATTAGCAATGACTAAAAAGAGAATGTTTTTTCTTTTTGTAATTTTAAATTTTGAGATTTTTTTTTTTCGCTTGTTTGTTTTGTTGTTTATTTAAATTTCAATACATTTCCAAATGCATTGCTTCAAAATGGGATCATGTGCACAGCCAGACAATTTGTTTTTTGTTTATTTGTTTCATACTCTACATAAATTTAACATAATTTTATTTGCTTTTAATGCTGAGAAAAAAAAAAGGAAAATTAAAAATGTACATGAATGAAAGAGAAATGAAAACTAAAGAATTGTGAAAGAGAATGTGTCATAATATTGAAGATCAATTGGCAATTTTCCAAAAAAATTCCCTCATTTGTTTTAAATTTATAAATAGTGTAAAAGAGAAAGGTAACAAGAAGTGAAAGAGTGAGACAGAGAAAGAGAGAATGAAAGATAATGAGAATGATTTGCCTTAGTCTTAGAAGTAACAAAAGCAAAAGATTTAACTTGCAAAAAAAAGTACAAGTAAAAAAACAGAGAAAAATTTGAAATTTCTCAACTCATTTTTTTTTTCTTCTATTCAAATAATTCTTAAAATTATACGCTTGTTTTAACTTTTTTGTTTTAAATTGTTTATAATAATATTATAATTATTTTCTTTTCTATCACTCCCTTTCTCTATCTTTCTTTTGTACACTTTTTATATAAAAGAAACTAGAATTTTATTTAGTTTGCTAAAAATTATATCACATTTAATATTTCATTATTATTATTTTTATTGTTCTTGTTGTTGTTCTTGTTATTATTTTTTTTTTTGTTTTTAAAAAAAATCTATTTTAATTTCTATCGCGAGAACGTAATTTTCTCATATGACATAACAAGTTCATACATATACACATACACATACACATACACATACACATACACATACACATACACAAGCATATAAATCACAATTTCGTGATTTTTGAAAATGTACTTTTTTCTCCGTTAGATTTTCTTTTCTTGTACTTCTTGAGATCTTTTCACAAACTGTGACTGAGTGCAAAATTTATATCAAAATTTTTTTAGTTTTGTTTTTCTTATGCCAGTTTTTTTACAAATTCATAATTAAATTGAAAAGTGTTGGAAAATTTTCACAAATATTTTACTTTTTTAAATTATTTTCCTTTTGTTTAATTTTTATTGTGTTTTTTTTTTTTTTTTTGAGTAATTTACATTGAGCAGTTCTCTTAATGTTTCGTAAAATTATTTTAAAGAAGGCAAAGAGAAAATTCATAATTGAGAAGATTCAATTTGATTTTATTTGTGTAACTTTGAGGAATTTGATCCACTTGCAACAGCCAAATATTGTTACTTCGAGAAGATACAAACAAATAATATCAGATGGATTTACAAGTTACAAGTCCATCAATAAATAAAATATTTAAAATTTACTTCTGCCCTTTACAAACATTTTGCAAAATTGATTATAATAATTACATAATTGCATTGATCCATTTACAAATTTATATGAACATTGAAGAAATTAATAAAAAGTTTGAAAAACTGGTAACAAGCAAATCTATTAATGTAATTTTCAATGCATACCTTTAGGCATTTCTCATATAATTGCACGTAATTAGTGAGTCATTTTTTGAGGGATAATGAAATTGAAAATGAAATTTCTCACTGGATGTTATTAAGAACTCTCTGTTCATATATTTCTCATAAAATCAAGTAATTGTGTATATTTTATAGATAACAGAAAATGGCAACAGTTACGACAACAACAACAATAGCAATAGCATCAGCAATACAAAACAAACAAACAAACAATCAAAGAATTGACTGATAAGTGAATTTATTCATTCATTCATTTAGTTCTTAAGACTCAGAAGACTGCAACGTATCTTTTCTTTTATATCAAAAAATAAAAATTAAAATTTAAATCGCAAAAAAAAAAAAAACCAAAGACGAAAATTAAAATTATCCAAAAGAAAGAAAAAACAATAAATAAAGATCTATTAGAAATTTGTTCAAAATTATGAAAATATTTTTTAGCTTGTCATTTTTTCTATTAACAATTATAATTTTAATATTGAATTCTGTGATAATAATAACAACAACTACCAAATCAATTCAAATGCCAACTATAACCAGAGATGCCAGTATATTTCGAATACCATCATTTAATTGCCGTAAACGGGATCATCGTGGACGTTGTTTGGGATAAATGTAATAAAAATTTTTTATTTTATAATTTTTTCTACTTGATTCATTCTTTTTTATAAAATACTTTCATTAATTTATTATTAGAGTCTTAAATGAAATGATGTTGCTCAGATTGTAATGGATTTACATCTAAGAAATCGACTGATTTAAAAAACAAATGTGTTCCAAAATATTTTGCCTCTATTTAATTGATATTTAGAATAATATAATTTCATGCTTCCAATTGTTTTTTTTTTTTTTGTAATAAATCAATGAAAACTAATTTTTAAATATTATTTTATACCAATAAAAGAAGCTTCAACAAAACGCAAAAAGCAAAAATGAAATTTCATGTTTCCAAATCATTTTCTAATTTATAATTGATTTATAAATTAACAGCCAAGTCCTTCATTCTTATTAAAAATCTTTCAAGTACTTTTCCAAAAGCAAATCAATCACTCTGGGTTCATGGATCAATATTAAGTATTCATTAAATATTTCATGGTTGAACATTCATCTCAACTTATTATGAAATATTTGCTTCGACTTCTCATACCATCTACGTAAATCAGTATAACGGAAATTATCACATTTTCTATATTTTTCAAGTACTGACTATTTTCTTCAAAAGTGTAATATGAGCTTAATTATTCTATTTCAATGAAATGTGTAAAATAACAAAATATCAAAAATTACAACTTTTCTAAATTATATATTTAAGAAGAATCTATTCTAGAAAAACCTTTTCTAGAAATTTTAGAAAAAAATTTTCTTGTATAGAAATTTTAACATAAATGTGTAAATTATTTTTACCTACTTTCAAAATGGAAAGAACAGAAACTTATCGAATATAAAAACGTAAAATCTTTTTCATTATTATTTCAATTTTATTACAAACTAATGCATATTTTTATTTATATTTTATTGGTTTTTCTTTATGCAAATAAAAGCGATATTATTTGTTATTATTATGGCCTTAAATAACTAAAAAATTTTCATCAAAATATTCATCAAAATATTTATAAGATCTTGAGAAAAATATTTGAGATTTTGTAGATGAATAATAACAAATTCTGAAACAACATGGTAAATCATTTCTCTCAATCTCAGTGTCCATCTGTTGCTGATATTTTTCAATTTAATAAGTTTTCAAAATTTTTATTTAAAAATTTTTAAAATTCTCAAAAAGTTTTTCCCTACCAAAATTTTTATCCAATTTTTTCTAAAGCATTAATTTGGCTTTGAAAATTTATGTAAATTGAGTGTTTATAAATATTTCACTAAAAAATATTATGCCACGCCTATTGTAAAATTTTCCTTTACATCCAAGTTTTCTAATCATTTTGCTCAAGCTCATGAAAGAAATGACTTTTCATATTACTTAGATGATGACGAGTGAGTGGTGACTTCTACCAAAATTCTGTTCTTTTACTTTTTTTTTTTTTTAAGTTAATTTGTTGTTGTTCTTATTGTTATTATTATTATTATGGTAATTGAAAAGGCCAACTTATTTTTGATTTGTATTTATTCGTTCTTTCCTTCTTTCTTCTTCTATTTTTAGAGGCAATTTCGTTTGATGTTCAAGTTAATGAAAATAACAAAAGAAAAAGACAAGGAAGAAGAAAATACCAAGCAAAACAATCATGAAAATTACAAAAAAAATATATATATATATTAAGGAAAAGTTAATGAGCAAAGAATGAAAAGAATGAATGAATGAATCAAATTCATGTTATGGCACGAATTCGATTGTTGGTTATCTTAAAAAAAAAAAAAAAAAATAGAAAACTTTTTCATTTATTTGTGATTTTCTTTTATTTAAAATCTTACCTTAGTATTTACCGATTTACCATGCCATTCCATTGACCATTTTCAATTTTCCATTTTCAATTTTATCTATTTTCATTATACGCTTCAATTTCTTTTATTGTAAAATAAAATAAAAGAAAAAAAGAAAGACGATTGGCCAGCATTATAAATTTTCTAAATGCGGGTTATTTGTGTAAGGAACTTGAAATTTGACAATCAGCATTTAAAATAAAATATCTGTAAAAATCAGTTCCTATTTTTATTTTTCTTATATTTCATTTCGAATTCAACTAAATTATACGTTGCACTATGAACCTAATAAATCAACAAACAAAAAAAATTATGGAAATAATTCAAAAATGTATGTACAATTAGACTTATTAAGAAAATAAAATTAAATAGACATGAAATTATAATTTAAATTATAATTTTTCTTTTATGAAATATTAATACAACAAAAATTCGCTAAAGATATCAAAAAGGTAATTGCGCTTTGGGCAAACCATGAAACCAAATGCCAGGATTTATTATGTGACTTTATTGTGTTAGATAATGCTGTCTATTACTTTAAGCCATTAACAAATGGTCGTTCTTTTTTCAGCCAACTTCAATGCCAATTTAAGCCATGAAATATTTATTTTTCAATTAGGTATCAAAATATTTATACTTTAACAACTGTTGCAACAAGATTGTCTAATGAAAATATTTCATCAATTTTATGTTACAATTTTTGATGCAACCTTTTGGCAAATTTGAGAAAAGGGAAAGCAACAACATGCTATAGTTGATCATTTTTAAAAATTTGAATAATGAAATGTTATTTTAACAGGAAGAAAATTAAATACTTTTTCAATAGGTTTGAAAAAGTCATGAATTGTTACTCAAAATATTAAATTATATTTATAAACTAAAAAAGGAAGTTTGCCTGAACCACAAAAAAAAATTTGCTAAATAAAATTCAACTACTGAAAATGTGGATTTTAAAAAAAAATAATTTTTTTAAGGAAAATGAAATATAAACACTGGCAACATAAATAAGCCAAAACTTTCACTTATTTTTAATATAAATACAACACTTAGTTTTGTTTTTCTCTAAAATAAACTATTAATTTTAGAATTTGATTTTTTTCGTCTTTATTTTTCTTGTAAATCCTTTGAAACAATCTAGAGAAATCACTTGACAAATGACAATAACAAATTATTGTTTTTTTAAATAAATAAACAAACGTTAAGCTAAGCTAAGTTTAAATAAATAAGATCCATAAAAATCTAGAAGAGTTTAAAAAAAAATTCCCCTGCAAAGTTACACTGTTTTTCTTTATTCTGTTTTATACCGTGACATTGTCATAAAAATCTATATGATCAAATTCACTTAGAAAGAGAAAAAATGAGAAAGTAAAAAAATAAAAAATAAAAAAAAAAAACAATTACCTTTCATTTAATACATATATATTTATATATATAAATATATAATGGAGTTTGTAATAGAAGAGATCAAGAAGGATTAAAAAGTAAAACGAAACAGCGAAGGAAAAAATAATGAAACTAAACTCATCGATTTGAAATAAAAGAAAATATTATAAAAACTGTATGCTAAAAAAAATAAAATATGTAAAATTAAATATATTAGGAAAGTACCAAATTTTAGGTACCCACCATAAAGAGATTGTCTTAAACTTCATAGAAAAATATAACCATAAAAAATTTTCATTAATTCAATTTTTGCTAAATTGAATTGAATTAGTTCTCAAAGAAATTTATGATAATTTAATGAATTAATATAATAAAAGTCCGTATGGATATAGGGGCGTGGCCAAATTTAATTAGTTAAGAAAATTTGTACAATTCACTAGAAATGAATGCTGAGTATTATAAATTTTTGAATTTTTCTTACGTTTTGCAAGAATAGCCTGAGCCCATTAGAAATCCAGCTGTCTGTCCAAAGTGGTGTAAGTGTAGCTCATAGAAAATTAAGGAGTTTTTTCTTTTGGGTTATACAAAAGAAAAACAATTGGAAATATTTCCAATTGGCAATGCCTTGTGACCTATTTTTTTTATCAGCTTATGGACTCATTTTCAGTAACAGTCCACTTGCAAAGAATTTCATCTTAAAATATATAATTGGAATAATAGTAACCATATAGAGATAGTCATTGTTCTACAGACATTGTTAGACTGATTTGGATCAAGTCCAAGGATCAAGGATCAAGATCCTTATCAGACGTCTGCAACTGTCGCTACAAACTTTCTCATACACTAAACATAAATATGTATTTATATTGAAAGCAAATGAGAGCATTAAAAATTGTTACCAATACATGTATAGATAACCATTCATCTATATTTTTATACACATATACATTTACACATAACATTTCTCTTCATTTATCTATTCCAGTTTATTTTGTATTTATTTTAATTTCGTGGGATTTTTTCTTTCTTTTTTATTATTTTATTTATTGCTTTGCTCTCCTTTTTGTTTGTTTTTTTTTGTTTTTTTTGGTTTTGTTTTATTTTACAAAATAGAAAAGTACGATACAACAAATAATTGTACTGCACTATGGACGTATGGATGTATGGATGTATGGACGTTTGGCAATATAAATACCTACATGTAATGTATGTATGTATGTATGTATGTATGTATGTATGCATGCATGTGTGCTTGTATGTAATGTATGTTGTTAAGTGAGTACAACTAACACACATACATATATGACCAAGAGTTTATTGTTTGTATGTGTAGAGGTGTTTGTATGCAGTCACAATGAAATCACAATGATATCACAATTTTTCTACAACCACTTCTAGTTACTAGATATTTATTAAACGTTCTCAGTATGATCCCTTAGAAACTGATTCACTATTTTTTTTATTTTGTTTGTTACTTTTATTATTATTGTTATTGTTACTATTGCTCTTACTATTTGATATTTGCTTTTTTTTTTGTTGTATTATTCATTTCCAATATGCAATAAAACAAAAGCATACAAATATTTTTAATATATAAATTTTTTTTTTTTTATATGTAGAAATATATTTATAAGAAAGTACCACACAAGGCAATACACCAATAACATTTACCACAAAATGCAACCTTGTGTGTAACTTTAACATTCTAAATTCACTCACCCACACACACATATGCAATTTTGTTTTGCGTTTACGTTTGTCTTAATAGTTCAAATCGATTTTTATCTTGAAAACCATAAATCGTTTACCACTTGAACCAACCAGCTAAAATAAAATTAATATCTCTATCTCTAGCCATATAAAACAAAGAGAGAAAGAGAGAGAGAGAGAGAGAGAGAGAGAGAGGGTAAAGAAAAAAAAATTTTCATATATATTTCAAATACTTTCTTATATATATACATACATATATATATTTTTCTCTTTCACACACTTTATATGCCATTGAGATTCTTATTTACCTTGATACAAATAAATAACCGTATACAACATATCTATATATATAAATATATACAATATAAATGTAAAACTTATTGATGCTTGTCCATGCAACCAACAATGACAATTGTTGTTGTTGTTGTTGTTGTTGTTGTTGTTGTTGTTGTTAGCTTAGTTATAGCTCTAGCAAAACGTTAAATAAGTCTTAACTATGTGTAAAATGTATATACCAATAAGTATAAGCAACAATAACAATAAGCAGTAAATAATAATAATAATAATAATAATAATAATAATAATAATAATAATAATAATAATAATAATAATAATATTTTATGATTAAATATCATCAGAATCTTTAATTTTAATTATTATAAAGTAAAGCGTATCCCAAACACATAGATTTTTCTCACTTTCCTCTCTCAAATATGAAACAAAATAACATCAGCAGCTTCTATATAATTTTAAGGAGTGTGTGTATTTGTTGTTAATAAATATTAAACATATTTATTGACATTTATATATAAAGTAATACTCTCACTGCATTAAGAGACACCAAAATCCAATTTCATATTCTCAATCGGTTTTCATTTCTCATTAGATTTTACATTGAAATGAAAATTTGTTATATTTACATTTACCGTTATATATGCCATTACATATACAATTATATTTACAATTACAATTATATTTACCGTTATATATGTAGAATTGCTGTTACAGTTAATTTAAATATCATTATTATTTTTATTATGTTTTGATGTAGATTGTTGTCAACTACAACAAAACAAATAAACAAGCAAAGAAAACAAAAAAAATTGTTAAATGAGAAATTTTCATAATTTGCATTACATGGCTACACTTCATATTTGTATGTAAATGTAAATGTAAATGTAAATGTAAATGTAAATATAAATGTAAATGTAAATTCATGACAATGATTTAGTTGGAATCGCATTTAAAACAGCATCACCACATCATTATCACCATAATACTCATCAATATCATTATTATCATTATCATTATCATTATCATGATTATCATCATCATCATTATTATTATTATTATTATTATTATCATTATCATTATTATTGCTAACATGAAAACCAACAGCATCAATATTAACATCACCTCATTGCGGCATTTTGTGTCATGGCAGCAGCAACTCAAAGCAGTAAACACTAAACGTAATTTCCTTTTTTGTTGACCATGATTTGTTATTATTGTATCAACTCAATTTTCATGGAAAAATATACAAACATTTCTCTCTCTCTCTCTCTCTCTCTCTGTGTGTGTGTGTGTGTGTGTGTGTGTGTGTGTGTGTGTACATATATATATATACATAACTATACCTTTAGATACATAAATAAAATGCAAAAATATGGGTGAGACTGTACTTCATTAAGCGAGTGATTTAGTGAACTCAAGCTCCTTTCTGTTTGCCAACTTTCAATATATTTTTTTTTCGCTTTTTGTTTTATTATGTGTCGTTTCATGTTGGTTTTAGTTTTGTTTGTGTTATTTATTATTTGTTTTTGTTTTAGCTAAAAGTTCACTTCCTTTTTCCTTTTTCCTTTTCCATTGTCATTGTTTAGTGTGCTCAAAATATTATGAATTCAAATCTAAATTACTTTGAAAAAAAAAAAAATTCCTTTGAACTAAACTGTTTCATGGGGACTATAAAATTTTGATGTCCAGTTTCGTAAATACGTCCTTTAAATGGATCTCCTTAAAAAAAAAAAAAAGTTTCTTCTGTAGTAAAGTGATTTTATCCACAGAACTTAATTAAATCACATCAAATTTCAAATTTTCCATTTTGCTTTCGAAAATTCTATATTTTCACGTAAGTTTAAAGCACCATCATAAGTGGGCCCTGTAGTTTGTACGGTATACATTCATATGATTGTTACTTGAGCATGCCAGTTTCGCGTAGTTGACCACTGAAAACTGAATCTCAATTCAATTGCATTTTTGTTTTGCTCTGTTGTTTTCTTTTTTTTTTTTTTTGTTTTTGTTTTTGATTAAAATTTCTCGTTTTTCAATTTCCTTTATTGCTTCTATGTTTGAAAATAATAATATTGCATTGGTATATTAGAGTATGAAGAAGATTTGTGGTACATGGCTTATAATTGCAGTACATGAATTAGTAAAAGATTTTCTCTGATAAATGGACAAATTCAAAAAATTTTTTCGGCAGCGTATAAAAATAGTTTCGTATAAAGAATAGAAAATTGTTAATCTTAATCCAATAAATTCAAATATGCTTAAAATTTACTTTATAAAAAATTTAAAGAGAGCCCATGGCAACGAAATCTGTCTGGAGTATAATGGTTAATGCCGGGCGCCATAGGCACTTATTAGGCATCTATTTTAAATATATTAATGAAATATACGAATCAAGTTCATAAAACTTATATTATTGCAATGAACATAAAATTTCTACTGACAAGAGTCTTAAAACCTTAAACAAAAATCCCGCTATACATGAATAAATCTATTTTTAAAGAATTTTGAATATTTTAAACCCTTTAAATGCATTTTAAATTCTCAATAATTTTGCCTAAGTACTAAATTGCTTCAACTACATTATATCGAAGCAAAAATTTACTTTGGCATCAAGGACAATTATATTTTTTTTTGTAATCAATTGATTTTTAAAATCTAACAATATGTTGGAATGGGCGCCCAGTATTGTGTGACTAAACTTACAAAGTAAAATCTTATTTATGTCTTTCGTATGATTGAATGCCAAATCATATAAATTCGTGATATTTCTTGATAGATTTTTACACTTAAACAAAAAAGAAAATGTTAAGCTGGTTTATGGTACGCACGCGCTTATTCATTCTAGTTAAATATTTGTAATAATTGATTCTTGACATGTAAAATTTACAAGATTTATATTGTTATGCATGTATTTATCATTTTATTTATTGCAAAGTAAATTTTATCAACAATTTTGCATGTCACATGCAATTTAATATAAAAATAAACAGAAAAATTTTAATAGAAAAATATTTCATTTAAACCAAATTAATGGTCACAAATATTTCTGGACTTTATTTAAACCTTTACTCATCCTCCTTCATCTAAATATATTTCACTTTATAACAGAGCGCAGACATAATTACATTATTATTTATGGATAACATTTGAAAATGAGTGGATTCCAAAAAGAAAAAAAAAAAATAAAGAAATGTACAAAAAATATAGAGAAAATATTGGTAAATTGAGAGCCTTCAATTCCGCAAAATAAGGAAGTTTAGTTTGAACCATTTTGACAATTAACTTCCGGCTATTCAATATAATTTTATGTGAGTCTCTTAAGTATTGTAAACAAAAATGAATGATTGGACAGACATAGCCATAACAATTCATAAATATACTAATCAAGACAATAAATTGTCTCTGCATTATTTGGGCCCTTTCATTTGGAAAATTCTTTTAGCAAAATATGTGTAACGGCCAAGTTAGATTTTTCTTACAAAAAAATTAAAAATGTGAATATTTTTTTTCTCTAAAGTAAATCCATTCTATCACAAAATGCATATATATATATATATAAATTGGAACTGATGAGATTAAAGAGGCATGCGGATTTAGAATCAACTTAAAGCACTTAAAACTAAGTTAATACGAAAAATTTACAAAATTGGAAAATCTTCTATTTGAAAACGAAATTCTGAGTGTTACAAAATGCACAAAAAGTGTTACACAAAAATAGAGATTTTATGAAATTTTAGATTTTTTAGTATGAGATCATTTAGTTAAATACTTCCAGTTAATGCTAGAAAAGAAATATATCAAAAAAAAAAAATAAATAAATAATAAAAATCTTTGTGCGTGAAATTCTTTTGTATGTAATTTATGCTTATAACTTTTAACATTTAATACATTTTAGAAATATATTTTTATATGTAAATAAGCATCACAATTTTAAAATTTATATTTATATACATTTTTATATAAAGTTTGCGCAACCAACGCAATCAAAGTATACGCTTGAAATCATTTTGAAAGAATATCACAATTTCATCCAAAAACAAAAAAAAAAAAGAAAAAAAACAACAACATTTAGTTTACATAATATATTTGTATAAATAATATGTGTGTATGTGTGATATGCCGACCCTCAGCATAGTAAATAAAGAAAATATAATAATAATATATATAAAATGCGTATGGTGTGTGGTATGCATGTATGTGTGAAATATGTGGCATCTTCAGTGCATATGTAATGGCTGTCATTACATTCATTTCATTCATTCATTCCATGCATAATTTTATATAGCATCATATTCTGCCACTTCTACCATTTTTGCCACTTTAGCCATTTTTACACACCGCGTATAATAAATTTATGCAAATGTAACCCGGAAAGGCTTAAGGTGAATCCTAAAGTCTAACCATATTTCTGTAAATAACGTGATTTGACTTAAGATAATTTTACAATCACTGCTAATGTAGCGAACTATTTTGAAAGAGTGCGTTGCATAAGAAAAGTTTCATATTTTCAGATAACCCCTTCATAAAAAATTGCTACGCTATAATTTTTCTATAAACTTTAAAAATGTTGAAAATTTAAATGGTTAGAATTTTATTGAATCAAATTTTAGGCAAGCAATCACCAAGCAATATATTTCGATTCGACTTTTATTTGGCAAATTATTTCAAATTTTCCAATTTCTGCTTATGGCTATTTCGTTTATCCACAAAGATAAAGGCTAAGTAGCAGTATATTAATGATAATAATTTTGTATCATATCAAGGCCATTGTTTTAATGTTAAATCATTCTTTTCTAATGTTTTAAAATATAAATTCTTATACATTTTACTATAAAACTTATTTCAATAAAATTGCAACACTTTATTAAAAAAAAATCTCTAGCAAAATTAAATATTTTTTTAAATGCAAATAACCACAAGAACAACCAAGATAATTTAATTTAATTTTGTTTAAATGTCAATAGAATTTTGTAGTTTGGAGTTCTCTGTATTGCTAGACTTTTTGACAAAAGTGTTTTTCTTTGAATTGGTGGTTTCAAAAAGCCGCTGAGGAAGTCTCTAACACTTTTGAATTGATTCAAAATATTTTATTCAGTTCTTGAATTAAAAGTTTGCCATTTTATGGACGTTGAACTTAACTTTTTAATAAAACGTGAGTAGATGGGAAAATGGCAAAAGTCAAACTGCATATTTTACCATTTATGTTCAATAAGTTCAGATGGTACTTCGCATTCTTTTTATTTTTATTTTTTTTTTTGGTTTTTCCTTTTCTATAAAAAAATCCTATGTCTTTAATTGTTTTGATAAAGAGATAAAAGCGGAAAAAGCATTTTGAATTTTCTTTTATACGCTTCTTCTTGGGCACTTCTATTATTCATACCAATCACCATAAATAATATAAAATTTTTGTAAAAGATAAAAGCAAACAACTAAGTTAGGTTTGCCTAGAGCATTAAGATCAATCGTTTAACCTTTTGGTTGGTTGGTTGTTAGTCTTACATTTCTTCTTTTAAATATTATTGAACAAAAAGGAGAAACTGAGCAAGTACATATCACTCACTTAATCATCTTACATTTCAAAGATGATTAAGAGACCTCCAAAAGAAAATAAAACCACGCCTACAATGTCGTTAAAAGTTTCAAATAAAGTGAATTCATTTGAAGATATTTTGCCAAATTCAAAACTATGTTTTCAAAAACCAAAAAACTTTGCCATCCATTCTCCATCAAATTTGTAACATCCAAAATAGATTTGAATGGAACCGACAAGAAAAATTCGCGCCTGCAATTAAAGTGTTATTTGTAGCTTTGGAGATATTTTGGAATAATTTGATACTTAGCAAATATATTTGTGGTTCATGGACCCAAGTTGAGATAAAATTTTTAGTATTTAATCTAAACAGAAATTGTTGTATGGTAGAAATTTGAAACTATGAAAATTTTGTGGTGACAATGAAAGTACAAAATAACAAATTATTTTTATAGAGCGTGCCAATTTTAGATGTGAAATATGCCTAGAAGAATTTTTATGTGATGTAAAGCCCAATTTTTAAAAATATATTACGATTATTTATCCAAATATAGCAAATAGATATGGACTTATTATTCGACCTTCAAATTTTCGCATTCCAAATTTCCAATATTAAATAGTTTATTCAGTCCATACTCTGAACCTTGCTAGGACAAAATGTAGGGTAAACATTAGAGAATGCCTTGTTGAATTTTGATATTGATTGATTAACCCAAGTGAAAGATTTATGACACTAATTTTATAACTAAACATTTAAACTCACCATTAAACTCAGAGATGAAATTTTTTAGTTAAATTATTAAAATCTACTTGAATGTTGTTCAACGTTGAAGTTTTTAAATTAAAACTCAATTATGACACTTGATGAAAATCTTCTCCAAAAATTCAAATAAATCAAAATAAAAAGCAGGTTAAAAGTGTTTGCAGACGTTGATTTATTCAAATCAATTGCATTTTCATTACAATTTTGTTGAGTTTCTTTGGCCCAGTGTAGTTTTTTTTTAGCGATTAGAATTAAATCATTTAGTCGATTGATTTTTTGTAAATTTTAAAGCTTCTAAGTTATTCTATAAAATTTAACAGTATGATTAATAATTCAGATCAAATTTTATTGATTCAAGAAATTTTCTGATTCCAGTAAAATTCAATAAAACTTGCTTCTTTTTATGTTGTTTATTCCAAGAGAATGAATCAACTAAAAATTATCACGTATAATTAATTGAATTTTTTTTTTGCTAATTACTTTGTACATTTTTTTATATATAATTTTATTATTTTGTTCAATTTAAATAATCACCTTTATACACATTTAATAATAATTAATTAATATCAAAATTATAAGAAAATATAATCGATATAAAAAACAACAATACAAACCAGAAAACCAAAATGAGCCTTTAACAATTTATCATTTATCATTATTAGGGAAAATTATGAAAATTTATGTTTTATTAATATTTCTTTACTTTATTGTTTTTTTTTTTGTTGTTTTTTTACTATTGTCATAGAATAAAATATGCAACAAATCAATGTTAATGAAGTTTCCGAATTCGATTTCATAACACTTCCGATTAATAATTTTATGTAAAATTTTGCATTTAATTTTAATAATAATAATCATTAACAGGCAAAATGAGAAGAAATCTATAATGTGTGTTTGTGTGTTTGTGTGTTTGTGTAAATGAAAATTGTATATCTGTTGTATTAATTATTCATTTTAATAAACAGATTATGTCAATAAATCGTGCACTTAAAAAAAACCGAAAAAGAGGGAACCGTACAAGGGACAAGCGATAAGTGACAAGCAAAGGACAATGTCTGTTTTATTAATAATAAATAATGAACAGTGTATATTGCAATAAGCTAATTTATGACTACCCTAATATTTGAATACTGTAACTGGGAGTTGAGTCACTTGTCTTATAAACAAGTGACTGCGAGAACGGGCTAAAGATAAATTACCTTTTAATAAACTGATACTTTGAGCATGAATTGCTGAGGTTTATTTATGTGGCCAAATAGCAGGTAGACTTATTAAGATATTTTGACTGAAAAACCCAAAACCAGTATGTTTTTATAGAAGCGGTATTTTCATAGTATAAAATTTCTTTTTCTATGATTTAAACTATATTTTCAAAACTAGATTAAAAAGTTGTGGAATTTTACAAGGCAAGGGCAAGGGCAAGGGCAAGGGCAAGGGTTGGCCAAACAAAGTATGGTTTAGTTTATAAATGAGTAAATATTATGGCTTCCCCTTTAACTAACCAGAGATTTACATATTTGGACATGGATATTGGAATTTCATATCTACAATATCAGTAAGCGTTATTCATGAAGCTAATGCCAAATATGCCTGCGTAATTCACATTTGTATCAGTCCCGCTTGAAATCATATTTTGTCATGGATTAAATTACTCTATATAATATATCTGGAATGCTTAACGAATCTAATTCTAATATTTCTACATCGAACATAAGCAGATAACAAGCTTCGAAACTGATAGCGACCATCTCGAGGCGTTTTTTTAAATGTTATAAACATTTTAATAAATAAAGCAGGCCAAACTATTTCTAAGCAGTCCATGTGCCATAAAAGAAAATCTCTTCACACTCTTTATTATACAATAAATCTAAGGCATCATTATTTTTTTTATTTCATTTTATGGCTTGAACTTGACGAAAGGTACGTTAATTTCCTGGTTTATGTTTAATTTATGTAAAAGTTTAAACAAAAGTATTTTGACATTTTTATAAAATGCATAAACACACATACATACATATGTATATATCAATATAATTATATATAGATATAGCCATAATAATGTTAACCAAAGATCACGAATGAGGATTATAAATGTAAAATGTGTTGCAAATAAAAAAGCAAAATAAAACAAAAAAAAAATAAACAAAAATATATTCAGACGCCTGGGTACACACATGTACACTCACAAGCCATGACACTCAATTTTACAATACGAACAAAAATATGAAACGTTTAAAGCGAATGCGTGATAAAAAGTACTATGCCTGCTGTTACCGCTGCTAATTCAAGCGTCTAGTTCGTGGCAATAATTAAAAATTTTCAAGTTGAAATATTAATATATACAGAACATTTTACCGTCACTGTTATTGTTACTGTTACTGTTACTGTTACTGTTACATTAACAATTTATGTATACAATAAAAAAAAAAAAGGAAAATAACAACAAAATGCATTACAACGGCTACGTGACATGGTTGTGCCTTTATGGATCGAGAAATATTGGATTATATAGAAAAGTATAAATAAATCGAATTGTACATTGGGCCTGGCAGTAAAACAAAGCATAAAATGAAAATTTTAGATAATGCCATCGATTTATTATCATTTTCTAAATCGGGTTTAAGAATGTTTGTCTGTCTGTCTGTTCATTATTTATCCACATTTATTTGTTATCTAAATGTAGAAAGCAATTTCAAAGATATTTAAGGGTTTAAGGCTACTAAAATTTCTTGTTAATAAATATTTTTAGCCATTTTATGCCTAACCTTCTATTTCCATTGAAATGGAAATTTATATTTTTAGATTTTTCAATAACTATTACTTTAGATTGCGTTGCATTTTTATGATATCAAAATTTCAAGAATGGCGAATGAAGGTGATGCCCATTTGCTTCATTCTTAAAATAAGACGCACAAATATTTTGGACTTATTTTTACATATATTTTACCTATTTAGGCTTTTGGAAAGATTTCACCTTTTTTTTTAGATCCTAAAGTGGTTTCTATTAGATGTTTCATTCATTTTCAAATCATGGCATAAAAATTTTTGTTTTAGATGCCGGAGTTGAATAAGTGTCTTTAATACTAACTAATCGAATATAAGTATGCATTCGATTCCGTTAAAGCACATTTTCCACTTGAATAGAATGAATTGTCATGCATCCTTACGCCCTTATAATTCTAATAATCTCTTTCTGTAGGGTGTGCATATGCATTTTATATATATACATTAATTTTGGACATTGTAAAACAATGTGCTGTGTTGTGCTGAATTGACGTGACATGATGTGTACGTGTCAGTGCCAGTGTCAGTGTCAGTGTCAGTGTCAGTGTTTGTAGTGTTATTGGCCAATGGTTTGATGATGATAAGTAACAAAGATGAGGTCATTTGTAATTATGACATGGTTGCAACTTAATTGCAATTGTGTGCAAATGACCGGTCATAAGATTAATTAAATAAACTTCAACCCATAAAATACATTCACAATAAAGTGGTAGAGTGAGAAAGAGAGAGAGAGAGAGAGAGAGAGAGAGAGAGAGAGGAAAGGCGAAGGATTTAGAGAGTAGTAGTAGTAGAATGATCATGATTTCATAATATATGACGGACATAATAATCATTATTATCATCATAATAGTAATCAAAATTGTTGATGGCAAAATGAAAAACTCTTTTAAATAAACCCAAAAAAAGAAAAAGAAAAATATTGCAGTTTAATGTTGATTCTACCCTATTTTTAAAATATTTTGTTTACTCTTTGAAAATGTTACACATCACACATCAAAATAAGTCATAATTATTTTTAATAACTTAAAGGCATACAAAATTATTTATTAGATTTGTTATTTCAATAAAGTAAAAAATGAGTTAGTTCAAATGTAATAAAAATAGAATGACTTTCATTAAGAATCTTAGGAACTAATTGGCAAGTTGCACAATACAAACGGCTACCAACGCTTCAAATAGGCAGATATCCATATTGAAATAATTTTATTTTTATATTTTTATTTTTGATTTTAAAGGCATAAATTAGAAATTTTCTTATTTTACAAGTACATACAGTTAGTGTTTTACATGCATACCTGCCTGGAAGGCTCAAATGCATGGTATAAACATACTAATGATCGCTAGCGTTGGTAGACACGTCACATCACGTGCATGCCACCGTCACGACTAGCTTCCAATTTAAAGCCACTATTGCACCTCATCTAGTTAGCTTAATCCTTGGTGTAAGGATTCGGGGCCTTCTTAATACCCCTTGGCTTAGATTAGATTAGCCCGGTAAGCCTACCCAGCTAGCCATTTTATTCGGGAAATGGCACCCTGCTCGACAAAAACTATAATAGTGGGTATAAATATAATAGGTCGAGCTACGTCCGCGACATGGACACCACAGCCCCCACGAAGCCAACTCCAACATCACCACATGGGCAAAATATGAATTTGGTGATCCCGTGGTACCAAATTAAATCTTTGGATCTGATCTCGTGAAACTCATGATGCCCCCTGATGGATATGGATCAGAAACCATCTCATGAGCCACTCCCAATTGAGCAGGTGCTTCTCGGGATTGGTCGCCTTCATTTTACAAGTACAAATGACATTTAATTAAGAAAGACATAAATGACTAGTCTTATGTTCCTTTTTGTTATTTTCATTAATGAAATCGTTCATGTATTCAACTGGAAGGGCTTTTGGTTCACTTAGGCTCTTAGCGCTTGAATTGAAAATTTAATTTGATACTTCCGCAATACCATTCATTGAAAATCTCCTTGCTAAGTTTGATTTCGTTAAAGCTTGAATGGTCATAGCGCCAAAGTATAATTTCTAAAAGCATCATCAAGCTTTTTAAATGAAGTTTTATCAAATTAAAGGCATGGAAATCGTAGCATAGTTCATTGTAGCATCACAAAAGGCCAACAATGATTAATCACGCCACTTTTCTATATTTTAAATACTAATTAAATGTGTGATTTATCGTTTATAGATTTTTATAGCAAATCAAATTTTATATCAAATATTTTCAACTTTAAAATTAAATAAATTTTATTCCTCAACTCTTTTTTTTTTTTTTTGTTTTTCAATTGTACATCCATGTTGCTTGATTTAACATCATCATTGTTATTACCATAATCATCATTATTGTCATCATCATTATCATTATCATCATGCCATTTATTATTATAATTTAATGTTGACATTTAATTAACTGACATTAAATTGTCATTACAGAAAACTTATATAACAATTATAACAAAAATTTTCCCTGGCAACTAATTACATTTAATTTATGGCATTTAACAAACAAAAAAAAAAAAAGAAATTTATAAACAAAGTAAAAAAAAAGAAGCAAGAAAACTATAACAAAAAATTTATGTAAAGCACAAATTTCTACCTTTCTTTTTTTTTTTTTTTTTTGCTTGTTAAAGTTGACAGTCATTGGTGATGCAACTCCTTATATTCCATTTACACAACAAACACACAACAAACACACACACACACACACACACACACACACATGTACACATGTACACATTTATGCATATGGAGAAATTAACTCTTTTATAACAAACGTAAGAATTTCATGGTGGATATGAAATTTTAAGAAGAAGAAGAACAACAACAACAACAGCAACAGCAGCTACAGCAACAATGATAATCATAATAAATTTCAGTATAAAAATGTGAACTTAGAGTTAATTGGAATGACAAAATCATTTATCGATTGTTTTAAATTTTTTTTTATCAATGAAAACTTACACATTTATTCATTTATTGATTAAAGTTTAATGGGCAAGCGTCCATATATCCTTTTGTCCTTTGTGATTTGTGATATATTTAACTAAAGTTACATCCTTTCACTCTCACTATCCTTCTCTAATCCCTTCAATGATTTTATTAAAATGAATTTATTTTTGTTATTAGCAATTATAGCACTTTGGAGAGTTGAATGATAAATTTTATTAGGCATATTATTTATGTATCCCTTTTGTCCATTATTGTCATTCTAATGATCCTTTATTTGATTGATACAAAGACGAAACAATTAATTTAATATAATTTTTATATTTTATTTCATTCTAAAGTAAAATTTATAACAAATTCTTTTTATATAAATCTTTGTAACAATGGACAAGAAAAATATGAGAAAAAGTAAAATTTTTTTAACTTTAAGGTGAATACCACGCACAACTAGAAAGCATAAAAGGATATATATAATTTCATCGTTAATAGTTGTTCTTAATTCATTTCTTTTTCCTTTTTAGTTAAGCCTTAGGATAGAAAAGATAAGAAAAGAGAATTGTTAAAAAAAAAGAAGAAAAAAAAAATTAAAAAATTACAAAATTTAAAAAAAATTAAAATTTTTTAAGAAAATATTATTCAAATGTTAAGTGAAAAAAAAATTATTGAAAATCATTTACACAATAATTTTTACATATAACTATTTTTTTAAATATTTTTTTATATTTTCAAAATTTTTTATATTTCCATTTATTTATTATATATATTTTTTATTTTCACAATCGATTTTTGTTATAAATAAAAAGAAAATGCTTTCTTAAAAAGCAACAATTCATATTTTGTCATACAATTAATTTAATTAATTGTAAAATTATATGTTAATTAACTTACCCAAAATTTCCTTTAAATAAATTTTTCTACATAAAGCTTAAAGTTAATATTTACAAAATAAGGGAAGAAAATTGTTTTATTTGAAACATTTTAAATGAAATTGTACAAAATTTTCTTTGACATGATTTAAGAAGAATAATTAATTTTTTATGGATTTATATAAAAAAAGTTCTTAAAAAAACGTTAATTTTTTTTTGTACAATTTTAAGAACAAAAAATTAATACAAAATTTATCTTAATTTATCTAAATGTCCTTAAAAGTGTTTTAAGCATTCAATTTCAATAGAATAAGAAATGTAAAGGTAAAAGGGAAATGTAAAATTAGAAATATCTAGAAAAAGTTTACTCTGAAATTACAAAAGAAATATATTAGTTTTTACTTCAAATTTTTTTTTTTTAGTTTTCTAAAGGGCCTTTCAAGTTTGGCTGTACGATTTATATACCAATAGAATGCCATAAATTTATGATCATTTATTATTTTTCATTGGACGTTTAGAACAAAATAGGAAAAATGTAAACTTTTTATTTAGAAAAATATTTTAAAATAATTTTCTAAGATCTTTTCAAGGTAATTGCGCTTTTTTCATTCTTAAACTTATTTCAAAATTATTACATAATTTTTTTTTTTTTTGTTATATTCAATTTAATTACACTTTAATATAACTAATTATTTTCTATATTTTCTTCGCTCATATTAATTAAGTTATAAAATTAAAAGACAACTCTCACAAATGAAAAGATTTATCTTATTGATACATTTTTCCTTAATTATGACTAATTCATTTTTAAATATTTCTATATATATACAATTTTCTATGAATTTATATGATTATGCATCGAATTAATTAATTATCAACTAATTATTTTCTTGCTATTACTATAACTATTACTAAAATTATATATATAATAATTTATTTCAGTTTCTTTTTTATTTTTACTTATTAAATCGCAGAATTAACTCGATTTTTTACAAATGTTTTTCTTTACTTTTTTTTTTTTTTTGTATTATTAATTCTATTTAATTGTCATTGTGTCAGTTGCTCAATTATTATAAATAAAAAGTTTATTTAATTTGTTTCGTTTCATTTCTATTTCAAAAATTTACAATACAATTCTGAGAGTGCTTCTTGAATTGTACACAACTTGCTGTAAATCAGAAGAAATTTTTCTCTCTGTGTTGTAGCCATCCAAACTACCAGCTACCTGTTTTTTAAAGTAAGTTAACGATATGATGAAGTAGGCGAGTTTTGGCTCAAAGACAGATGATGAAAATGTTGAAAGTCAGTCACTACTCAGTTAAATCTTTGCTTTGAAAAAAAATTTTGCATAGAGATAAATTATAAGGTATAAACAAATACTGGGCGTGGCTATCATACACAAATAGTAAAAAAATATACAAGAAAAAAATTAACAAAAAACAAAGACTAATTGTTTCTTAGTTTGCAAAAGCATAGATCGGGTCAAGTTTTACAATTATTAAATCGATATGATAAGTCTATAACATCGATACTTAAAAAAAATTCCACCACGATATATATATTAGGCATTCTTGGACATTTTTCTAAACATATATCTTCACAGAGTGAACTTTTGAAAGTTGGACATAAAACTCTTCCTTTTTGAATACTTTTTTTTTAACCAAAAAAAAAAAAAAAGTATATATAAAAAAACTACTGAAAATTCTTTAATTTTATTGATTTGTATAAAATTTTGTATGATTTACCTAATTTAGGCAAAGTGATGCAAAGTTTTCTATTAGCCGACATTTTAACTTATTCATGCAATTTCCCTATTTTATATGCCTCTGCACTCATTATGCGCTACGTTTTTCCAACTTTAATTGGATTTATTGAAAATTATTTAGACTTTTTTATTATTTCTGAGAATTTATTTCTATTAAATATTTTATTTTTATATATAAATATAATATGTTTACATATATGCACAAGATTATGGCCGTATTGATGTGTTGTGAAGTAATTTGATGCGTTGTGTGTAAATGTACAAATGTCGTTTTAATTATAGAGAATTTTTAGTGGAAGCTCCTGTTACATGGCAATCTGTATCTTCTTCATTTAATTTTATTCCTCTCATCAGCCAAAATTCAATTAGTCTGCCCAATTAAATATTGTTTATCAGTTTATAGCCGGGGCTCTATTATAAACGTTGCCAAGCGTATATGACACGTCATTACATACATTCAATCACTTCATCATTCTCTTTTCATGATACCATTTCAGTATCAATTTTAACTCAATTCAAATCAATTGCCTTTTTCTACCTTACACTTTGCATTTCACTTACTCTTTTTTGCTTTATATTTCACAGTTTATGGTTCTTTCGTTCTATCTTCAGATTTAATTAATTTCAGTGCTGTTTCCAACTGGTGGCTAAAAAAAAAAAAATAAACAAAAATATAAAAGAAGAAATAAATAAATAAAAAATAGCATAAAATCAATTAATAATCAAGTCAAAATATTTTAACTGACTTTTAAACTCACTACATAAATTTGCCTAATGTGATTAGAATGTCATGTCAAGATTACATGAAATTGGTTTAATATTAAGGATTCCAAAAGTAGCTTCGATTTTGTACTGAGATTGGCAGGCACATAATATAACGATTCTCAATATAAGAAATAGCCAAAATATTCAACTTTTTTGTAAATATCGTCCTGCCTTAGATTTAGGCGTAATTAGGAAAGTTTCGATATGAAATATTTTTAACAGAGTTCATTTTCTTGCTAAAATAGATGCGTAAACTAAATTTAGATTTATGCGAACTCACATCGGACGGAACTAACTGCTTTAAATCCAAATCAGAAAATAATTTTGATTCGCTCATTATAAAAAAAGATGACATTATCTCAAACCTTTTTGACATTGCTACAAACATTCGAACAAACTTATTGTATCTGAATAATAAATGGCGCTTTAATATGAACCAGTTCTATAAACAGTTAAAATTTTGCTTAATTTACCTTTATAATAAACTTCACGATACATGGTGGGACAAGTGATCTTATTATTCAATTTGTTTGTTGGTGTTGCTTTAAAATCAATATTTGTACGGATAGGCCGATGTAATAGAGGTTGAGGCGGTCGATAATTATTACCTAATGGTGCTTTCGGATGATCGGGGCTGCCTTGCATCAAACGTCGTAAAGCGTGTAACTGAAATAATAATTATTATAATAAAAATAATACAAACAACTAAAACATCAACAGCAACAACAAAAAGTTCATTAAACTATTCGATTTACGATGAAGAAAAATTTTGTCGTTTGTTACGTTGCAACTATGTTATTATGACAGTTTGTTCTTAAGAAGATATTTAAACAGGAAACTGCAAAGTAGAATTAAATAGCAGAAATAATCTTTGTAATAACAATAATAACAGCAACAATGATGAAGGAAAGAAAATCCTTGTTAACATGATTTATCTATTATGCATAAAATTTTCTCATCATCTTCAAATTTCTTACTCTTTCTCTTATGCAAACCCACATACACAAACATACACACACACACACACACACACACACACATCATCATCATCATCAAATTTAAAATATTGAGTATTTGAGTAGTTCATTAACGACTTCCGTAAATATATGAAGAATTTGAGTTGGATTAAAAGAAAATAAAAAAAAAAAAAATTCAAAAAAAAAAAAACTAAAAAATTAAAGCAAGAACTTAGTAACAAGAAGACAAGAAAAAGTTGATATAGCATCAATCTAAATTGCCAAACATGGCAAATACTTTCATTAATTTATAATTTCAACAAAAATAATTCATATAAAATCTGTGCCACAGATATGAAATAAAGGTAAGAGAATGAGAGGAAGAGAGTTCAAATATTTAATATTTATGTACATACAATTCCTTTTCATAAATTCTGAAATAACAAAAAAAAAAAAAAAAGAAGGAAGTGAAACTACTCAAGTGGCAAACATAGGGCTTCGTGTACAGCTAAAGGTTGAAAAAAAGTCCAGCAATGAAATCTTTAATTTGTTAAGTTTCATATTGACATGATTTCAAATATTTTTATTTTATTATTGAAATAACGAAGTTCTGTATATCTTTTCAAGAATTATTGGTTCCACATTTGTAACTCAAATAAAAGTCTTAAAATTAAGTAATTAATTTTTTTACAAATATCTGGACTAATTAAACTTCAAACTCGCATTGTTAGGCATAGAGAGTTCCTTACTTAAAGTTTAAGGGTCTTGAGTTAAGACTTAGTTTGTATTAGCTAATTGAAAAATTTAATAATATTTTGTACTAATATATCTATTTTTGTACCCACCATTTAGAGGTTGGTGGTCTAAAAGGAAACTTCGATGACTTTAAAAAATACATTTTTTTATACTTGATTGGCATCAAATTTTGAATTGATTTAGACATGTCTTTCCGTCTGTCCATCTATGCTTTTGTCTATATTGGCTTAATGAATCATAATTTTTTTTTTCGATATTTATATAAATTACAAAAAGATCTAAGAAAAACCTTTTTTTTTTTACTAAGAAACTTTTCACTTGCGTATCCGATAGTTAAATAATTAAGCAAAGTTAAAAGAACCTCTAACACTTTAAAAATGTTACTTTTTATAAAACATTTTCATTTTTATTTTCATTATATTTTATAATAAAATTTACGGAAAGAAAAAGTTTAAGAAGATTACAATTTTCATTATTATTAGATATAATCTTTTTAAAGTAATAACGTTTTCCTTCCGCTGCACTTTCCATTACATTTTCCAGAAATTTAACTAAATATTGTACACTCTACTTTTTGATGCACTAATTTTAATTCTTTCTTAATTTATCGAGTCCTGGTATTTTGTTTTTTTTTTTTATAGAACTATTAAAATTTTACTCTCAAAAATGCTTTAACAATGAATTATTCAAATGATTTCAAATGATTATTTTGAAAATTTTGAACTAAATCTACAAAATACGGGGAGTAAGAAAACATTGCAGATTGAAATTTATAATTGTCCTGTTTTTAATTTTTGATTCAGTAAGAGAATATAACTTAATAAAAATGGTAGTCTATTCCAGGCTCTATAGTTTAAGAAATAATTTTCCAAATAACATAAATTTTTGGAAAAACATTGTTGCTTGAAGATTTCAATTAGAAATCATTTAAGTTTTTCAATATTGCTGTTACAAATGGATCAGACTTATCTTCTTCTTATCTTATATGTTGTTACAAATATTGCTCATTATTTTTAGTTTTATAAATATTTATATTTGTGTTGTATTGCCTGAAGAATTGAAGAAAGATAGTTTTAAGTTATCTGAAATATAAAGTGTTGGCTGAAAAAAAATTTATAGAAATTGTGTCTGATTTAAACAATTTTCTACTTCTTATTATTCTTATTACAAATTTATCAATTTACTTGTTGCTTTATTATTTAAAAAATATTATAATCCTGGAGCTAAAGACAAAGGGAAAACATATAAAAAAAAGGATATTTTATTGAAGAATGAGTAATTAAGAGACATCGTTTAAAAGGTGATTAAAAATAATGATAGTGATTGAATGTTATTCATCACAATATCGCAACGAATAGAAATTTACTTATAAAAAAGTTGATGTGATTTGATTTTTTTTTTGTTATCTTTGTATTGTTGTGTAATTTTTTGAACTTTTTCTTGATTATTTTTTTACAACTTTTAAGGAAAATGTATCTTCATTTCATTTCACATCATTTCTATTTCTTTAAGCGTCTTTAAGGCATGTGCTCTTTCTTTGTTTTCCATTAATTTATTTCTAAATGAATAAATTTAGAAAACTTCATTTTAATAATTCAATTAAATATTAAACTGCAAAGAATTAGATTAAATTAAATATAAATTTTTCATAAAAAATTTTAAATTTTTATTATTTCTATGTTCTATTAAAATGAAAATTTACGTAAGATATAAAATCAATTCATTGTTTTTATTATTAAAAAATTTATATCATCTTGATAAATTGTTTTTTTATTCTTATTCTTATTTTGGAATTTTTAGAATAGAACAAAAGGCTTCAACTAAATTTACTTTAATGAATTAGTTATTTATTATTTAATTTGAGTTGGAAATTTCTTTTGAAAGTTTCTTTATAAAAAAAGTCTAAGCTACAAAAATTTCAAGTGAATTTCATTACTTGAATAATTTCAAAACCTACTTAATAATAATAATTCTTTGTAAAATTGTTTTAACCACTACAATCATTTAATAATGGGTTACGGAATAAAGGAGGATGGCTTGATAAGTTATAAGTATTTCTTAAAAATAGCATTTAAGTAAAATTATCTAAATTATTAATTTATATAGATTTTTATATCTAAAAAACTTTACTTTAAAAAGATTAGATGAATATTTTTGAAATGCGGAGTTCCTTTTCCAAATCAATAATTTCTTGAAATGAAAACTTTAATTTAAGCTAATTTATTTACATTATTTAGTTTAGCAAGAAAATTTCAAGATTATTTTATAATTTTGAAAGCTTCCTTTTTTCTTTATATTAAAGACACTTTCAAATTGCACAAAACTTACACTTATACTTTGCTTTCCTTCCATTAAGCAAAATAGCATTTATTGGACAATCTCAATTTGAAATTTAATGTTGTTATTCGTTTCATTTTATTGTATTTTATTAAAGAATATATTTCGTAAATTTTCTTTTTATAAACTTCCTTCTGTGACAGCATAGACGCTGTCAATATCAATGCACTAGAAAATTGAATTTATTTTTATATATTTTTCACGCTCTCTCACTCTCTCACTATCTTACTCTCTCTGAATTCTTTTGTGACACTCCCTGTCACAATAGTTTCATCAAATTCTCTCTTTCTCTCTTTCTCTCTCCGTGTGCATTTCGTTTATATTTTATAACTTTAATTACTTTTCTACATGCATATATATATGTGTATGTGTATGTGTATGTGTTTGTATGTAGGTACATAAATTTTGTTTAATAGATATGTACAAATATGCATGCACAAACAGGATAACTACTTCGTGCTCTCATGCAATTTCTTTTATGATTATTCTTTACCATTTTTTTTTTGTCTTTTTTCGTTCTTCTTCATTTTGCTTTAAATTCGTTATCGTTTTGTCTTGTTGTTGTGTTTTGTTTTGTATAACCCAAGTGAAAATATGAAACAAAAAGGAAAACAAGCGGCATACTCGAAGCCAAGTACTTCCTTTAACATGACACACACACGCACACACACACACACACACACGGCATTCTTTTGTTAAATAACGGAGGCAAATTAAAGTCGAAAGGAAAAAATTAAAATATGAAACAGGAACAGAAATCTACTAATTGAACTTAAACCATTGCACACACTTAACTGTGTAAGTTTGCATGTTTGTATGTATGTATGTATGTATGTATGAGTTTCTCAACTTATATATGTTTATGTAAATAATGTTAGTAGTAAAAAGGCATAATTATTTTCAATTATTTAAAAATGAAATTCGTTGATATTTTAAATTAAAGAGGTGGACAACACAAATCTAAGAAAATTGAAAGAATCTTGAAGAATCAGTCAAGCGATTTAGAATAATAATTAGAATAATCAATCTCTTTTCATAACTATTACATAAAAAAAAAATTTTCCTTAGAAACATATTTATGTAAAAATTCATTAAATTTATAGAAAGTAATTGAATGATAAATTTTGGGCATATCGGGGATAGATCAAAATTTTAACTAAAGTAATAAAAGATACAAATTTAAAAAAGCAAGTTAAATCTTTCCAATCTGCCGGAATTGAGTTTCTGAACATTCTTTGTTGAATCTAATTAAAATGTAGAAGAGAGTGATTTTAAAAGCCTAGAAATTATAAAATTCGAATCGATAAATCCTTAAACGAGTCTACGGCAAAAAAAAAAAAGAAAAACAATAATTTTAAAAAATGTACTATAAATATTTTGAAAAATCAATTATCGATTTTTTTAAAGTAAAACATTATGTGAAGGTTGATTGTAGAAATAGTACTATTTTGCTTATACATATTCCAGAACAAAAGGGCAGATATATAGACAGATATTTAAGATGCCAAAATCATTCTAAGTTCACCGCTGTAATAAAAGATGATTCCATCTTAAATCGTTTATACCTTGTCTGAAAGTGTAGGGTACAATAATATAAAAGGCTAAAAGCATCCCTTAAATATTTAATACATTCTTCCTTATGACCTTTTTGTGTTTATAATGCATCAATTGTAAAAGGATACGATTGCTGATATTAATTCCGGTTGACTAAAAGCCGTCCCCGTCACTATGCCAAATCTCCAGACATTCATACTTTGTTCTTCTTGTTACATGGACATACGGATATTTACATTTATTGACATGTTGTATAAACCTCATTGATGATATAAGTGATATGGTAGAGTTTCTTATTACTACAATCAACTCTTCCATTCTCAGTTTTTTCAAAACTCTGCCACATTCGATTTTATTAATATCAGTCTGTCTTATTTTTATTGTTATTGTTATTGCTGTTACTGTTGTTGCACATGATGATGATACTTCTCCAAGGCAACAACAATTTCCCTTTTCCTTATTACTCTTATTATATTTGTTATTGTTAGTATTATTGTTACGAAACTGAATTTAAGTTTTAATTGCAATTTTTCTCTAGTACCCTTCAATGCACTGCCATTCACTTATTCATTCATTCATTCATTTACTCATTCATATGTAGCTTAATATGTACCTGAGCATTTATGTGCATATATATGCAATATGCATTTTACGAGGGCTGTTCAATAAATCTTTTACTTTACTTTACTTTCAGATCCCCATTACAAATAAAGGCTTCTTATTTGAGTCAAATATTTTAAAGTCAAGTTATTTTGTTAGACTTGAATGGATTTTGAAAATTTTAGTTTGAGAAATGGATTTTGGGCCTTACATTTATGACCCATATATTCCAGTGCAATTGAACTAAAGGAGTAGAACTTTTTTTTTTTTTTAACGAAAAAGACATATTACCCTTTGCTTAATAGTAATAGGGAATCGGTCTAAAAGTTTTACCAAGCTAAACGGTATAAAAAAGTCTATAATGTTGCCGTTGTTTATGGATAAATGTACCATGGACATGTACATAAGATAGAGCTTCTTGTAGAACTTAAGCAAACGTGGACTCCAATTTTTATGGTCTAAATGTTCATGTAATATTTTATGAAATAGCTTTCTATAAATTTTATGGTCATTTTCTAAGTACAATTTAGTAAAGTATTTCTTAACAGTTAAAATTTATAATACAGAATTTTTCTTGTATTTTAAATGGTATAGCTCCATCATTCACATTCGTGAATGAAAAATATAGAAATTGTTTGCCTTCAAGGGCTGACAATAAATATTAAGCTGCAATGCTGTTCAAAATTCCTTAGTGACGGATTAGTGACGGATCAAAAAGTTGATCTAAGTATAAATTTTGAACTAATAAAACTGCTCGCTCAGAAAGTCTCCTTTAATGTTTTACAGTTATTTTTAATTGTACTTTACATTTGTCAATTATTATTTTTTCCTTTCTTCATTTCACACACACACACACACATATGTATATATGTATATATCTATATGTATGCATGTATGTGTAAGGATAATGTGACTAAATTTAACTTCAGTAAATTGTTCAACAATGTTTGTTATAAAAACATATACGCATTCATTATCCTTTCGTATCACTGAGTGTGCAAATGATTTTAACATTAAATATCTACATCTACATTTTTTAAAATGTATTAAATTAATTAAAGCATTTAACATAAATTAATAAATTTTGAATTTTTATTGAGAATATTTTTAATTTGGGCTTTTATTTATATCATGAGAAACGCTCTTTGGAAAAAATTTACATTTTTGGAAAATGTAAATGCAAACTTTTTTTTTTTTTAGAGAATACTTGAAAATATACTTTAAATAAATTTTATGTAACAATTGAATTTTTATAGTTTAAATATATTTAGTTTAAACTTCATTAAATAGAAAATAATGGCTACAATAGTAATAACATTATTATTATTATTCCTTGGTTGATTTTAATATTATGCAAAGATAATTAACATGGCCATAATAGTTTTTAAAATGAAAGAATTAACCATAAATAAAAAATGAAATAAATAAAAAAAAAAATAAAATTCTTTAAATAAGTAAATAAATGAAACCAGGAAGCTACAACATAAACAGCGACTCTTAAAATATCATGAGATTTTTTTTCTTTTTTTTTTTTGTTAACGATTCATTATTGAAGAATCAATGTTAGCTTTATAGGCTACAAAAATCTATAGATTGCTAGAGATAATAATAATGAATGAAGCGATCTATGTAATATCTCAATAAGATTTTTCTATAAAAAAAATATAACTAATTATTTGCCAAAAATATCCATCTGCTTGTCTATAAATTTTTATGAACACGCTTTAGCTTGAAATATGTTTAATTGAACTTTTTCAATTTCAAACTTTTTCGTTATATGAAACATTTTTTTTTTAAAGAAAATTCTCACAGATTTAGTCTGTGTGGCAAATTTAAGCTAAATAGTTTACATATAACGGATCGTTCAAATCTTTAGACAATTTGCCAAACTTTCAAAGCATTTATTTATTTTTTGGCCCATTCCTCGCTTAATGACGAATAATAAGGTTGGAACAAGTAGCTTTAATCAATCACTAAATTTCCACCGGAATGCATCCTGAGAGCCCTTTGTAAGCGAAAATATTTCTTCACCTTTTAATTAGTTAAAAAATTTTACCATAATATTTACGATATAATTATCAACATTATTCATTCTTATAGTGCAGGCCAAAGTCATTCATATGTAAAGATAATAAAATGAAAAAAGTAAATTGAAATAATTTTCACTAAAGTGGTTACTTCATTTCTCTATCTCTCATATTAGCATTTAATAATTAACTTTAATTATTGCAAAAACAAATTTAAAATAAATAACATATTAGATTTTGAAAAATGTACTTTAGAAAAAAAAAACTTACTTGTTGTTTTGTTATATAAATGGGTTTATTTAATACAATCCATGTAACAGTTTCATGGCAGGCAGGTGCTGTTATCGAACCATCATAGGTCATATAATGATCGGTTTCGGGTAAAAGGCCACGTATTGATAGACGTTTTATAAATGCCTCATCACCACCGTAACGTATACGTTCCAATTGATCCGTTAGTATACGTAGTTCTGGATTAGATAGATCACCTAACTTTTTGATTTTTCATAAATTAACAAATAAATAAAGAGAAATTAAAATAAAGAGAATTCAAAAAGAATTATTTAATAATACTAAGTTGTTTTAAATTTTTCGATACGATACGATCTGCTGTCTTTATATTCTATATCAGTTGTAGTACAAAGATTTAGAAGACCCAGATAGGCTTGATACAAGTCCATCTCTTGTTAAAACAATCATTTTGGCCATCGATTCAAAAATGTCTGTCTGTCCATCTACTATCAATTCTTATGAAAGTTGAGTTATGAAGTTAATGAAATTTATTAGATGAACTTGTTTTAGGCAAAAAATTTTTAGGAGCGATTTTTGGTAAAAACCAATCAACATTTACAATCATCAATCGTATTAAGCCTTTACTTAATGAAGGCGATATATGAAAAAAATACCATTTTGAATATTTTTTTTTTTCATCCATTTTGAATAAGTCCTTTGTAAGAGAAGCCTTTCTCATATGTCTTTTATTTTTGTTGTTATGGCTAGAAAACTTACTTGTAATAAAATTGAGACACCAACAACGCCTTGAGCCCGTTGTAATGCATCCGTAAAATTTGTATACAATTGAGAATTATAACCAAATAGTTGTAACTATAAAAAGTTGTAAAAATAAAAAGGAAAGGAAAAAATAATCGAATCATCGAAAAGAGTAAACAAAATCATTGCAAACAGTTTATATGAAAATATCTCTTTAAAATTAATGAATTTTAGTACTAAGTCAACAGATTTTTGGCTTTTTTTGTCTTTAAATGGAAATAATTTTAAAATTTATTAAGAAGGCTTTCTATTGGGTGTTCTTTTATAAAAATACTCTGGATTCGTAGGCTACCACAAAACTAATTATTGATTGGAACTATTGAATTGGAAAAACCTTTCGCTACATTTAGATTTAGATAGTAATAAATAGAATTCTATAATTAAATTTTGCAGAATTCTTAACTTTACAATTTTGTGGCAAAATTTTGTTAGTTCATTTCAAAAAAATGCTTTAAATAAAATAAAAAATATTTGATGCCCAGTTAATAATGCGATTCGTTTATTAATGATATAAATTTTTATTATCCACTTTATTTAAATATTTTTATTATTCTATAAATATAATTTATAATTAAATGATTAATTTTTATTTATAAATTATTGCAATTTTTTTTTATGTTACACTTTTTCTACTCAACTCTCTAAATTTTTAATCGATTCTTAAGGTAGACTCAGATTTTATTATACATATTCGATAAAAATGTATGCAATATCAATTTATATTTGTTAGTCTAGATGAATGTCTGTCTATTTTTTTATATTGGTAAATTGGTAAAATTCCAAAAAACAGTTATAAAGTGTAAAAAACAAAATCGATTGAAAGTAAATATAATGGAAAATTTCTCCATATAAATTTCTATGGCCTTTTTTTTAATTAAAGCTGAAGTTGCTGCCCTTTTTTCGATCCTCTTATCATAGGACAGACTTTATATATTATTCAATTATATATAAGAAAAAAGAAAAGTAATAAAAATATTGTTTTTTAGGCCAAGCATTTTTATCAACATTTGAATTAAATGTAATGCCGTGTTAGACATGAAAATAACTATAATTGATATTTATCAATATTTTTTAAAAAAAAAACATTAATATATAAAACATACATATGTATGGCTTTTAATATGCTGAATGAAGAAAATCAAATATATTTTATATCCATATTAAATTTTCTATCAAATAAAAGTTTTTTTCCTCTTTGCCCCTTTTTTTTTTTTTTGTTACTTGTTGCTGTTTCTTTAATACTTTTTATCATAAAAATAACATAGATTTATGCCATGACAAAACTTTTATAATCAAAGTGAAAAAAAAAAAACAAACTCATCAAATGTGTTTTTGCCTATTTTTGTTTTGGCGCTTCTTTTTACATCATTTTCATCTTCTCTAATATTTTTTTGCTTCTGTCATTATAATCGCTTTACAAGATAAAACAATTGTAAATATACATTAATATAAGTGAAATATATATGTAGTACATATATATATATATATATATATATACATAACGAGGATTACATTCATATTTTATATTTTATATTAAGAGGAAATAACTTTTGTGTAGATTGGAAGAGTTGCCTGCCTTTTCATTTCCTGGCATTTCTTGCTTTTTCATATATATATATATATATATATATATATGCATGTGTATGTGTATGTGTATGTGTGTGTGTGTGTGTGTGTGTGTATAGAGATTAAAAATTTCAAAATGTCACATTCAATTTTGTTATTTTCATTAACAAAAAATGTTAGAAAACTTTATACCAAAATTGAAATTTGAAAATTTATAAAAAAGCGACCACTAAAAATGTTTAATCTCATTGCTCTCAAGAATTATTTACAATATCATTCTACATAAGCAACAATTTTCTATTCATCTTAAATATTTATACTTATTTTTTGTATAAACTGGAATTATTCAAAAATCTTATAAAACGTTATTTAAATAATAGAAAGTTAATTCTATTCAACCATTAAACAATAAAATATTTGAAATGTTTAATTATTTTATTAGATCTTCTTTTTCTTTTTATCCAACAAACAGTAATAATAAAATGCTATATGATTTGTAAATTGATTTGCCAAATTGAAAACTTTACTTTTAAAAGTAAAATGAAGTTTATTAAAATCGAATTTGAACATAAAAAAAAGGAAAATCATGAAATTTATACGTTTCTTCATTAGAATCTCAAAATTTTATATAACGCATTTACAAATTTAAATAATTCAAAGTTAATAATTAATTAGCATAATTTAAAGTAAAAGAATTTCAATGATGAATGATTTATGATAATGTGAAGAAACTTTTCAAAATTCATTAACCTTCAGTAAAGTAAATCCAAACAAAATATTTATAAATCAATATTTAAAAAAAAAAAATGCATAATAAATTTAAGTTAAAAATTTCAAAAAGAATTTAAAAAATTTTCTATTTAAAGCATAAACTAGAATATTGACTTAAAAAGAAATTAAGCATGAATGGAAGAGTTGGTGAGAAAATGAAAATGTTTTAGGGCCTTACATTGGCCATCTCTGTATAATAGAAATGCAATTTTTACATATTTGCATATCACTTCTACTTGATCAACGTATGAAGCAATAAAAACAAGATTTACATGGAAAATATAATAAAATCAAAAATAAATACTAACATATTTTCTTATTCAATAACACACACACACATACACATAACCAGAGAAACATTAAAAAAGAAACTCTTAAATGAAAATATAAACTAAAATTGAGCTCTGTATTATTTAGCTGTACTTGTCTCATTTCATTTAAAATCGGAAGCACTTTATAATTGCAGTATACAATTGTTCATACCGTTTATATATATATCAAATAAAATATATACTTTCAAAGAAAATTAACTAAAATTACTAAACACTTTTAATACGTTTATAATCATCAACCAAAGGTTGCCAAAGTAGAAGTTTTATCAAAACGTTTAGAATGTTTAAATGGAAAAGAATTGTGCAGAGTCCTTATAAAAAAGGACTCGGCACTCTAAAATAATTCTAGCATATCTAAAGATTTTTATCTTAATCTTTATCTCAAATCGAAATGAAAAGTTTATATGTTGCCTTAGAGAAATGCTTCAATGAGGGTTGGACACTTATTGGGGTTGTTTCTAGTTGTTCTTGGCTTTTACCAAATTTTCATTTAAGTTCCATATTGTACATGGTTTCCATGTAATATCGGGGTATATCAAAATTTCGTTTTCACTCAATTTTATGGGTCAGACCATAAGAATTAGAAGCCATCAAGCGCATGGTATATTGTCCATGATAGAATGACAACAGGAAGATCAATCTCAAAGCTGAGCCTTTAAAATGCAACGCTATTTTGCTATCAAATTAAATATTTAGATAAGATTAAGAAGCTCAAATGAAGGAAAAGAAAAATTTACATATTACTCTGGCGTTAAAACACGCCCACATTGCTACATAAGCAGCAGCAAAAGTTATGCCATTCATTTAAAAAAAAAAAAAAAGTATTCAGAAAACTAAGAAATCGATCTCTAGATTATTTTGTATAATGTAAAAATCTTAAAAATTCGTTTTATGTATTAGATATTTTTAAAAGGGCCGGGCTATTCAAAATTTGGCCATCATCAAATACAATATAATTTTCTTACAATTTATTTTTCTCCTTTTTTTTTTTTTTATAATAGTTTGTGTGTGTGTTTTTTTTTCTTATTTGTGTAATTTTTGTTTGTAAAGTTTGAATTTTTTTTTTTTTTTGCTTCATCTAAATTCCAGAGAACTTGTATGAATTTTATGCATATGTCAATGTGTATCAATGTGTTTGTGCTTGCAGATTACATTTGCAAATATATTTGGGTTAGATATTTCATTCTCTCCAAGAAGTATAATATAAGAGGAAACGGGAAAAATTTTCATATTGTTGCTTTATTTTCTTTTTTTTTTGTTTTTGTTTTTTTTTTGTATTTTTCAGCAGAGTAAACATATTACAGAGGAATAATGTGTCAACTGCAGTAATTGTAAGAATATGTGTAAATAGTATTATCAACAATGGCAGCAATAACAACAACATTAATAACAACAATGACAGTAACAAAATTATTATTGACTAAGTATGTGAATGAGTAAAAAGTGGCAACAACGACAACACAATTCTTATAAAATTACATTATTACAGATATATATATATATATATATATATATATATATATAAATTTAGAAAATTGGTAAAGAGATGTAAAGTTAAACAATTAATGTGAACACGAAATATGAAAAATGAAAACAAAAATCGTGTAATAGAAAAAAGGAGAAATATAAAAAGAGCAAAAGATGTAAAATGTAAAATTTTATCTAAAGTAATAATTGCTTAACTAAAAGCTTTTATAGGTTTTCTCTTCTGCTGCCGCATCATCCACTTAAAAAAAACTACTTTATAATTTAGAATAAAACATCGTTTAATTAGTTTTCTCATTATTTCAGTTTTTACTTTTCTTAATGTAATAATCAATGTAATAAAATTGTTATATTATTATTTATTATTGTTGCTATTTTGTTGTTGTAAATATTATTATCTATAAATATCAAATTTAAATTGTCTAATTATACATTTAGACGCTACAACAGTCTCAGTATCAAAAAATTAATTTATACAAATTTTGTTATATATTCCGTATAAATTTTAATGAATCCATCGATTATCTTGGTATGTTTCTTTAAATCACTTTGGTTCCATGTTCATTTAATAAGCCATTTAATAAGCCATTTAATTATACATCTGTCCATCCATCTGTCATATAACTTAACCTTCTTCTGCATATAATTCTGTATGTCTGTCTGCACAAATTTCTAGCCATCTAAATTTAAGTCCTTTTTTTTTTTGATATATTTGATACAAAAGCGTTCTGAAATAAATATGACAATAATTGGACGACTTATTTGACTATTCCTCATATAAAGCTTCATTTTACCAGAAGTTATTATACAAAAAAAAAAAAAAAAAATGGTAGAATATTTTAAATTATGTTCAATGAAATTTTTTTTTGCTTATTTTATACAAGAAATAAAAGTCCTCTAGATTCATCTATGTTTTGAAGCATCTACTATATAACGAACGCTGGAATCATTCAGTTCTTTCATTGATTTTTTTTTCAATAGAATATTTAAGAATTAAATTCAAGAAACCATTCTAATCTTTTAAATTTTTTAAATGAAATTTTTCTTATATTAAAAGCAACAATTCATTGTAGTATAAAAATTATAAATTAGTTGATCTAAAACCCTTCTAATGCCCTTCAAAATCAAAATATTAATTATAATAATTATCTTAAAATTACAATTTATTATATTTCAGCAGCTTGCTTGTTCTTCTTGTTAAAAAATCATCTTATATTGATTACTTCTTTTTTTTTCTTCTAAACATTTTAAAATTAATTTCCTTGTCTTTATATCTAAGTCATTTAAAATTATCTCATGAAGTCTTGCTTGAAAATTAATCTGCTCTAAATTGAACTTGATAAATTTGCTTTAGAAAACTTTCTTTTAATTTGACAATTCAATTTGACAGTTTTAATCGTTTGTACTATTAATTAGACAATTACCATAAAAAAAAATATTTAGGCTGATTGTACTTTCTTATTGTTTTATTATTTTTTTTTATTGTTTCACATTATTTTCTATAAAAAAGTTTCTTAAATTAAAATTTAATAGAAGTAGCAACTTTTTTTTAAGGAACTTAAAATCTGTTAAATCAATAAAATAAAAATACAAATTTTTATTTATTTATTTTTTTTTCTAATTCTCTAAAGCAATCTAACATAATTTTTTTCACTTTTTTTTTTTTACCAATCTCTATTGTTATAATTATAATGTAACAACAACAATAACAATAACAGCTTCTAATATTAACAGTAACAATGACTAAAGTAATAATAATCTAACAGGATAATTCAGTTAACAGTCAAGTAGAATAAGACTTCACTTGAATGTAAACACTTTCAACAAACAAACTTGACAATTAGTTTCAAATGATAGATATGTGTGTGTATATGTATATCATGTTTATTATAGAGATTTATTAACACTTCATTCTAAACAAGTATCTCTTCATTGACACATACAACTTAAGCTACTTTATATGTATTTAGCATATACACACAAATACATATGCATATATTTTTATACAAACACTTGGGCACGTAGTCATTAAACAAATAAGCGATACAAACTGATTAAGAATGTTGTGTAAAATATAAAATGATTATTTTTGCTTAATGCATGAGAGAGAAGGCATTAAAAGTGACACATGCTGAATAAGATTACAAATGTTTTATATATATATATATAGAGAGAGAGAGAGAGAAAGCACGCACACACACACACACACACACACACACACACACACACTTATACACACAAAATAAAGCATTATTAAATATCAACTTGTATGCATTTGATATTTCAAAGTTCATCTCGATTGTTATCTTGTACATTCCATCATTCCGTATTCAATTCATTGTACCTTATGCCAAAAAGCAAAAAAAAATTAAAAAAAAAAAAAAATAAGCAAACAATAGTTGCTACATATAACAATAATAATAGCAACAGTAACAACATTAACAACAAGACGCAAAAGTATAATGAAAGAAAATTGCTATTTGAGGCTACTTTACTAAAAATACATGATTTTAAGAATGATTTTAAGAATGATCTACATTTAGCAAAAATCGCATCAAAAATTTAGCAAATTTATTCAATTAAAATCTTTACACATACTTTAGTTACATTGAAACATACATTAACACTTTTTAGATAAACAAGGAGAAGAAGGAAAAAAGGGAAGCCTTTATGGGAAGCCTTTTTTCAAGAGCCTAACTTAAATCACTTTTAACTTCTATGATGTTTCTATGGGTGCAGCATTATTATAAAAAATTTTAGAATTTTATAAGGTTACTACACTTTCGTACGTAACACCCAGAATGCTGTCTAAGATAAATACCGTTTCTAGTAGTTTAAAGAAATAGTTAGAATTATTTTATAATTTAAATTGAATTTTAAGCCTGTTACTTTCGTCTGTTCATCCGTCCTTTTAAATTTGTTATCAAAATTACAATTCACGATTTTTGAGATAATTTAAAAGTGGACCGTTCTTGACTCAAATATAAGCTCTATCCAAAATAATTAAGATCGGACTATTTTGAAATTTTTTCTCTAAGTTTTGACAAAATGATTTAAGTCGAGGCATTTTTACGACCATTTACCTTAAAAAGGTTCTGGCAAAAAGGAACTATCGCATGAAAAACTCTTCAAATTAAAGCTTTGCTTAAATAACATTCTCAATTTAGGCTTTTTCCTATAAACTTAAGTTTTGTCATAGATTTCATTTGCTTATAAGAATTTTCAATATATTTGAAAATTTTGAAATTGTTCTCTTAATTATTTGCAATGGAATGGACAGACATTCGAACAAATTAGTACGATTTAAAATTTGCTGTTTTGTAGGATTTCTCTGAAGCTCCTTCTTAAATAATATTATTAATCAATTGACAAATAGCCAAAAATGGCCACGCCTACAAACTTTAAGTGAGCCAATATAAACCATTTAATTTTGTTAAATAATTTCTTAATTAACCAACAAATTAAATATGATAAAATTCTTGGAAGATTTAGTAACAATTATTAAAACTATAAATGTGATGGCTGGTTAATTTTTTAAATATTTTCATGAGAATTATAAATCAAATACTTCCCATACAAAAATGTTAATTAAAAAAAACTCTTTAATTTCATTTCCTTTTCCTTACTTAGAAATTTTTTATTAGGCTTAATTTTTATTTTATTTTTGTTACTTTTTCTTTTATTTTATTTTATTTTATTTTATTTTTTGTTATATTTTGATATCAATCTATCATTGGAAGCAATTCATGTTGGTTGGCATTGTACGGAAGTTTACTTCATTTGATATGACATTTGCATAAATTTTTGTCTTTAAAGCAAAACAAATTGTTAACTAACAAACAAAAATATCAAATAAACATTCAAAGTTATATGACTTGAGTTGTTGTTATTATTAATTGTTATCATTATTGTTATTGTTAGCAAATGACTTTCCTTTAATTATTTTAAACCAGTAACAAAGGGCACAAGCAGCCCAATACAATCAAAAGATTTAGAAAATGAGAGATAAAACAAAAAAATTTCCAGCTAATTTACTTTCAAATTTTCCTCATGCCTTTTATAGTCCTTTTTATATATTGTGCAATTATGTGAATGTATGTATGTGTGTGTGTGTGAGTGTGTGCATAGGCAATTGTATTTTTATTTTTCTTCTTGTCAATTCTCTTATGATATCATGACATACATACATACAAGAAGCACACACATAGAAATTGAGATAAATTTTACCATAAATAAAAATGGCAAAATACTTTGTATGCTCATACGTTGACAATGGGTGAGAAATTGTACTATTTGTCATAGTACAATAACGCAATACAAGCATAGCAACAGACAATTTTATATATAAAAAAATAGACAACAATATATATATATATATATATATATATATATATATATATATATATAAAATAGAATAGTGACAGTTAAATGACAAGCAATCATAAAAGTGAAAGAGAAGAAAATAAAATGAAATAAATGGGAACGATAAATAGAAATAGAAATAGAAATAGAAATAGAAATAATGTTCTGACAATATAAAGAACTGTTGAAGATGGTGGGCATAGGCAATGTTGAAGAATTATGGCATGTGATTCATATGATGATATGACAAAGCCAACAATTATAATCCAACAAATATGAAATAGAAAAATGGGCTAAAAAATTATGACAAAACAAACTGAAACGTATATCAAGAAGTTTTTTTATAGCCACAATTCATTTAACAAGCGGCATACTTTTGTTTTTGATATTATAACTTCTTCTTGTTATATTAAGCTTAACTTTTGGAATGGATAATAATAGACAAGCTGCAATCCAATCCAACTAAATGATATATATGCAACGCCCATTTAAAACTATAAAATTTGTTTCGGTCAGTCTTATCAAATGCTAATGAATGATAGAGATTCATAATATGTTTAATAACTTAGCATCGTGAGAGGGACAGCAGAGTTACTTCATTTGCATATGCTTATACATTTAAATTTCAATCAATTTCCGGGCCTAAAAAAGACAAATTTTAAGGCCTTTTACTAATATTAAGATTAGTTTTAACTGCAGTGCCCTTATTGTGAATGGACTTTATTTAGATAGATTTTTTTTATTTAGACAGATTTCCATAGTTAATTTCCTTTAAATATTTGGCCATTTCTTTTTAACACTGTGTGAAAAAGTGGGTCTATGGATCACCTTAAAAATTCATAGAAAAATTTCATGGATAAAAAAATAAAATTCTAAATAAATCTACACAACAAATGTGTAACTAAAACTCTTATTCAAATTTCTGGCATTCGTATTACCAAACGAAACCACTTTTAACTTTAAGCCTTAACATCGTTGGTGAACATTTAAGACTTGACTTGACTTGACTTGACTTGATTTAGATGCTTCCATGTTACAAATTATCTTTCAATCTTTTCTTCCATTTAAATGGTTTTTAGATTTTTCTGTTTTTTTGTTTTCTGTTCTTTTGTCTCTTATCTAATTTGCTTCTTCTTTTTTTTTTTGCTTTGTGTGTCTGTGTTTTTTTTTTTTAAATTTTATATGCCAACTTATACCGGATGTTGCAATTGCACAATTGTAAGTCATCTGTTTTATGACAAAGATCCATTAACTTTTCCTTCCGTTGCTCTTTTATTTTGTTACTGTTTTTTTTTTTTCTCAATTATTCTTCTTTGTTTCAATATTTGTTTTAGAGGATAAAAGACCGTTAATGGTTTTTGTGTTTTGCCTTGTTATATAACAAGTTACGCTTTACTGCCGATTTGCTTTTAGCATCATAAATTAAATTATTGTCCACAAAATTTAAGAAAATAGATAAAAATTAATTTTTGTTTAAAAAATTTATTGATTGTCGATTTTTTACTATTTTTACAAATTTTTATTAATAAAATAAAATAAATTGCCTAATTTTAGGTTTATCTAACAGCCTTACATTAATAATAATAAATTTTTGCATTAAAAATAAAAATTATATTAAAAATTTCCATCGTATTTTTTCAAAGGTAACTCTTATGAAAATGTTTCAAAAAAAAAAAAAAAAAAAAAACAAAAAACAAAAATTCATACGATTTTATGAAGAGATCAATAATATTTATATTAATAATTTATAATAAAATGATTTTTTATTTAAAAATGTAACACACTTGTCAACATTTTGTGAACATAAATGTATTATAAATGTGGTTAAATGATTGAATAAATTGTTTGATCTTTTTTTATTATTAAAATTTTAATTTTACTTTTTTTGTATACGTTTCAAGTTGTCCTCCATGACCTTATTCAATCATAATATTCACATCATTTTTACTATTTTTAATTATATTTTGTTTGTCGTAATTAAAAGGCCACAAATCCTTGTACAATAAAATGGCGTTTATTAATTGAAATTTATTATAAACAAAAATACAAAAAAAATTTCAAAAAAAAAAAATTGTAAAACCACAAACGAATTTATTAAAGGCAATTTCAAACACTTCAATATATTTTAATATATAAATAAATTAAAAATTTTGACAAGCGAAAGATGTGTATATAATATCTTTAGGACTTTCATAGCAAGTTCCATAGAAAATTTTTACGTTAATATAGTACCTGGAAGCCTGGTATTGGATCAAGAGGTATTAGAGACCTCCATACGTTTTAGAATAATTTCACACTCTCATTATTTTTTTTTTTTATATAAATTTTGCGGCAAACTAGGCGTGGCCTTTTAACTTATTTTACTTGGTATTTTCATAAAGATACATCAAAAGTTCAGTCATTAAGTTTAAATTTTTTCATACTGCCAACTTTTCTATATAAAAAAAAAAAAATTCGTAAATATTTTTCATCACTTAAGTGTACCATAATGCTTAGAAAATAATGTTAATATTAAATGAATAATTAATTAAATTTTATACATCAATTTCCAATGGATAAAAATTGAAAAAAATATTTACAAATTTTAGAAAAAATGTCAATGCCATTATTTAAATAAATAATCAATACATATATAAATTTTTGCCTTCTTTTTCTGTATTAAATTATCATCTTTCACTTATTTATTTAAATATTTATCATTGAAACTCTCATAAATCAGTTAGACAGGAAACTCACTCATCATGCTAAACTAAATTGACAAATAAATTTTGTCAAAATAAGCTTTGACATGTAAGACAGTTAAAAATAGCTGTGAACGTATTTCGAATACATATTTTCTGGGTTTTGTATTAAACTTTTATAGATCTCTATAGCAAATAATCTCTATAGCAAAATTGTAAATAACAAAATGATGAAAGTTCGATTTTAATTATTCATCTAAACGATTTCTATTATTTAGGGCCAAATGCAATATTTTTCATTGTATTTTCTTAAAAAACAAATCAATTAAAGTTTAATTTTAATTTGGAGGTTCCGTATTCTTAATGCAAAAGAAGCCTGTTCGTGATTGAAATTATATTTGTTCGTTTTTTTTTTTTTTAATACGAACCATTTGCAGAATACTCTTGAACAATTCAGATCATCAAAAATTTTGAATTGTAAATGTCTTTATAAGTTTTGTAAGGCCTCTAAAATTTCAAGCTTTAAAATGTTACAAATATTTTCACAGAATTACAACGACACTATTAATACGAAAAAAAAGTATAACAGAAATTTATATTAAATGAAGCTAAACTCTTATTCTCTCTCTTTTAATAAAAATATTATTTAGAGTACTAAAGGTCACATATACATATACGCATACATAATAAATATATGAAAATAAAAATTTATAGAGGATAAGTAAAGTTGAACAACCTGTGACAGCATTTGTCATAATATCTAAGAGATTTATGTCAAAACTAATATAGACAATAGATTTCTATCTGTACCAGCATTCAAGCACCCACATACTCTTAATAAAGCATACAAATTATATATATATATACATGTATATATGTATTGTATCATTCAAATGAATAATTTTTTTTCAATTTTTTTTTTTTATTTTCATAATACACAAAAGAAGAAGTTTTATATTAAAACTTTCAACAACTTGAAAAACATGGAATATAAGTGATTTTTTTCCTTATTTGTAGTTTAAATTTAGTATAAGTATGATAAGTTCCATGAGTTTCATATAGAACATAAGAAAAAATTATCCATTAAATTTCACAAGAAGATTTGGCTTTTATGCATAAATCAATTAAATAGGCATATATTAAATTTTGTTGTTACTTACTTCGGCTGGGAAAGTGTAACCATCCACACTATGTTCTGAACCAAATTGATCATGTAAACCATAATGAATGTGTATCTCATGAAATCTATATCTATAAGATAATGGGCCACCTGTAATATTAACTGGCGTTTGCATGCCATCATAATTGGCCACCGTATCATTACCAGCTGTAAATATAACACTATGTCCAGTATTTGCTATTAAACCGCTTATCTATAAATAAAAATCAGAAAAAAATATTGAGAAATTATACAATCAAAATAACAAAGTTACATATTACTAGAGCAACTAATAGGCCACTATAAAGATGCCACGTGTATACATACTCTATGTTTATCCATGTGTATTATTCTTAAATTAGGATCGAATAATAATCGCTGAGGTTCTAAATTAATAGGAGATTGTCGTCGTCCTTTATTACATAATGACCATTCGGGATTAATAAGTCCCCAAAAAGCTGGTCCTAAAAAGTATAAAAAGAGAATGGAGAAAAAGATATAAAATTTAAGAGATATTTCATTTCTTTAAATTTTACCGCCTTTTTTTCATGCTTTTTTTTTATATTTTTTTGGAAAGAACTTCCCAAGAAACTTATCAACCATAAAGTTAATAAGAAGCTTTTAATTTTTAGATATATGGTAAAATATGACCTTGATCTACATCAACAAATATATTTTTGTCTGAAAATTTTTTCTACAAACCTCATATTTCTAATTTAATCTTTAAATTGCTTATTCCAGTTTAGATTTTCTTTTCACCTTAACTACCATTTAGCTTTAGATTTTCTGAAATTTATTTAAGAAGAATAAGGTAGAAAATCAAAATAAACTATTAATAATAATAATAAACATAAGTTAAGGTAAAGGTTAGCGAAGAAAAATTGGCCACTCCATCCATATTTAATTCTCCTTTTTTTTTCCTAATAAAAATAAATAACTAAAGCAAATTATTTAGGCAAACAATTTTATTTAGATAGACATTAAAAACGGAGTAAACATAAATTTTTGTAAAAAAAATTTTTTTTTATCCTTAACATTAAATAGTAAAGTATTGTCCCATGAAAATATTGGCGCGAACTCATACAAAATAATAAAATACACTCAAACATAGAATAAGTTTGGATCAAGGTTGAAAATAAATGCAAGATATGGCCCACTTTTTGAAATTTCTTAAATTCATCTTAGGTCATTTCTTTTAAATTATGAAAATTTCAAAACGTAATTTCAATTAAAATTACAAATTCATAATTTCATAAATCTATACATCGAAAAGTATTGTACTCATATAAAACTTGTTTGTACTACAAAATTTTGCTTATTAATAAGCAATTTTGAAGTATTTTGCTCATATTCCTTTTTTTTTTTTTTTTTTTCTAAATCTAAACAAAGTCCTCTACTTTTTATGTGAATAAGAAAATTATCTGCCTATTAAAAAATGGCAGAATTTAGATTTAAAAAATTGCCCTAACAAGAAATAAATTATTTCATAACCTTCTTATTTTATTACACATCCATAATGTTAAGCATAACTGCCACTTGTGCGACATAATAATTTCAAGCTGACTGGATAAATGATGGCAAAAGTGTATTTCAAATCATTTTAAATATTTTTATATAAACATATAGAAAATAAAGAAAGTACGAATACGAGTCTAGATAAATTTAGAATAATAACAAGGATATTCTGATGAGATTTAAGTGAAACCAAAAAAAAAAAAAAAAAAAAAAAAAAAGCAGAAATAGATAAAAATGCTACAGCTCATTCAAATAGATTAAATCTGTTAAAGCGTAAACTTTTGTTGATAGCAATGTGATGTTAATGTGACATCAACAAAACGACAGACATATAAATATATAAAAAAAATCATATAGATAGACAAAGCAGACAGTCGGGCATATTGTTAAGCAAGCTTTTGTACCATAAAAAAAAACTGCGTTGGGAAATAATCGAGTGGCATGATTCCATATTGCATTTTACTTTTTTTTTCCTTTTTATTTCTTGCTTTTGCTTTTCATTAAACGCTTTATCATGGATATCATCTAAAAATTTTCCATTTTACAAATTCGACGAGTTATATAATTATTGCTGTATTCATCTACATAAAGAATGCTTATTATAACAAAAGATGAAAATTGTAAGGTCCTTAGCGTATTGCGAGATGCTCTGCAAATATCCTTAAATATATATATACATACATATATATTTATGCTTATGCACGTTCATATGTCAGTGCAGCATAAAATTGTCAATTGGTAAAATTAAGCAGCAAATCAAACTCACGTAACACGAAATGTGACCTTCATTTTCAGTTTACGTGATTGTTTATCTAATTTTGTAGATAATTTATAAGGCACACAAATCCAATAATTTTTTAAGAAGCAGATAATTATATTATGCAAATATTGATAAAATAAAAAGTATAGCTAAAAATTATCCATTTAAAATTAAAATTAGAAAAAATATTTGCATTTACTGATTTAAACCTACAAAACTGGAAATTTATCAAATTTATAATGTTTTCAGTTTCAAAAAGTACCTTTAAAGAAATTTTCAGAAATTTTCAAAAATATTCTAAATATTTCCTTATAAAACGTCTTATCTCTACGTCTTATCCATATTTTGCATTTCTATATAAAAAAAAGTTAGACAAATCAAATTCGGCGTTTTTGTGGACAAGCATTTAAAATTTTTCTTATAAATTTCAGACCTTTTAACACTTGAACAAATTTTATACACACATATTTATAGATACATAAAAATATATGAATACGCTCGAGAAGTTAGTGAAAGTTCAAAAATAAACAATATCAAATGGATTCTTTTCTGTGTGTCATTAACACGTTTCCCAAGTGCTGACAAAACGAGCTATAAAGATAACAAATTTTATGAAGTTTGTAAAAATTTTTTAAGTATAAATACAAGTATGATGGAGAACATAAAGCCAAATAAAGACTAAATACGTGCTAAAAGCAAAATTTAGGCTCATATGAAGAATAAGAAAGAGATAATTTTCAACTAGTTATCAGAATTTGTTAGAACAACTTAGTTATTTTAGATTAGTAAAACAAAATTCATATGAAAAATTTTTCACAAAAAAATTCATTTATAGAATTTTAGAGAAAATTTTATTAAATGCCGCCTACATTGTCTAAATTACTTGGCAATCAAATTTCGATTTATTCAATGATTTTTGCATGAAAAATAAGCGTAAAAAATTAAATCATAAAAAAATTTTTTTTTTTACATAAACTTGATTCTCCATTGCTTGTTCGATTTAGAAAGTTAAATTTCAAAAAAAGTTATGCTTTTTTTTTTTGGAAAGCATAACTTTCTGAGTATAAGAAATTATCATTGATCTATTCTTATCTCACAAATAAGTGAAGGAATCTAAAGAAGAAATTTTGCTTAAAAAATACAAACTTTTGGCATTTTCATATCAATCAGCAAGAAATTAGGAGTGCATTCCAAGAAACCTTTTAAAGACTGCTCCTCGGTTTCTTAGTATTTTTTTCCTTTTTCATTTTTTGCAATTTAAGCGGAATTTTAAAATTCATAGCTCAATAAAAATTACAATTTCAAAAAATTGTAATTTTTTGTAATTGTAGGGTCTTTTTGATTTGTTACTCTTTAACCATACTTGGTAGATTTGAAATAATTGAGAGGAAGTCACAAAGACCCTATAAATGGTCGAACTCTGTGATTATTATAAATTATGAAACAATTTATAGAAAGTACCATGAATTTTTGGTTTAATATTTTTATTGTAAAGTTTCCTTGAGCATACTGGTAGGATCCTCTGTAAATATTCGACTAACTTTAAAGTGCAAATTTTTACAAACAGGCGGCCACTAGAAATGGATCATATTAATAAAATAAAACACTGAAAATTAAACTTAGTTTATTGTGAGACAAACATATTTTGAAAACGTTCCCTCTATAACGTCAAATATTAATAAATGACATAAAAAGTCTGGATGGCATGTATCAAAAATTTGACCTTTACCAAATGCATATAACTTTTCTCTTTCGCAAAATTTATGATAAAAGTGAGTGTTATGAGAAATAATAAAATAAATTATTTTATTTAATTTTCCTTTTATTTCTATGTTTTACAAATGACAATTTTCATATCTTTCCTTGTACAAATTTCTAGGTATGTGTGTATATATATGTATATGTGTATGTTTGTTTGCATACTGATAGTGTTAAAAAATTTATGATATTATTATATATTTTTGGCCAATCTGCCATCGCTGAAAATTTATATTTCTGTTAGGCATATACATCCACGCACATCTGAATGTGCTACCAGACAATTTTAAAATCTTTAAGGGTAATTTGATAATTTGTTTTTGTTGTTGCTTTTTGCATTATATTGGATGTACAAAAAAAGTTTTTAAGTTTTAAATTTAAACGATTTTTGAGTACTCATGATAAAATATAAAATTATTATAAAAAATTGCTTCTGAATTTCTATTTAAGTTACAATTTAATTTTATGCTGCGATCTCTCACGATTCTATCTTCTAGTAGGCGTGCTGTATAAGTTTCACTGAATGTCTTCTATTCCAGTGAATGTGGACTTGACTAAGTATTACTTTGAAAGTTGATACCATCACTGCTATAAAAACGCCACCATTTTAAAAATACCTTAAGCATCTCGAAGAATGTTAAATATACTTTGCTAATTATTCCCATTTTACTTAGGCTTCCATGAAATTTTTGAAATTTTGAAATTCTTTACTTATATCTAATAAAAATTTTCTTTTTAAATTTCTCATCTATATTATTTACTATTACTCTGAATAATAATCTTACAATAATAAAAGTAACAATTCTATATAAGGCTTTTACTCCTCAAGATATAAGATGCCTCAGTTTGTGAGAATTTTTATAGCACCTAAGGGGATTTAAGATGGTCTCGAGCCACCACAAATCACTTTTGATACACTTTAAGCTCGTGTGCTTGTTATAAGAATGAAATTTTTGTGGGGGAAGGGGGGGGGGGTCCAGGATCTATTGGCAAAAATGTCGTGCTCCAAATGGTTAAAATGGTATTACCAGACCTTCTAGAAACTCTTAGCTTAAAATCGTTAAAAGTGTAAAAAATTTGAAAATATTTTAATGAAAAATGCTTTATTTTCAAATAAAGAACTTTTGCAAATTCACTAAAAATTACAATTTTGAATTTACCAGACATTTAGGAAATGTAGTATACTTAAAAGTCCCTTTCCCTTTTACACGTTTAACTGGTATTTTTATTATTATTATATCTGAAGGAAACCATGACTGCATGAATTTACAAATAAATTTAGTTATGAATCCAACCAGTTCAAGATAAATATCTTTATCTGAAAGATATTTCATTTTTAATCCCATGAATTTGAAATATAATTCATGGCAATTTGGATGACACCATTTCATTTTTCTATATTTTCTGAGACTTTGTCTTTGACTTTACTAACATCGTTACCAGCATCATCATATTCAATTTTACACTTTCATCGACAACCGCAATACGTGCATGATGGAAAAGAAATAGAGAAAAGACAAATATGAAATCGAAAAGCAAGATAAAAAAAAAAGAAGCTTCCACTTACAAAATATTGAGAATGGAAGCCAGGCAATTTGCTTAAGTGGAAAAGTAATGTTCAAAAATAGTGGAGTGAAATGAGATGAAGAGAAATAGATAGATAAAGATGGATATACATTAACAATGAAATAAATAAAGAAATAAGCAAAACAAACAAATAAATAAAGTGGAAATGGAAAAGGAAAATAGACAAGTAACAAAACAAAAAGAAAAATACATAAAAGAGAAGACAGACGAACGGACAAATAGACAGAGAATCATTTAGATTTAGATAGACAGTTTGATAGAGATTTTTATTTGCTTATTCTTGGTCACTTAACACTTTATACAATCTACCCCTCTTTCCAACACACTCTCACTTTCCCTCTCTCTCTCTATCACTCTTTCATTTTTTTAAGTAAATTTAACTTGGGTTTGTGTTTATTTTTAGTTTTAGTATGTTTGTTATTATAATGATTTTTGTTTCTTGTTGTATTATTTTATTATTTATATTTTAACTTGTTTCTGCATCATTTTCATTTTAATACTTCATCCTTATTTGCCTTCTTCATGCTTTCTTTTTCCTCCTTCTGCTTGCCCTTTTCTCTTAAACACTTGGAAAGTAAAAATAAGTAAAAAAAAAAAAAAAAAAAAAAAATCGCATGCAACTTTAATACTTCGAACCAACTGTTAATAAGATGCTTGTTATATAGATATATCACTATCTCTTTCTAGCTGAATAGTAATATTCAATTGATTTGAAAGGAAAATACGTCTTAAGAAAGTTGAACAATTCTAATTTAAAATGCAATTTTAACATGACAACAACACAAACACACCAAACATTTATATACCAATTACATTCACTTGACGCCGATATTTCCATTCATAATAAATAATTTTAATAATAATAACAATAAGTTAATGATATTCTAATTTAAGGAAATGTTTTATGCGTAACTTTAAATGTTAGTTTTTTTACACTTTGTTCTCATATCTCCTATCAAGAGATATAAGAACAAAGTGCAGGATTTGTGAAGCTTATTTTAAATAATAAAAAAGAATAATTCTACTTTTTACACAGTAAGCGAATCAAAGAAAATCGATACTTTAATTCGAGAGTGATAATTTCTCATTTGTATCTAAGTTATGGGCCCATGGTAAAGGCCTATTGCGAAGCTGAAAAAATATAATATTTTATTTAATTAAACATTCAATAGAGGCTGTGGGCGTGGCAGCACAGATATAAATCTGAATGATCTGAGAATGAATTTCACTTAACTACTCACCTGATATGCCATCATATGTCCACCATTCTTCCCAGCTAACTGCCATTGTAACTGTAAACGAAAATTTACAAAAAAAAAAAAAAAAAACAAATTTTTATATTAAGGCAAATATCTTTAAATGGCCATAATTTTTATTATTCTTATTAAATTTTATTTATACATCAAATTTTTATTTAGACTTCAATAAAATACTTCCATAGAAATTTTTTAAATATCATTTTTTTTTTATATATGTTATTGAAAAGCAATAAATTTTGAATTCATTGATTGGTATTATCGAATAATTTTTACTAATTGTAATCTGCCTATAAAAAATCTCTCATTAAACAAAAATCAAATTGCTAAAAAAAAATATACAATTTTTGAATAATTTTGTACAAAAAAAATGTGCACAAAATTTTGATAGCATTCAAAAAATTATAATTTTTTTATTTTGCCTTAAATTTTTGAAAAATTTTTATCACATTAAAAGGAAATAATGATTTTTCCTTTTGACCTTTGTTTAAATCTTCTTTATTTTAACTCTCTCTCTCTCTTTGTCTCTTTCTCTTTCTCATTCTCTTTCTCTTACATCCTTATTCTTTTGAAAGATATTGAGACAATGATCCTTTGTTATTGTTATTATACGGATTAATTACGCAAAAACCTCACAATAATAAAAGTATAATACAGCAAGTAACAAACAAATCAGTAAAATATACTGCGAAATGCATTCATTTGGAATGCTAAGCATTTGACAATGAACAGAAAATTTTAAATAAGAAAAAAAAACAAAAAAAAAACAAAAAAAATTAAATTGAAATGGAGATGGATAATTATAGACGAATTAACTTAATTAATTGGTACTTTATTCTAAAAATCTTGCCACTTCATTAAGTTAGTCAGGCATTACGTTGTTACTTAGCATTTAGCATTTAGCATTTAGCATTTAAAATTCATTTCAAAGATTTCAAATTGTAGTAAAAATGGCGATATGTGTATGTGTGTGTTTTTTTAAAGTAATTTATTAAATATCGTACATTGAATTCATTCAACTGAACAATAAAAAAGAAAATTGTATAATAATTTAATAAAATTTATTTAAAAAAATCAAAAACAAATAAACTTAACCGAACAATTGTAAAATAATGAAAATTTAGAAATGTTGTATTAGCAGAAAGGCCCAAAATGTTGTAGAATTATCATGCCCATTTCCATATTTACTCAGTCAGCAATTGCTAAATATTAAGCATTTTTTAAAAATTCAAGTAGAAAGAAGAAAAATTTTCATAAGTACTTAAGTGTACTTAAAAATTTTAACATACACAAGATTTTACATTCATCAATTTAAATGTTGGACATTTAATATTCTAAGCCGTTTGTAATTAGAAGAATTCATATATCGAAACTTAATTTTAATAAAAATTAAAATTTTAATTGCAATTAAAAACATGGATTCTCATGTTCAAACTACAAGAATACAAAAATTTTTAAGAAGAAAAGTTTGTGCTTTTTGTCTCACAGAAACTTTTATGTTCAAGATTTTTTTTTTATAATAAATTTGCTTGGATATTTTTTTATAATTTTTTTTTAATAATAATTTAATTTAATAATAATAATAAATTCTTTTAGGGATTTATTAAGGGTTTCCGTAAATGATACAAAGTAGCGTACTTTTACATTTTTTTTTTCTACAGAATATTTTAGAAAAATAATTTATCGAAATTCTTTCAATACAATTTCAAAGTTCTAAAATTTAATTTGGGCCCCTTAAACTTTAGAATAATACGCATACGCAAAATGTAAAAAAAAATTTTTTTTCTTTTGTAGCCCTACCTACATTAAACTTATCATGGATTATAAAATAATTTATGTTTTTTTTTTAAACTAATTTCTTTTTTTTGTATGTATGTATGTGTGTAAATACATTTAAAACTTATTATAAATGAAATGCCAGTTTATGCTTATTCAACGGAAAAAAAGGTGCAACTCAGTGCTATTACGCTTTTCGGATGATATCCTTATCCAGTAGAAAGTAGAAAGTAGAAAGTAGAAAGTAGAAAATATAAAGATAAGATTGGTAAAAAGTGTATAAAAATAATAGAAATTAAATAAAGAAAAACATTTGGCCATACTTTTACGTTCAGACAAGTAAAATAAAGGTGTGTCCTTGTCAATTAAAAAAAATCTATTTGTAAAAGACATTTGAAATAAATAAATAAATAAAAGCATTATATTTTATGTATGGACAAAATTTTAATAACCATCATTCAGAGACTAAATTATAATGATAAAAAAAATTGCAAATTTAATTTTTATTATCAACCTACAACTTTGAAATAAGTTTAAAGTTTTTCTTTTTCTTTTTTTTTTTTTTTTTACTAATTAAATTAAGTTTTCAATTACAAAATAGAATAAATTGAACAATGTAATGAATAATTTTAATATGATAATATTTTTCATATAATTTTAATATAATTTTACTTTAATTTAACCAGAAGAAGACTAAAAAATTCAATGATAAAACTTTAACGATAGATTTGCCATAATTTGAAGAATCCATTCAACAATTTAAAAGTCATTATTATAATTTTTTTTCACATATTGTTTCAAATTCTAATGTAAACTTCTATTTTTAGTTTATTATTTTACCAAAAAAAGTTTAAAAAAAAAAACAGCAACAACAAATTTCTACCGCATGAAAAGTTTCAATAGAACCTGTTGAAAGTTATTTTAAAATATAAAATGAACAATACACAAAATTTTATTAAATATTCTATAATGCCTTAGAGGAGTATAACTCAAAAGCTTTCAAAATTATTATTTATTGTTGTTATTATTGTTATTGTTGTTGTTACATGTACGCTATTGCTAAGTAAAAATTTCTTTTATATGCAATAGCAAAGAGCCCTCATCATAATGTTGCCGTCACTTCCGTACTTCTAAGTGACTTATCGTTTAGTTGCATCTCACTTTAATACTTACACACCTTAATTTATAATAATATTTGTTATAAAAATAATCAAATTATTTACATTATAAATATTTGTTTCCATCCATAAGTCTTTTAAGCCCTTAACATCTGTCAACTTCCTCATTGAATATTTTTCAAAAAATATACATAAATTAAAATCATGTACATTTCTAATATCAATAGATGTATTTCATCTAAATATCTACAACATTATTTTGATATAAATTTCATTCTAAATCTTTTTGCAATGAAGGGTTTACCCTTCAATTATAGAAATTTCCTTAACACTTTCAGAAAGCCCATTTTATTATGCCGATTAAATTTGAATCACTTACTAAAACTGATTTAAATCGGCTTCGCCATAGGTCCATCTAACTTTTGTAAGAAGCATTTGCCAGAAGTTTATTTAGTCTTAAATGGGCACTAATAATAACACGATATTGCCCCAAAATTTTATGTAGGTACAGGTCTGGCCAAATAACTTAAAAAAACTTTTAAACGAAATCAACTTCACCCAAATATATAATAAATCCAAATCTAAAAGCTGCAAGGCCACGTGGTGAAACAAATAAACTAATATTTAAAAAAAAAAGTCGCTTATAAATAACTTATAAAAATTTTCCTATAAATTTCTTTTATTGAGTATTATTGATTGATAGATTGGGTAAAATAGCACAAATAACCTCGTCACAGTTTCAATGGGATCAAGTCAAATCAAATCAAATCAAATCAAATCAAATCAACTCAGATTTGACAATAATTGATTTATGAAGAATTTAATTGAATATTAATATTCTCTACTTTATACTCAGTTTTTATTTTTTTTATTTTTTTTTTTGTTGTTTTGATTGAACTTTATTTTAAATAAATCATTCAACTGTAAATAAATGATTTTCATTTCCCTTGTACATTTATATTTATATTTATATATATATATATATATATATATATATATGTAATTTATGTAATTGATGACTGTGCAATTTACATTATTTACATATGTATGTAAAATTTAAAATAAAATAAAATAAAAAATAATTTATATCTTAAAATTTTACGAAATAATATCAAATAATAATTGATGGATATAATTTTTAAGCTTTAATAGCTTTATATGAGAAAGGTAAAATATATTCAGGAAAAGGAAATTGCTTACGTCAAAATCGCTAAGTCTTCCCAAAGTGCAGAGTTATACGGCGAGCCATTTTGCATAATTTCTTCTCACTTTGAAGTTAAATAAATGTACAAAGCAAGCTTCAACGAAACTTCTGGCAAATGCTTCTTACAAAAGTTAGATGGACCTATGGCGAAGCCGATTTAAATCAGTTTTAGTAAGTGATTCAAATTTAATCGGCATAATAAAATGGGCTTTCTGAAAGTGTTAAGGAAATTTCTATAATTGAAGGGTAAACCCTTCATTGCAAAAAGATTTAGAATGAAATTTATATCAAAATAATGTTGTAGATATTTAGATGAAATACATCTATTGATATTAGAAATGTACATGATTTTAATTTATGTATATTTTTTGAAAAATATTCAATGAGGAAGTTGACAGATGTTAAGGGCTTAAAAGACTTATGGATGGAAACAAATATTTATAATGTAAATAATTTGATTATTTTTATAACAAATATTATTATAAATTAAGGTGTGTAAGTATTAAAGTGAGATGCAACTAAACTATAAGTCACGTACAAATACAAATTACGTTATATAAAAAAAAATTTACTAATGTAACATTCGAAACATGAAACATTATTGCTATAACAAGGGCTAAGATAAATAATTTAATATATAAACTAATCTTTACATATTTTTTAGAATAAACCTTATTTAAATAAAGCTTGGACCTTTGAGTTTTTCTAAAATCACTTTTAAGTAAAAATATTTTGTTTTCTAAAAATAATTTTTGTTTAATATTACAAAAAATTTATTGAAGTAGACTTCATTTAAATTTCGAAGGAATTTACTGTCCCTTAGTTATATATATATATATATATTTTTTATTATAAGAGGAATATAATATTTAATTTATTAATAATAATTTCAATGCAAATTTATTATATACAATTTAAAATATATAAGAAAATTTTGCAAAAAAGGATCCTTAAGCAATTTACTCCTTAAATACATTTTTATACATAAAGAAATTATATAAATACATAAATATGTTTATACAGGATTATCAATAATAAAATTATATTGTATTTAATTATTTGGAAGGACAAAGTAAATAAACAAATAACCATAAAATTAAGGTTAAAGTTGTTTTTTTTTGACACTCAATACTCATTTCACTATTTTCTGAGTGTTACTCCCTACAAGACTTGCAGTACAGTACACTATAAGTTTAGGTAGATGCTTGTAAAATTTTAATGATTTTGAAATAAACATACTTTTTTTATGTTATATCTTTTACATCATACAATTTGCAAAAACTTTTTAATTTGATTTAAGTGATTAAATGTCCGTTCGTCCATCCATTCTGCTTTTACAAAATTGTTTTACATGAATTAATGAAATTTGATATTAAAAAAGTGTTTTGTCTTAAAGATGAAATTTGTTTTTTGGCATCAAATAATTTCCATATAAAATCCAAGTCCAAAAAGAGCCCTTACATAATCAATATTAACAATTTTCAATATTTTTTCATAAAAATCATTTTAATTTGCTTTTTCAAAGTATTTAGCTGAATATTTCAAATATGCTTCAAATAGATTCCAAAAAGCTTACTAAATTTTTTGTTTTTAACTTTCCTTGTCCTTTTATATAATGAAAGCAAATAATGCAGACTACTTAAGAGTTTCATCTTTGGACTTATTTTATATTTTCTATATAAAATTATCCCCTAAGTAGAGCGAGCACATTATGTGGTTTATATGGTTTATTCTACCACACAGATATATAACCATAAGTTCATCTCAAGTTATTTATATACGTTCAGAGTTATATGAGAAATTTAAAGCCCTTGTTCTTGTCTTTGTTTTTTGCTTTCTTTTTTTTTTTTTTTGTTGTTTATAAATATTTGTGATAATGTGATTTGTGGTTATTATTTATTGGCTTCATTTAACACAACAATATGTACATATTTATATATACATATTTATATATTTATATATTTATATATATGTAAATATCTTATGTATAATATTTACTATTTGATACATTTTATAAGCCTTTATCTCTTTCTCTTTCTGTTTCTGTTTCTGTTTATGTCACGTTGCCATTTGGTAGAACAAAACACTTATCACATTTCATTTTAATAACAACAAACTACAAATTTTGATATTGTTATATATGTAAGCAAAATATATATGTATGTATGTATGTATGTATGTATGGGTGTATATTTTCTTAAATACCCTAACAAAATTGGCAAATTACCTTTAAAGTAAAGCAAAAATAGCAGAATTGATAAATTGAAAGAGTTTAACTAAATTATTGAACAAATAAAATTTCAATTCATTTTAATACTTAGAAATGTTTATATATTTGTGCAAGTGTATAAAATAATTAAATTTTTATATTTAGTTGATTTTTTATTGTTATTAATGTTGTTGCTATTTTTTTTTTAATTTATTATTATTATTATTTTAATTACATCTAAAAATATTCAATTGATTTACCTAGAAATTTACTTATTTTTTTTTTTCCTTTATTTATATTCAAAGGCACTTAATTTATGCAACCAAAAATTTAAACTATCACCATTTTTTGTGAATTTAAATCAATTTTTATTGGCCAGTTTTTTATTTCAAACTTTAACTTTTGTCATTATTTTCATTTAACAAATTTTTTTATGCATCCCTTTAAATTAACTTAACGTTTTGTTTATATCGGCCGTTTAATAAATTTGCAACTTTTTGAATGCTGCTTTTAATGGGCCAATTTTAAATCTCAGCAATCAATATAAAATATTGCTAAATGTTAAAATATTTAAATGGTATGATGGTGATGATTTTTAACTAAATCTTTAATTTGGAATCTTTAAAAAAATTAATGAAGTAAATTTATTTAATTGTATCAAATTAGAAGGAGGCTCTGCAAGAAAATTAAATTTTTTTTTTCTCTATAGAAAATTGTATACATATTATTAGGGAATACCTGAATTTATTAAACTGACCTCGCCTATTTTGAAATGGACAATATTGCCAATAAACAATTATTGAAATATTTTAAAACATTGCTCTTTGCTTCCTTTTTAATTTTAGTTTTTTTTTTACGATTTAAGTGCTTTTTTTTTCATTTTCTTACTTACTTACTTTTAAGGCTACTCAAATAAGAATAAAAAGGGGAGTGCTTTATTAGCTAATGTCTGTCTATATTTTTAATTATTGTACTTTAAAAAATTTCATTAAACTACAATGGAATTGTAAATGCTTGAATAAAAAAGTGAATTTTAAAAAGAGCCAAAAAAAGGAGCCACTTATAGAATTTGTTTTTTAAACGACCACTTTAATATGAAATGCCTTTGATATTTTTTAATATTTTATATGGAAGACTTATTGATTTAGGCCTTTTAAAATTTAGTCAAGTTAAAAGAAAAAAAGAAAAAGCAAAAACTGCACATAAAAATTGAAAAGTTTTCAAGAATTCAAATACAAATATTATAAAAAGATGAACTTAAAATAAAAAAAAAAAAATGCTATTTACTTATGCCTTATGGTGCTACTTATGCTTGTTCTTCATTTTCAAAAAGTCTTTTTTATATATTTTCAAGTAATCTGATGAAATGCATGACCTAAAATTTTTTCCACAAATTTATAGAAATTTTGAAAATCTTCTTAAAAATAGTAAAAAAAAAAAAATATATAAAATATGCCAAAAAAAAAAACATATTTTATATATCTATAAATATTCATAATACTCGGCCACTTAACAAGAAAAAAAAATCCAAAAAAAAAAAAAAAGAAAAGAGGGAGCAATAGAAAAAAAGCTGGTAAAAGTTGAGGCCGGCAAAATAAAACACTTACAAAAATTGCATAAGCCCTTTGCCATTACAATGCATAACTTATACTTATAAATATTATACAAATATATTACATATGTAAATATGTGTAAGAAGCAAACTGGGCCTATATAAATGATATTTTTCGTATGAATATTTTTCGTATACTTAACACGTAAAACTATTTCAAATTGTACACTTCCCATTTGTGCTCTGCCTAAGGAAACCAATGAATATAATGAAGGATAAGAGAAAAATATAAAGAGAGTGTAAAAGGAATGTAATTTATTTTTAAATAGAAACGACTAGAACTATTATTACAAACACTTAAGGATATTTGCAAAAATATCCTTTGCTCTTCCTTGGCATTCTTGCACTCACTTACCTCCTAAAACACAAAGAGAAAAAATTAAAAGAAAAAGAAAAGATAAATGGAAAATAGAAAATGGAAAATAGAAAATGGAAACTACATAAGAAAAAACCTCAAGAAAATCCCAAAGAATAAGCCACACACAATTAAAGTTGAACAGTTAGAAAGGTAAGTCCAAGAAAAACTAGTAAGCAAAAAATTTAATGGAATATATGAATTCGATTGGTAATGTAATTTAGAGTAGAAGGGAAAAAAAAAATGAAAATGAAAAGAAACTAAAAAAATCAAAAAAAAAAAAAAAAAAACAACACAAAGCCAAAAAATTTAACCAAATATTCGTGGCTGACTTGAATGTAAAATGAATGGTGGCATGATAAGAATGTTCACGTAGTGGCTGCTTAAATATAAATGATGGTTAATGGATGTTAGATAGAAAGAGTAATTTTCTTTACTAACGCCATCTCATTCTCTCTCAATATTTATATAAATTTCTTTTGCTTTCTTTTATTTATTACTTCAATACAAACACTTTATGCTCTCATTACCATATTACGGATATTGATGCCAATGAAAGTACGATTTCTTCTTACGATTAATTTAATATCACATTGATTTCGACACTTATATTCCGGCATACAAATATACACGCACACATATGCAGACGCACATAAACGCAGAGATGGAATTCGACTAATAAAAATCATTGAACTCACTCACACTTAACAATTTACTTATACATTCATATTCATATACACACATACACACACACACACACACACACACAAACATTATATATATATATATATATACATATACTTTTACATGTACATTAATTTGTTTAAACATACAATTTATTATGGAGCTTGTGTATGTAGAATGCTTGTGCTTAGTTAGGTAAAGCAAAGAAAAAATATTTGCATACTTTTTGGGGATGCATTTATTTAAGTAATAAAATAATAATAGAAATGAAAATTTGATAGTAGCAGCAACGTTAGCAGCAACGTTACCAGCAACGTTAGCAGCAACATTATATTAAATTGAAAATAATATTAAAAAGAAAAAAACCTATTTAATTGCAATGCAGTACTGAAAAGTTGAAGTATAAGGAAAATTTTGTGGGGTAAAATGTAGGCAAACGCTAGAACCGCTTTTCTCTCAAATTGATTTAATTTATTTTCACAAAATTCAATGCCATTGAATAAACACTACATGCATGTGCATAAATGTGTGTGTGTGTGTGTGTGTGTGCATTACATATTTTAAGTAAACAATTTACAAAAATTGATAAATGATTTTAACATTTATTTTCCACAACAAACAATTTTTATTTATTATCTTCATTTTATATGAAATTCAAACTAAAAAATAACGCGTTTTATTAATCAACCTTCAAAAATCAAGTTATTCTAAGAAAAGCAAGAGAAGCCCAAAAAAAAAAATATTAATTTTTTAATTTATAAATCGCATGAATTAATTTAGAAAGTTTCTTGTTAAAGAAAATTTTATTTAATATTAAAAATTGCACTTTTTATTTTTATTTTATTTGTTTTTTAAAATTTATTTATTAAAAAACTTAAATATACATAATCGTAATGAATATGAATTCATTATTCATTATTATAAAATTTTTTATTCTAGAGAAGTCCATTTCTTAAAAATTTAACTGAAAAGTGAACTTGGATAGCGTGACAGACGTAGAGACATGTCTATTATACTTTATAGAGTTTACAAACATAATGGCAAAATAAATATACCTTCAATCTTTGAGTGGTGCATATAGAAAGAATTTTTAAGAAAATTATTCATTTCATTTTCTTATTTGAATTTTGTAAATTTTGTTTTTTTTTTATTATCAAGAACTTAAAAATCTTATTGTTACATGTAACCATAAAATGTTTGTATAACATGTGATTATTTATATTCCATTGAATTCAAATCAATTATGAAATTATATAAAAGATTTTGAGTGTGAAATATTCAACATTTACCTTGTCACAATTTTGTCCTTTAATAAAGCTTTTTTTTTATTGTTAAGCCTTTTGTTCAAGGCAAATCTTTACCCATTAACAGTCTCAGATAAAAGTTTTGTAGGCAAAGTTTTAAAAAGGAATTACATTAAGGCAAGCTTATTATATGTTTTCGAATGTTTAAGGGAAATTTCATGGGTCAACCAATAAAATATAACACATAATTGAGAAATTAACTACAAAAGCAACGGCTGTTCCATGCTTCTACAAGGAAAGAACCTTTAAAATCATATATCACATAACGATACTTTGGCTTGCTATTCGAAGCCAAAGTATCAAGCTAAAGTTTATCAAAACTTTTATCTAAGCAAATACAATAGAACTCATTTCCCTTGCAGATGACTCCATACCTTCTTTTTTAGTGATACTGAAATAAATGGCATGTAAATGATCCCATTGGTTGAGTAAAACTTTTCTCATTAACATAACAAAAAATACTTTGATTTTCATATTAAAAATTTTTACGGTAATTCATAGTCATATTCTTAGCCTACTGTTACGCTTTTAATTTCTCTTATGGAACACCAAAATTTAACAAGCACATAAATGCAACTCAAACTCATTTAAAGAAGCATTTGTAATGCATGAACATTCAGCATGGAATATTTTTTCTGCTGCTTGATAATTTTTGATAAATTTACAAATTTACAAAGGAACATACATTTAATTTCATTTTCATTTTTATGTACTTTAATCAAACTGTTTTCCCATACACTTTTATTGTGTAACTCTTCAGATCTCTTTATCTATTTTATATCATCAGATTTATCAATATCATTTGTATAAGATTCAATATCAATTTCCAATACAAATGGAAAATTCATTTTTTATTTTGTATGAAACTACTTCATCAATAGAAAAGAATTTTGTGGTATAAAAGATAATCATTATCACATGAACCTTACGCTCACTAAAACAACTGCATTGATAATCAAGTTATCTGTTTACATTTTACGTGTATTAACTTTCAATTTTTTTTTTTTTTTTTTTTGCTTCCAAACAAATTACAAACTCTTATCTTAATGATGATGATGATAAACGTGGCAAAGTATTAAACTCAATTGTATTAAATTGAATTAAATTGAATTGAAATGAATTAAATGCAAGTGAATTAAACGTTATAGAAAATCATGGAATATCATTCTATGGAAAATATTTATATGTATGTTTATGTGTATGTTGTCTATGTTTGTATTTACAATAAATGTTTATTAATTATACGATAATTTCTCTGTTTATTTTTCATTTCATTTTCTTTCCTTATCTTTTTTTCAATACCCATAAACTATCTCTCTCTCTCTCTTTGCCTTTTTATTACTATTTCATTTTTTCTTTTTTCCATAAAATCAAAAAGAAAAAAAAAAAAGAAAAAGAAGCAAATTACTGTATCAAATGTTTTTTCTATGTGTGTGCGTGTGTGTACGTGTGTGTACGTGTGTGTGTATATGTGATAATTGAACTTAACTTAACTTAACTTAAAAATAGAACAAGAACGAATTTTATATTCAGAGCAGACTTTTAAATACCCTGCCCCATTTTGGTTAAATTGATTTAAAAATCAAAACAATTGAAAGAATTACAAAATCAATGAATTAAAAAAATATTTAATTATTAAATTATTTGCAAATTATTGAAAAGATTTAAAAGATCTTAAAGTGATCTGGCTGAAATTTAATAAAAAAAAAAATACTTTTTTTATAATGAAATACCAAAACATCAAAATTTTCATTTAAATATTTGTAAAATTGTAACTTTTTTAAGAAAGACCTTTCAATGGAGTTGGCCTGCTAGCGAAAATTAACCTACTTACTGAATTTTATTAAGGTACCTTTAAAATTGCGACCTGTAGCTTGAGTGCAAATGAACAAACAGACAGACGGACAGACGGACAGACGGACAGATGGATAGATGGACAGGCAGACTTAAATCTCTTCCAGAATGTCAAAAGCCATACCTTGGTTTAATAAAAGCTAACTCTATCTGAACTTCTTCTTGATTTTACAAATATCTACATAAACTTATAAGATCCTTTACCATAAGTGATGTAGGATATAAAAAGCAACAAACCTAACATAACAAATTGATGTAAGTAAATTAAAAAAAAAAATTACAAAATCCATTAGATTACATTACATAAAATTACATTGCAATTGAAGTAGAATCAAAACGTTTTCTTAATTAATTAAAATTTTGAATTTTCACAAGTGAAGTTACCTCATAACATTGAAAAGATTACAAGCAAAAAAAAAAAAAAAAATAAGAACAATAACAGTAGATACGTTTTAATTATTAATGTAAATTTTTCATGTGTGAAGCGTTTGCTTCCTTTTTTCTAAACACTTTTCCGAATGAATTAGAATAAGTAGGCAAGTTATATTTGAGATTTAGAATTAGAGCATGTTTTAGTTTTTGCAATTATAGATGGAAGAAGTGGTTGAGAGACCATTTTATAGAGTTTAGGAGCATAAATAAATTTTTGCAAATACTCTAAATCTGATAAATCTCTAAAAGTACAGGCACAGTGGCATCTAAAAAATGCTAAACTTTTCCAGTTTAAATATAAAATTAGCATTGCAAGTATCAAGCTTTGTTCAGGAGTATTAGAAATTATTTGAAAGAGTCATATGAAATTAAAGTTTGCCATTTTAGTTTAATTATAAACGATTTTCTGGTAGCGAAACTTGTAGACTTTTCTGGTCTACTTGAGTCCCTAGAAGTAACAGTTCAAGCATAAGTTCATATAAGAGTTCTATGAAACCGGAATTTAAGCTTAATTTTTGAAGGTTAATGGTAAAAACAGAAAAAAATTTCTATCACATTTAATTTGTTTTAATTTACACTCAAGATAATAATAAAATAATTAAAAATATTAAAATCAATTAAATAAAATAATAGAAAATAAAATGCTATACAAAGCGGCATAAAGCAAACCAAAAATATTTCTTATACAAAAAGATGAAATTTATACTCAAACGTGTTAGATCATGCAGCATACTTGCTTATGTAAAATTATTCATAAATGCGTTAGGTATATATATTTACAATAAATGGATGCCACTGTAATTTCTAAACAATTTTTTGGTTTCTATTTTATTATATTGATTCATATACTTTTCACTAACACACTAACAAAATAACTTGCATAAATTGAAATAATTCAATGTACGTGTATGGCATATTCCAATAAAAATTAAAAAAAAAATTAAAAATTAAAAATAAAAAATTAAAAAATAAATCAATAATTAGTAAATATGAAAATAAAAAAATATGGCATATGGAAAAAAAAGATATAAAAAAAAAAAAAACAGCAATCAAAATAAAATATCTATGAAATAATTATTTTATATATTTGTTATGTGAATTGAATAGAAATAATTATTTTTTTTTTATTTCAATGGAAAATGTTTGAGTTAATTAAAATTAATAATGGCTGAATAAGAAAATAAATTACATGTTAATAAAAATTTTGAAAATTATTCCATATAAAAAAATATATTAATTATTTTTGCATATATATATATAAAATTAAATTATTTGTTATTATTACAAGGATTTTTACATGTGATTTTATTTCTGTATATGTAAGTGGTAATTTTATTAATTTTGCAAAAAAAAAAAATTTTATGGCAATTAATCTTATTTCAAAGTCAGAAAATACGTTCAATAAAAATTCTTATTAAGCAAATTAAATAGAATTTTTTTATTTACCACAAGTTCAACTCAAGTTGGTTTATGGGTTATGGGAAATAATAAATAATGGGTTTACGTGGATGAATTTTAATACATAGAAATGCTTAGTGCTTAAGGTAGATAACTTCGAACCATTCAAAATCATCTTTTGATGCAATTTAAATCTCTTTTTGTCCATCTGTCTGTCTGTACCTAATTTGTGGTTTTAATATATAAATGTGATATAAAATTTTTTTAGGGCCTAAGACAAACGTGTGGCTACTCTCCAAGATAGGCTATACATTAAAAAAAGACTTTTTAAAATAATAAATAAAATTTTAAGTTAATATTGAATAAAAAAAACTTTAGAATTTGGCAATTTTTTGTATGAAGAATTTTTCTAGGCATAATCTTTTGACTTACTAAAGAAATCTGTAATCTCAAATCTTTACATACAGTCATGGCCTATTTTTATAATTTATTGATACACTAAAAAATATCAAGTGTCATATAAAAAAATTCTTGAAAAAAGAAAAAAAAAACACATTTCAAATTTATTAATTATTTTTATTGTCTATGAAAAAGGAGTAAACAAGTTTCAATGTAAATCTAAAAGGTAAAAAAAAATCCACCATGAAAAATTTTATTGACAATAAACTAGACAAAGCAAAAAAAAAAAAACGTACAAAAAACTTTGTTCATGTTTTTTAATACCGAAATGAAACACTCAGATAATACGCCAATGTCTTTTATATTAAATTACCAAATGACAGTGACGTTTCAAGGGCTGTCAGTTAATGACAGTTAATGCAAATAACAACATTACAGGAAAAAAGTTTCAACATTTAATTTTAAGATAACAAAGAATCAATAAAAATACAAGACAGACAAGCAAAAATGTTAGAGTCGTTCGTTGGCGCCTTATAAATACTCAAAATTACTTTCCTTCATGTGATATAAAAATATCAAAAAAAAAAAAAAAATGTAAAGCAAGTCAAAAATCACTGGTATATTAAAAATCATTATAAATTATGTTAAAATCCGTTTCTACATCCAAACATAACGAATCCAAGAATCGTACAATTTATGCAAATATTACTGACTAATTTTATAAATGTTTCCTTACTTTTAAATTTATTTTGGAATTTTAAAAATTCACAATTACAGCTCGTTATAGAGAAATAAAACAATCGCATTGATTTTTCTGGCCATTCGTTTGCTTTTTTGTTTTTTTTTTTTTTTTGTTACGTGCTGTCAAAACTACTCCATTTTGCATGCCATTTAATATTGTAATCGGATTTAGTAGTTAGTGGAAGATTTTAACATATTTTTATCATTCCATCATTTTTAGCTTCTATTTTTCTATTTGGTTGGTCATGTGCCTTTTCCTCATTTGTTTTTCTTTTTTGTTATTGTCATTCAATCAATCATTCCCATCATCGCTAAAATCTGCCTGCCTCTAGTTAAAATCAATTCTATGCAGTGCTACACTTGAGATCTTCTATTAAATCCTGTGCTATATTTCACCATACTGAACATTTTTTTTTTTATCATTTCTTTTCTATTTATTTTCGATTTTTGTTTATTCAGGTAGAAAGTCAATTCCCCTTAAAGATTAAGTGTGAGCTTATTTATCAAAATTTTTGTAGCTTGGATGTAGAAAAGAAATGTCCTATATTTTTAATTGGCTTAGAAATTTAGACAGCAGACAAAAAAATTAAAAATCATTATCATTCTAACACGCCTTAAACAGCATCAGAGATCATCACTCTTAATCAGCCAATTTTGCCCAGACTTAGGCAAGTCTATCTCTCTGCCTGTTTGTTTGTCTGTCTTCTCAAAAAGGAGATATCTATTTCAAATGATATCTGATTAAAAGTGGCACATATTTTTCATCAGCTTAGCAATTTTCATATTAAAAATCATTCACATAAACATTTAATTGTTTAATTTTGTGATACATTGAGTTTGGCTTGAATTTAGATTTGAGTATAACTCTTAGGGTTTTTAGTTTAACATTTGAATTTTGTATTAAAATTATACGGAATGTTAAATGGTCTCACTTGAGTGCGAACAATATTAAATTAGTTTTCTCTCCCTGTTTTTTTTTTTTTTTTTGGTTTTTTTTTATGGGTCCATATATTTTTCAACAATTGAACTTATTGCTTTTCATTTGCTACGTCTCATTATTAATTTGCGCTTCTTAGTTATCTTCTTCATATTCTTTATACTTTTCTCTTTTCTTACCATTTTTCATTTTTATGTTTGACGTCATTTTTCATCTTAGAAAGTGCCACCATTGAAATGACTTTTTTTGCTATTACATTTTTTAATTTCATTACTATTTTCTATGCCCTACAAAATCTGAATTGAAATTCATCTTATACTTTGAGTTATATGCCCATCCAAACCTTTTTGAAAATGTTCAAGGCATCCATTTTTTTTTTTCCATTAAAAAACTTAAGAGCTATAAAAATGTGCCAGAAGTAATAGCTGAAATACAAAATTTTTTAAGCAACGTTTGCTTAAGAATTTTTGACTTCCTTTCAAATATTTTTCTATGATATTTTAAGGATCTTTTAATTATTCCCTGTACTATTCTCGCTCATGTGAAGTCATACAATGTAGAGAATTGAAAAGTATCGACCACAATCAATTTTTTTTTTTTTTTGTTAGCTTTTTCTATTTTCATTTCAACTTCTTGTTTATTTCTCAGAGTTCATGCATATGTTGCCGATTATTTACGGTTCATTTGAAAATCAATTTTACAGCGTCTAAGACACTGCACTCAAAATTCTCAAATATACAACAAACAAAAAAAAAAAAAAAGAAAAAAAAAAAGAAAACAAAATAACCAAAGGAAAAGGCAAAAGTAAATTAAAAAAGACAACAAAAATAAAAAATAAATTGCATAAATGAAAATTTCCAATAAGAAATTAATTTTTATAATTTATTAGCGATAATTGAAAAAGAAAAAAAATGAAGATTTCTCTACAAATCAAACGCCAAAATAAAAATAATAACAAATCAGAAAATTTTATTAAAGTGGTGAACTAATTTGTGCTTGTAAATTATTTTTCAACGATTTATCTTGTAATCTAAGCAAACAGGAAAATTATAGAAGAATTTTTAGTCCGACATAACTCGCGAAAATATCAACTAATAAAAATTAAGAAACTTAAGTTAGATGTAACAATATTTTCAAGGACTTAAGGATACTAACTAATTTTGAAAAAAGTACAAAATTTTTGCTAATTAATGATTTTTTATAAAATTTTTCGATATTGCAAATGATTCCAAAATATTTATACGGTACCAAGTTTAAACGAAATTTCTAAAAAAAAAAAAAATGGCAAATAAAATGAAAATATTTTCTATAATTTTTGCACGAATTAATTAGAAAACGGTAAACAAGAAAATTGCAAAAAGGATTTAAGAAAGAAATTATTAAAAGAAAACAATCAAGAAGAAAGTAATATTTCTAACTGTCATTTCAGAGGGAATTAGATTTCAAGATTTCAAATTATTTTTCAAATGCAATCAAAGTTATACATTTTCTTTAAAAAAAAAATTTGCATTCGTTGCATTTGTTTCAATTTTTTTTTATAAAAATGATTTAAGTAGAAAAATCGAGATGTTGCTAGTTTGAGGTCTTTTCATCAAAGTCATTAGATCTCTCAAATCGATAATATAAATGAGAATTTCAAAAAAAAAAAAAAAAAAAAAGAAAAAGCAAAAATGTAAAGAAAAACTCATTTTATTTTTATAAATCTTTTATTTTCGTTACAAATAGATCAATCTTAGAAAATAGTGAAATCGTAGATTATAAAATTCTTAATTTATATGCTTGCTCTTTTATACTTTTATTACCAAATAAGACTATAAATTTTACATTTAAACTATTTAAAAAAACAAATTTACAAGAAGGAGAAACAAGAGAAGAAACAAATTTTACAAATTTATCTTTCTCACAAACATTTTTACATTTTACTAAGCCTTCATTTACCATGAGCTTACTAACATTGAGTATAATAAATTATTGCAAATGTATGTAACATAATTAAGGACTTGGAATTCTCTCTTAGCTTCACGATTCTAATACCAGTTACATGATCGTCCAATTTTCATATATCAAAATTTCGTTCATAACTATGAAACATATTAAAATCATAAATTTCGACTTAACTTTAAGCTTTTTAAGCTGGCTGGGACAGACTGACAGTCCTAAATAACGCAAATAACAATCTTATCTTGAAACAATCATAAACAAGAATAAAAAGCTTAACAAAAAAAAAATTTGTTTCTCGTTTCCAAAAATTTTTTTAAGTTGATTATGAAAGTTAATACAAATAAAGTTGAATTAAATCGTCTTCGAATTTTTCAAATTGACCTTTTTATTTCTCAACATTTATTTAGAATTATTTTATTTTATTAATGTATGGTACTTAATAATCGATTCAGATTTCATTTCTTTTTTTTTTTTTTTTCCTTTTTTTTAACTTATATTTCCTATACAAATGCATAAGGTCATATCTCATTTACAGTTCGTCTTTACCATTTCGCTTTTTTTACGATCTTCTTTCAGTTTTGTATGACTGCAAAGGTAAATTTCATTTTTTGCATCTAATTTATAAACCGTAAAATTTATGGTAACTTTAACCTAAAGCACTTTTACTCATCTTCTTCTTAAGGTGTCTAACAACAATAAAAACAATAAATTCCTCACACAATAGTTGTGAGTATATTAATTTTATTAAAACATTTATGATACTGCATGGAAAAGTTAAAACGATCTACATGAATCGTTAAACGAAATCGAATAACGAAATTTTTTATAAAAATGCGTAAAATGGCATTGATAAAAAAAATAATTGAATCAAAGTTCCATTTTGGAGATATTTCAACTTTGCTTTTTATTCTCTATTTGTTCTTAATAATCAAAATATCTCAAAATTGTTATAATTTTATTAAAAATTGAAGAAATCTGTAAAATTAAAATCTAAAGGAATTTAAATTTGTTCGATTGGTCCATAAAATATTTTTAATATTTCTTTACTACTTCATTAAGTTAGAAAGTTAACATTTTCTTAATTTTTTCAAAGGCCAAACTCGAGCTTTAACATTTCATCAACAAATTGGAAATCAAAATGACCCTGAATTAAGAAAAATGGCAACAAAAGAAAATGGTAAAGCAAAGAAACATACCAAGCAATTTATACGTTCCATTTTTTTTTTTTTTTTTTTTTTTTTTTTTTTGGGAAAATTTTCTTTTAACAACAAGTAAGCCTGTCAAAAACAGCATCATCGGTAGAATTAAGTGCCCGTGACGGACATAAACAAATAAATTATATAAAAGATTTTATATAAAACGAAATTTTATTTTTATTTCTAAGATAAAAGATGAGCAGCACGGATTAAATGGGAGCACTGTCTGAAATCAAGTAACTTCTAAATTATGTTTTTCTTTTAAACTTCTTGTCTAAGAAGTTTGAGTTAAATTTTTCAAATTTCAAACAAATTTGAGTCACATTTTGTACTGATATTTCATTCATTCATCGCTTCCGGACCTTTTTATCGGAAATGAACAATGGGCAACGAATTTTACTATTTTTTTTCCAAAAAAAAAAAAAAAAAAATATCTACCATTATGGAAGATTGAGCGATCTGATGGAACTGCAATTTGAGTTTGATATATTTAAATTCTAAAAGCATAGTAAAGTCTTCCAATCAAACAGAGCGACAATCGATGTAATATTTAACAATAACATTACAACTTTTTTATCATCATGTCAAGTGGGGTAGACATCACAACTGTAAAGGAAAAAAAAGATACCAAAAGATAAAGTAATAAAAGGTAATATAGAAGAATTAAGGCAACCTCGTCCACTTTTATTACACTTAAAGTTACTACTCTTTTTTTACGAAAAAGAGTAGTAACCGCATGTCACTTGTGGTACTTTATATTGCAAGTGGTACCTCGAATATTTTTTTATATCTAGAAGCCTCTGAGAAAAACTCTTCAATCCAATCAATTCAGTTTCACTTTTTCATTTAATTTAAATCTGAATGCTTCTTTGTACATCATTCTGAATGGGTAGGGGTTTCATGTTTATCAAACTAGAAGACTTTAAGGGATTTGAATAACCCAAAAAAAAAAAAAAAAAATCTACTACAAAATTTTATGTTTGGACCATTTTCAAGAGGTCTTATTCAAGAAGTCTTATTAGACTCACATGATTTTTGCATGAAACTCATCTCAAGTTTTTTACTTGAATTATTAAATAAGTTTTAAATACGATCTACTTCGATCTATTCCTAAGAAGATATTTCACATCATTATTAAAGACTTTTTGTTATTTGGTTCTTCCTAGTTTGGCATTTTATTCGAATTTCCGATTTCTATCAAAAAGCAAAGTGTATATTGAATATCTCAGGGTAGACTTTATTCGATTTTAAATATTTTCACCAAAATAATTATAAATTTGTTTTCATAAATCCACGTTAATCTCCAACTTTATACCATTTTGCTGCTTTTGCATGAAATAACCTTATACGGATTTTTTTTTTTTGCACAAGGTACACAATTTAAGTTATACACACGTAAATAGATATTTGTTAAAATACTGGAGAAGGGAGTATGAATTCAAATACAAAAAAAAAAAAAGAAAAAATAATAATGAGAATTAAAGTGGCAACATATAAATAAAAAAAGGATAAAAATATTTGAATAATAAGAAATAAATAAAAAAGATGGTAAGGAGAAAATATTTTTTTTTAAAAATAATAATTGCTATAATTTTCATTAATGCAATTTTATATGACATTTTACAAATAAATAAATAAGAAAATTTTTCAAATTCATTGATAAAATTTTTTAAATGGAGAATATTTCTCATGTTACAATTTAGAAGGCACACTCTTGAGTATTGAATTAAATTTTTCATAAAATCTATATAATAAATATGATAATCATGTTCAATGCCAGCTACATTAGAAATGATGTAAAAAAAGTTAATAACAAAGATCATATGACATTTGAACTTACCATAAATTTTGGTTAATAGTGCTACAGCAAAGTAGCATAAAATTTGTATAAAATCCATGTTTCATTAGAAGCAATAAAATTCAATAGATTTATGTATACCACTTAAAATTTTCCATACGACTTACATTCACTCAATTTTCTTCATTATTTTATCATAATATTTTATCTAACACTGCATTGTGTCCATCACTCTGTCTCTCACTCACTTATAACTTTTTGGGCCTCTTTTTGTACTCACTTTATTTCAATTCATTTTTAGCCATTCATTATTTATGCAAAGGATCTTTAATCTATAATAATGGGCACTATTGGTATTGAAATGGTATTAGTTGAGATGAGCGAGAAATTTGTTTCCACGTGTTAATACACGTACATAATAATCGTACAGATCATGGGCACTTAATGTTATTATTTCTGCTACTGAACAAATTATGATTTCGCATTGTATTTCGCTATTTTTATTATTACTCCTTCTTTTATTATCATTATCATTATGATTATTGTTATTGTTGTTTATATATTTCTTTTTCTGTTTTTATTATTATTGTCGCTCCATCAAATAGCATTAAAAATCTGTTTTTCTCTCATTTAATAATAACAGTTTCTCTCTCATTTAATGTAACGGTATATAATGTAATGGAAATTCTGTAAGTAAGAGAAAAAGTGGAAAAATGAGTAATGCTAAAACAATACAAAAATGAAAATTTAACTAATTTTTATACAATTCACTTAATTAAAGAGAAATATATTAACAACAATTTATGGCATAAAATATAATAAATTTGTATGGATGTTTGTAGAATTTTAGGAACAGTTCTATCAAAGGAACAGTTTACCTGTCGATTTTATCATCCATTTACATGTCATATGGTCATGTAAATTTAATATCAAGTTACGGAAGCAGATTAATTTTTTAATTAAATTGAAACATGTTTATTAGGCCATCGATTCATACACAGATCCACAATTTTTTTATATAACTGAATTAAATGTAATTCGTGAAGAGAAAGCATATACATAAGATGGCACCATTTTTAGGAACGCTCTATGAAAAATTATTTTATGAACAAAATTCATATTTTTCAATATTCTATATTCCAGATTTAACTCAAATCTGATCAGTTTTGAAAACTCCTTCCATATTGCAAACTTGTTAGTTCCTTTTTTTTTTTTTTAACTTTCTCAATTCATAATTCTCTGTTGGTCTATAAAGTTTTAAGTTTCTTTTTAATTTGAATATATTACGAAATGATTTAAGTATTTTAAATTCTTTATATATTTGAAAGAAAAAAAAATTTTTTTTAATTCACTTTAAGTTTATGCCATATAAAACATTTCAAATCAAAGATTATTTTGTTTATATTTGTATTTATGAAAATTAAATGGCTTTTATAGGTCATTTAAATGTGCACCTTAAACTTGGCTCATGCTTTTAATGTCAGTTTCATATCAAATTTACAATATATTAGAATTTATTTTTATTGTTATTTATTTGATCCTTTAACACCATTATTTTTATTTTCATTATATTAACTTGTTATTTATGCGCCGTTCTATATCTTCGTTACACTTTATGTACAACATTTGTAACATTTGTAACACATAAATAAATAAATTTTTACTACAATATTAAAAATTATTTAGATATACAACATCTAGGTAAATAAATTGCCAGAATAACATATACATGGTAAATTCTAATAATTATTGGACTTTTTATAATGACTAAAACAATCAGAGTAAGGAGCTGGATTAACCGTAAGTTTAATTTAAAAAAGTAAACCGAATTTTTTAAATGCACCATAAAAATGCTAGACATGATGTATATAGATATTTTTATAAAGTAATATATTACATAATGTACGTTACATGGTGACATTTAGAATTCCTTTGTGTATAAATTTTATAAATATTTTATACGCTATTGCCATTCACATTACTCTGACATGCCACGTGTAAATAAACCGCTACATTTGAATTCATATTTTTATTTCAATACGTCTTACACTCTCGCATATTTCTTTTATATATATCTCTGTCTCTTACTATCTATCTCCTTCTCTATCTCTCTCTCTATCTCTCTCTCTCTCTATCTCTATCTCTCTATCTCTCTCTCTCTATGTCTATGTCTCTTAATATTTATGTTAAAATAGAGCCATGTAAATTTAGAGCTAATTTAAAAATTTCAGCTCAACTAAATTTTACCATGAAAGAATGGCACAGCAAATGTTAAGATCAAAAAAGGACCTAGTGAAAGTGTTGAGGTTGAGAAATAGTTTCAGAAGTTATTAGCTAATAATACTGTTATGTGGTAAGCTATGACACTTCGGCCGCCCCCTAGAAAGTTAAAGTTTTAAAATATAATTTTAAATCAAATTCCGATTAAAAAGTCACGAGTAACTTTATCAATGGCAAAGAATTCTAAAATTTATTGAATGAATTGCTATTTAATCAGCGAAATGTTTAAGGATAAAAATACTTTAAATGAATTAAATTTTGCAAAGTCATGTCTGTCGCTAATCTTTTAATAAAAATTCGTTGTAAATATCGATATTACGGAGAGAAATGATGGCATAAATTCTAACTAAAAAAAAATTTTTAAATCCATAATTTTTAAGTGATAGAATAATTAGCAATGAAAATAGGGCATATAAAAAGTCATTAAAATTGTGATTGATTAAAAATTTATTTAAACCAACCAAAAGGCCAATTGATGACATTGCGATGAAATTTCAAGACGCTAACAGCTTAAAATTTGATCATTTTATGAATAAATCAAAACTGAAATAAACAAAAGACTTGAAATAAAAAATTTGAACACAACAAAAGCGAAATATTTTATATGTTTGATCCAAACAAAAGTCCAATTCAATTTTCTAACTTAAAATTTTGCTTTTCTTCCTTTTTGAAATAATATGAATTCACTTAAAGAATGACAAAGCAATTTATTTAATATAAAAATATGCTATAAAGCATAATTTTTTTGTAAATCGATTTTTCTCTTAGACTTTTGCATTTATTTTTATTGGTTTATTTTAGGTCTTCAAAAATTATATGCCTTATTTTTTTTTGTATTTTCATAAAGGTATTTTTTTTAAACATAAAAAAATAAAATGAAGAAAAAAAACATGAAAGAAAATTCCTGGAAGAAAATGCACACTTTTAAAAGAATGCAAAAGTGATAGAGTGAGAGGTAAATGGTAATAGAAAGTAGGGACGAAAGTTAATAATAATTTTAAGTGTAAAGCAATTTTGGAAAAACATATTTATTTTGCTGTGGCTGTTTTTTTTTTAAATTTTTTTTTGACCATTTTATTAAATTTCATTTCTCCTTCGCCCTTTTTTTTGTTTTGTATCATTCATAATTTATTCGACTACTTTTTATATAACCATCTTTTTCTAACTATCTCGCTTCCCCATTCTGAGGAAATGGGAAATTATTTCAAAATATAAAGTAAATGTACAAACATGTGATACATATGTAAGAAATTCTATTGTTATTATCATCATTGTAATTGTTATAGTTGTTATTGTTGCTGATTTTGCTTTGCTGTTGCTGTTGCTGTTGCTGTTGCTGTTACTGCTTAAGGCACTATTATTATGGTTGGCATTGTTGTTGATAATAGAAACAAATTTCCAAATGTAGGGGTAGTAAACAAAATACAACAAAACAAATGAATGGAAAACAAGAAGAAGAAGAAGAAGAAGAAGCAGAATAAGTAGAAAATATTTGAAATTCTTTTCATGCATTTCCATTCAACAATGCTTGTTCTTAGTTTAATTTTATTTTGAATGTGTTTTTTTTTTCATTTCAAGTTTTTTCTCTCATTCCCTCTTTAGTCATTATTCCTACAGAGAAGTTCATTTCATTTAACTCATAAAACAACAGTTACTACTGTAAACAAAGCTTACATGCTTACATGCTTACATGCTTTCAATGCATAAAGCATGATATAGAAACAAAAATCTAAAAAAAACAACAAGAGCAAGAACAAGAACAAGCTAAAAGCATTGAGAGAAACAGAGAAAATCTAATATGTATATTTGTTTTGCATGAAACAAAAAAAAAAAATTGAAAGAAAAGATTTACACAGATGTTACAGTTATTAATTATTTATACACTCTAGCAAATTCAAAGTTTTACTCTTCACTGTATTATAATAATTGTGTGATACTGCTTCTTGTGCTTATACAAACAGAAGTTAAACAAATATGTGATCATCATAATGATAATGTTAATGATAATAATGATAATGATGATAGTGATTTACGGATATTATAAAATGTTTAGCTTTTAATAGTTTTAATTGCTTTCAATATTATTCACATTTATCTCTTTGTTACCTTTCACATATTCTCTGAAACCCTAAAGCTCTCTTTTCCACTGCTGCAACATTAGATATATCTTCGTCACTTTTTATATATATTTTAAAAATGTGAATTTTCTTGGTTTTGTACTAAATGACATAAGTAAAAAACAAAAATCGAAATTCGTTTTTTTAGTTTCCCAAAAAAAAAAAGCACAAAAAAATAATTGTTTAATATTTTCTTACCAAATGCTGTTTGTTGTTGTACTTGTTAAATTATTATGCACATTTTTCCTTTTTTTATTCTTTATTAAATATTTTAAAGGCCTAAAAAATATTCTCAATGCAAATTGTCAACCAAATTGTATTAACAAGAAATTTTATTTAAATTTATAGTTAATATTTTTGCCTGAAACATTTTTTCAATTCATAATTCATTTAAAGTGAAATACACTCCATTACGAATCGAATTAAACTATTTTTAAATTCTTCACTTAAATTCAAAATTCATTGCATTTTCAAATTGCAAACTTGATCCACAACTATTCTTTTGATAAGACCTCGCCCATTTGACAAACTATTCAAATTATTGCAGGGTTATAAATTTTTTATTATCTTCACTTGTGATAGTAAATTTTCAATTTCTTAAATAAATTTTACCCAATTATTATTTCTCAATTCTGTTGTCCTGAATTAAACATTTAAAACATTTATACATTAATCTTTATAGACAATCAGCTCATGCATTAATCTTCTATTGCAAATGATATTTTTAGATAACTATTTACCCAAAATAATAGCTCTTTTAAAACATTTTCCTAACGCCATTAACAAAAAAAAAAAAAAAAAAGTAAAGGAAAAGCTTTACAATAAAATGTTTGAATATATTTTTTTTTTCATAGCAATCAAATATTCTACTTAAATATCACGTGGGTAAATCATAAATCATTTCATAGATAATGTGACATATGTTTTTATATATTTATAGCAATTTCTTTATATATAAACAGAGTCCGTCCATGCCAATTTTTAAGTACACTCCATCACTTTGCTTAAAGCACTTAAAGTTAAATAAAAGAAATGCAATATTTGAAACATCAGAGCAAGGTATCAGAAAATAGCCCAAAATGGATCAAAATTACATATAAATAGTTTCTAAGTCAAAAAACAAAGCAGCGCCAATTATCGCCAAGGTTAAAATTAAATCTATTATAGAGATAACGGTTGTTTTCGAAACAAGCATTCTTTAGGAAATAATAGTAAAAATAGAACAATCTGGACCAATCTTTACAAAGGATCTATTAAAGCGCCTATTTACTTTAAAATATTTTAAAAAAAAATAATTTCTTGCTCTTGTTCTTCTTTTCTATTGTTTTTAAGGCAAGTGGTAAGAGGCTCGTAAAAATGATTCGATCTTAACTATTTTCAACAAAGTTTTTTTCTAAACTAAAGCAGACAGATGGACAGATGGACAGATAGACACTTAGGCTTAAATTGCATGAGAAAGTCAATTTTAAATCGACCAATGTAATAAAAAATGGCTCAAGCACCTGCATAAAATTTATAATGTAACACAAATGGTGTAGAATATAAAAATATAATTGTAATAACGTCATATCAATAAATAAAATCATTTTTTCAAAAACAATTAATCAAATTGAACAATAATAGATTTGTTATGCAAAACGTATGTACAATGGAAAAAAACATTGCCAATATTAACAAAGTTGATGTGGTGGATACAAATTGATAATAATTAATAAATATTTACATAATAAAATATTTTGATTTTATTTCTTTTGCAACATATTTTATGATCGTTTTATAACTTTAAAAGTATATCTTTAAATAAATAAATCACAAAATTATGAAATAATTTATATGTCAAATTTTGACATCATCAGATTAGCTAAAATCCTGTTGATTTTATAAAATATTTTATAATGGTAAAGTGTAGACAGCAATGGCAATGCCCAACATAATGCCCAACATTTCTTCACATCAAAAATGTAAAATTTTAGTTGAAAGGAAAAGTTTTGTCGTCCTACTTATGAAACATTTTATTTAGTGTAAAATTTAATGTAAAAATTTAATGTAAAAATGTAAAATTTTAGTTGAAAGGAAAAGTTTTGTCGTCTTATGAAACATTTTATTTAGTGTAAAATTTAATGTAAAAATTTAATGTAAAAATGTAAAAATGTAAAATTTTAGTTGAAAGGAAAAGTTTTGTCGTCCTACTTATGAAACATTTTATTTAGTGTAAAATTTAATGTAAAAATTTAATGTAAAAATGTAAAAATGTAAAATTTTAGTTGAAAGGAAAAGTTTTGTCGTCCTACTTATGAAACATTTTATTTAGTGTAAAATTTAATGTAAAAATTTAATGTAAAAATGTAAAATTTTAGTTGAAAGGAAAAGTTTTGTCGTCCTACTTATGAAACATTTTATTTAGTGTAAAATTTAATGTAAAAATTTAATGTAAAAATGTAAAAATGTAAAATTTTAGTTGAAAGGAAAAGTTTTGTCGTCCTACTTATGAAACATTTTATTTAGTGTAAAATTTAATGTAAAAAATGTAAAAAAAAATTTAGTTGAAAGGAAAAGTTTTGTCGTCCTACTTATGAAACATTTTATTTAGTGTAAAATTTAATGTAAAAATTTAATGTAAAAATGTAAAATTTTAATTGAAAGGAAAAGTTTTGTCGTCCTACTTATCCGTAAAAAAAATGTAAAAAATGTAAAAAAAAATTTTAATTGAAAGGAAAAGTTTTGTCGTCCTACTTATGAAACATTTTATTTAGTGTAAAATTTAATGTAAAAATTTAATGTAAAAATGTAAAAATGTAAAATTTTAGTTGAAAGGAAAAGTTTTGTCGAAATATTCTATTTAACTTTTATGCGAACGAATCCAAATAATGTACTTGATTTATGAGTTTTACGATTCTGTGACTCTCAGATTTTTTAAAAATTTATGCATTTTCTTGGTTAAATTTTCATTTAAGAAATTTACACGTGATTGATTTGAAAAGTAACTTTGCAAATTTAACTTTATTGAAACATTTTCAATCAATCACCTCTTCCTTAATTAAAATCATATAAATTTATAGTTAAAGGATCTTTGATTTCTATAGGTAAAATATGTAATGAAAAACTGTTAAGAAAAATGGACTATTGTTTTTTTGGAAAATAAGATAATAAATCTAGACTTTTATAATTAAAATGTTACATTGAATGAATGAATTTTCTTAAAATAATTTCAATTTGAAATATTTTACATTTACATTATGTAAATAAAAGTAATAATATAAATTTCCACTTCACTACACATTGCAACAGCAATAACTCACAAGTACTTTCGTTTTTTTTTTTTTTATTTATATTTTTATTCATAACATGTGATACATTTATCATATATTTATGTAACACATGTAAAAACTTGGGCGCTTAAAATAAATAAAAGGAAAAAAAAACCAGATTAAAATGAGATACATTGAAAAAAATCTACGACTAACGTAATAAGAATAATGAAAGCGTTATTGGTGGATGGAAAATAATAAAAAAAAAAAAACAAAAAGGATTATTAATAATGAAAATGAATAATGTCAGATATTTTCAAATGTAAATTTTTTATGCAGATTTTATACAGATTTTATGCCACCCAATTTACGTGGTCATATAAAGAAATGGCAGTAGGCATGCCTAAAATTTTTCTTAATTCTTAATTTTATCACTGATACGAATAATCAGCCCAATCAACTTCATATGTCCAATATATCTAGTCTAATTGGGCTGTCTGTATGTCTGTATATCTGTCTTGTTTTTTCTCTTTAATTATTCGGAGTGTCTTGCCTATTTCATCTGTATCCTTGGGCTTTTCTGTCTCCATTTACAAAATATCCTTTTCTAAATTTAGCGACTCATATCTAATTTAAAGTAAAGTAATTTGATTTATATCGTAACGAATTCTTTTAAATGGTAATGAAAATAAAATCCGGGCTTTATGTAATAGATCTCTCCATATTTTTTACATAATTCAATTGTAAAAATTTTAATGAAATAGTTAATTTTCGACATGTAAATTGAGCAATTGAAAAGTTTACTTTCATTTATTACATTTTAGCATTTATTTACAAAATTTTCCTTCAACATTTCATGAAAATAATATTTCATGTAGAGTACATTTTTAGTATGGCATTTTTTTTTTATTTACTGATGTAACATCCGCCACTTTTTTCATTATTTTTATAATATTTTTGTTTTTCAATTAAAAAAAAGAAACTGTTTTATTGTACGGCATGCGTAATAAAATATATAAAAATTCCATGCACTTTGTCCATTTTATGAAAAATTACAAATGTCCAATATTTAGAAAAAGATAAAGTTTTTCAAAAGTTTAAGTTGAATAAAACCTTAAAGAGACTAATTTAAAAAAAAAAAACTATTTTTAATAAAATTTACAATTTTTCTTAATAATTTTTATATCTTACGCCCCTTTGTTTCCTGAAAGTACCTTAAAGGCATGAAAAGGCATAAGGGAGCTTTACATTTTGTAACAAAAAAATTTAAATAAATTCTATTCCATAAAACTTTTATTAAATATGTATAAAATAGTATTATTCCATAAATTTTTTTAAGTAAAAGATATAAAATGAAATTTTCTCTCTTAATTATCACAAATATAAAAAATATAACATTTCCTATAAAAAGTAAATGGCGGGTATTTTGTTACTTACCCAAAATATAAAAAAAAATATAAATTATTAACGAATAATTATTGCATTTTTTTATGACTTTTTAGATTTGTGAACTTTCTCTAGATTCTTTATTTTAAATTTCTTATCTTAGAATTCTCAGTGTTTATTATGTCGCTGCTTCATTGGTTTAGCTTATTTTAAGCCATTTTAATAAGCCACTGCTTTGTTTGGATTTTTCATTTCATTTTCTTTTCTTTTTTTTTTTTTTGTTATATTTACTTTACTTTGAGATTACCAGCAACCCACCAAAAATTAAATACATACAAATTTTGTACATATACACTTGCATATAAATATTTATATGTATATACAAAATTTAAAAAGGTTATACGAAGACTCTGTTGTATCTGCCGTAATTTTATTAGACTAAACATTATTATTATTGGGCCTTAATAAATATATAAATATATGTATATATGTGTGTGTGCATTTCAGTATGAGAATATATTTGTACATTCAGTGGTAGCTAATATTTTAATACCCTACAACAGCCAGCTAAAACAAGAAAACCTTGTAATTTTCGAAAAATTTGAAAACTTCATACAGAAATGAATTTTAAAAAGCCAACCGTTTGAAATCAATTCGGAAAGACTTATATTACATAACCAGCAATATTTTTCAGAGGTTTCAGATTTCCAAAAATATATCTTCAAAGTTATAAAATAGTTTTGTACGTCAGCCCTTTTTTTTATTGAATTTTATATGAAGAATAATCATAAAAAAAAAAAACCAATCTTTTAGCGGCTTTGGCTTTATAACACGCCCCTTTCTGTAAAATTGCTTTGACCTATATCTAAATGTGTACAAAAACTTGGCGATTGAATGAAATTTAGAAATTGATGTTAAGTGAAATTGATGGGTGCAAGAAAAAAAAGTTGCATTCATCTCAAATATTTTTGGATCTCATAAGCAACCGCTCAAATCCATAATGACTTGTGTAAATAAGATGTTTATAAACACACCAGGACATTTATGGTTCCTATATTATTACTAATATTATTACTATTATTATTATTATTATTGTTGTTGTTGTTGTTATTGTTGTTGTTGTTGTTAGTGCTCTTACTGTTCTATGTATTTTATTAAGCAAATAAAAACCAATAAAATTTAAGCTCATGTTTAAATATAACAACAGCAACAACTTCAGCAATACCAAAAAAAAAAAAAAAACAAAAAAAATACAATAAAGTTAATAACAAAATAAACAAAGAATTTTATCTCAATATAAATATGCACACACACACACACACACACACATACACACACAATTAAATAGATTAAAATAATTATAAAAAAATTTATGGAAGGATTTGTCATATTTAATCCGCATTTTTTCTTTTTGCACAACTTTTACTTTTTTCTTCCTGTCTTTGTTGTTTTTGTTATTTATTTGCTTTTTAAAATTATTTAATGATTTTAATTTTACTTATATTTAATGTGATTTAGGATAATTTTCTGTATTATTAAAATAAATGCCCAAATTTGTTTACGATGATTTAATATTGAAATAATAAAAACGAAATCACTGTTTCATTTTTTCTAAAAAAAAAAATCTCATTTTTATTAACTTTAAATTGAATTCTAACAAAATTTCGATTTAGCCATAATTCTTTTCCATCTTTAACGAACATAAACACTTTTGCCATTTATAGCAAAATTTCAAAAAAGAACTTGCATTTTTTTTTTTTAAATTATTTAAACATACTTTTAATCTCTCTCTCTCTCTCTCTCTCTCTCACTCTCTCTCTATCTATCTGTCTATCTATCTATCTTTCACATTTTTGATGACATTTTCTGATTATTTTATAAATAAATTTTTCACATTTAATTATTTTTAATTTAATTGAACTTGTCGTATTTTATTCAATAAACACGTCCGCATTTTATGTCCTTTCGTTTGTTAAAACATTTAATAACTGAATGCTAAATATTATCCTTTCAATGAAATTTTCTTTGTCCTTTTTTATTTATTTCTTTTAATTTAGTATTTTCTTATTTTCTTTCTTTTTAAATATTTCGATGCTTTAACGCCTGCGCTTTCCATGAGAGTTTTTGCAAATATTTCCACCATATTTTGAAAATCTCTTTTTTCTGGGCATATATTTATTTTTGAGAAGAAAATTAAAGAAACAAAGAGCAAAAATATAAGAGAACATATTTAAATTTACTCTTAAGGTTTATTATTTAATAACAAAAAAAAAAATTTTTTTTTTATTCTAAATTCTAGAAAAATTTTCAATATTAAAATAAATTTACATTAAAAGATCTATAAGCACTTTGGAAATTTAAAGTTGGATATGAATTTTACGTTTTGATTTAATGTTAAGTATTGAAATTAATTTTTCATCATCAAATATATACAATTTTTATTTTCTAGTTTGTATTTCAAGGAATCGAGATAAATGTCCTTAGAATTGAAGTTTTTTTAATCTATTTTTTTTTTTATTTTTTAATAGCCTACATCAGTTATGGCACGAAGTTACCTAAAGCTAGACAAACCAATTTGTCTAGATTTATGTAACATCCAGAAAAACCTGAGATAGATTCGCTAGTTATTGGATGAAGCCATTTAGAATCTACTCCTTTTTAATTAAGCCTCTTTTTTTGATCTAAGATGCGCATTATAATTTCTTAAGATATTTTGCTGAAATTTGGCATTATCCTTATTGGAATTGTTTAAATTAGGTCTATTCCGGCGAGCACACTTTCCTTGTAGAATCTTATTCTGCAGAAACTCGCTGAATGAAAAATAAATACATTATTTATTTTAAAATGAATAAAAATTGGTTGAGACTAAAGCTGAAACCAACAGATTTATCAATTTTGTACCAAATGGGTTCATTTTTGGACCCCATACCACAAATTGGAATATTTTCGTATAGCAAATAGCAAAATTTTGTTGTATTAATTCAAAATTCATTTATTTAAACTTTTAATTCATTGAAGCAAAGTCGTGTCAGACATTTAAAAGATTTCTCCAATTTATATTATTTTCATAGAAGTTAGACCTTTAAATTCAAGTCGATTTTTCATGATTTTTTTATGACAAATGAAATAAAAGTGCAGCCTATAAGTTGAAGTGAATCAAAACGGTTAAACGGAGCATATAGGAAAATAACTTACCCTCTCTCTAGAGAAAAGTATAATGCTTTGAAATAGAAACTGAAAACTACCAAAAAATAAATAAATAGCCGAAATTTGGCTTATCTGATGATTTAGGCTCGCAGCCACTACAAATAAAGTTTTAACATGGAATCTAAGATTGAATTTGGAATATTTTCCGGTGCATAGTGCAATTATTTTTATTTGATGTGTTTTGTATATTTTGTATAATTAATAGAAGATCTAACATTAAAAATGATCATTTCTAAATGTAAGATTAATTCAAATGTTTATAATTTTATTTGTAATAGATGAGAAGATAAAAATCTCCAAAGAGATTTCCATTCAGGAAAGCAATTCCCAATTTCATTAAATTCAATTAACTCAAATATAATTAATTTAAATTATAAATTAATAATAAGTTCATGAGATATTTAAAAAAATATATAAGAATCTATTGGACAAGCGCACACACACACACATATATACACACATACATATATATATATATATATATATACAAAAGAAAATTGCACTCATATTTAAAATGATTCAATAAAAATTTTTCATGCCATTTACCAATCAACATTAATATTAATATTAATAATAATAATAATAATAATAATAATAAAATAACAGTACAACAATAAAAAAAATGGAAAAAAGGAAACAATAACAAAACTAACACTTTTTGCAATTTTAAATGAAATCTATGAATTGTAAATAATCTTTTTTATTATATTTGTTATTTTATATCACTTATAGTAAATAATTTTTATTATTATTATTATTTTTATTTTTATTATTATTATTAATATAATTTAAATTACTATCTAATAAATATTTACAATATCAATATCATTTGAATTGCATTATAAATGTAACATATAAAATTATTATAAACGTTTTGTAGTGACTCTTAAAATCTCCTACATCATTTTGCTTAAATCAATTAAAAAGTTAAAAAGTTGAAAAAATTAATTGTAAGACAAAAAATTATAAATATTATAATTTATTCTATAAAAAAAAATACTTCAATTAATGTATCGATATGGACCAAATTTAATAGACTCATTATGTATATCAAACTTTTCACCAATCAAAACTATTTAGAATTACGGATTTTTTGAGAACAAAGTATAATAAATGAAGTGACCTTAGTCCTTAGATCTTAGTCCAAATCTAAATAATTTCAAGGGGAATCATCTTTGAGGTAAAATGTACCTGAATATCAAATTTCATTGAAAGTACCACAAAAGTTGCAATATTTAGCTTCACAACAAAACGATTAGAGTTATATGAGGACGGACTGTCAGACAACATTATGAAGCCCAATTATTACAAACATCTACATAAACTAAAACTAAACTGTAGTGCTGGAATAATGATGTTGATGATGTCAATAATTGTTGCTGATTATGATTGTTATTGTTTTTGCTGCTTTATTTATTAAATAAATCGTTTAAACAAGTTATTGTTGTTGTTGTTGTTGTTGTTGTTATTGTGAAACTAACTAATAAAAATAAAAAATAAAAAATAAAAATAAATGCAGAGGCAAAGAGAGAAAATCAAAAGAAAGAAAGAGATAGCTATATATATATATATATGATTTTATGTAATGGCCTAAACAACAACAATAGAAACCACAATATTTTGGGTTTTTTTTCTTTTGTGTTGATTTTTTCTTCAGCACACTTTGATATTCTCACCTCAAACAAATTAACAAATAGCAACAGTAACACCAACATCATTATCATCATAATAACCATCATCATCATTACTATACCAATATTACCAACAATAATAATAAAACAAATGAAACAAATAAGTAGGAAAAATTGAAACCAAAAAGAAAAGGGAATGGCCCATACATAAAAAAAAAACAACAATAGCAAAATTTGAGAATGGGTTTTAGATTTTTGGGTTTTTTTTGGATTTTAGATTTGAAATTTTGGGTTCGGTCATGAGCATAAGCATGGGCATGAAAATAGAAATGGAAATAGAAATAAGTTGTGGGAATGGTTAGCCCCTTATTGCCAAACATAAATAAAGTTTAATGAGTTTTCTCGTTTGTAACCACAAGAACCACACTAAACCGGAATAAAACAACACAAAAACTTTTGTATTCAGTTTAGAATGTAACCAACTTCTAACACGTTACCCAAAATGTGTTCTCATGTTCCTTAAAATTGTTATTGTTTTTATTATTTATTTATTTATTTATTCAATTTTTTTTTAATTTTAATTTTTTTTTTTTTTTTTTGGTAAATGTTTTTCTGTTGGCTTCTTACGTTTCTTAAGCCCGTTCCTTAATTCGCTCTCAAACTTTATTTATCTAACTCTTTCTTTCTTTAAATCTCTCTTAAACTTGATATCTCTTTCTTTATCTATCTTTAACTATCTATCTCCCTCTTTAACGATCTCTCTTTCTCTTCTCACTCTCTTTGTCTATCTCTCTTTTCTGTATTTGTTTTTTTTTTTTGAGGTTTTGAAACATTTTTGTGGTTAAACTAAAAAGATACACATACTTACACACACACACACACACACACACACAACACACACATTTCCATATACATTTGCATGCAGATTGATGTATGTATGTGTAAATATACAAATTGATGAAAATTTGTTAGCCTATGAAATAATTTTTTTTTTATTTTGTTTTGGGTTCTTCATTTCAATTTTTGTGATATTTTTTCATTTTCTTTTTGCTTTTCTTTTCTCAGCTTTTCTTTTCTTTTTCTTATTTTTTTTGATTTCTTTCATGTTTATTACTTTGTATTGTTGTTAATATTGTTATTGGTATTGGTTGTTGTTGTTGTTCTTCTTCTTCATCTTTTTCTCCATGTATTCTTCTTATTTTTCCTGTAATTATTATTATTTTTTGTGTGTGGTGGCGGGGGAAGGGGGCTGGATTTTTGTCATTATTTGATGGTAAAAAAGGAAACAAATCAAGTGTACAAATTTGTTGGCCCAAAACTTTATTTATATCCATCTATTTATATATACACATATATATATATATAAACCAATACATATGTAACTGGTATATTCAAAAAAAAAAATTAAAAAATTTTTTTAAACAAAAAGAAAAAGAAAACGCAAAATAAAACAAATTATAAAAAATTAAGCAGAAATTTTAGTTCTTTAGGAATTGAAAAGTTCTTCTTTCGAGGCCTTGTTCATCGCCTCTTTTTATCATCTTTTTCTTTTTATTCTTCTTCTTCTTCTTCTTTTTGTCTGCCTCTTTATCCGGCATCTTCATTTGCTTCTTCAACTAAAATTACTTGTTATTGGATAAAAGAAATTGAACAAGTTGCTGACGTCAGTTAGTTAGTTAGTTAGTTAGTTAGTTTGAACCAATACAACAACAACAACAACAACAACAACAACAATAAGAAGAAGAAGAAGAATAATAATAATAATAGCAACAATAATAACAAATATAATAAATTTAGAGATGCCTTTTTGAAGTAAATGACCGTAAGCGTTTTGTAATTAAAACTAATGAAAACAAAGTAAAAATTTTACAAAAACCAAACTTAGAAAACTACAATAACAACAACAACAACAACAACAACAACAAAAACAATAATAATAATAACATAAACACAAATAATAGCAGCAGCAACCAAAAGTGAGAAATATAATTTCATAAAAACCCCAAAAAAGGGAGTAACAACAACAACAACAACAACAAAACAACAACAAAAAAGAAAAATATCGAACAAAAAATTGAGTAACGTAGATTAAAGAAAATGACACACGATTGCGTATGCAACGCAAAGAAGACAAAAAAAACAACAAACTTTGTTTTCTTATATTTTTCTTCTTCTTCCTTATCCTCTTTTTGCTTTAGGTTATCCTAAATTTTTTCTTCTTTATTTATTTATTTATTTATTTTTTTTTTTTTTTTGCTAAAGAAAACTTTTTCTTATTATGCACGCTCGTGCATGCTTATGCATTTTATTTATAGTTTTTTTTCTAAGTTATCTTCCTATCTACCTCTCTTTTTATAGCTGCCTATCTCATTCACTCAATCTCCATTTCTTTATACATCTGTATTTTTATATTTTTTATCTTTGAATTTTTTTCATCATTTCTATCTATTTCTCTCTACTTCCTTCCCTCGCTTTTCAACTCTCTCTCTCTCTCTCTCTCTCTCTCTCTCACTCTCTCTCTTTCTCGCACAATTATCTTATGTAAATATAATTTTTAATTACATTAAAATTACATAAATAACAAATTCTTTTATGGGCTTCAAATTTTTTTTTTAAAAGCTTTCTTTTTTAGCCATCACAGTTTTGTAGTAGTTACTTAATTTGTTGTTGTTGTTTTATTTTTATTTTTGTTTCTTTTTTTTTTTTTCTTACAAAATATGTATAAGCTGCTTGATCAGCATTAAATTCTGCATTGATTTAAATGTCTCTCCGTCTGTCCGTTCATCTATCTAACTATATGTTGTAAAATATTCTTGTGATCGTAAACTTTAAGATATGAAATTCAAATCTGGCAAAAAAAAAAAATATAGAAAATTTTTGCATGCACTTTAATATGCAAAGTGGGCCAAATCGTTCAAATGACACGCTAAGAGTTTTACCAGAAGTGAAGACACTTTTCTTATAACCCAAAAATCGACAACAGTCAGAAAGTTAAAAATTTGCAGAAATATTTTCCAAATATAAAAACTGTTATTTAAAACTTTAATTTGTTAACTATTTAATGTCTCTTTCTTTTCTAACAAACTAAATATGCTTGATATATCAAAAAGTACAATAAAAAGTTAAAACTAAAGCTCAATTTCAACATGAAGCTGATTAAAGTTTAATAATCCTAAAATTGTTTGTATGCTATGACTTTCCCTTTTCCTCTCTCTTTCTAACGTACCATCAAATGATACAAAAGTATAATAAATTTAAATGATTGTAGACTGCTTTAAAAGTCGTCTAATCAGAAACATTTTCTAAATAAATATAATTATGCCTGTCCGTACGTCCTGCCTTTTAAATTATGTTCAAAAATTTATTTATGAAAGTTGATGTTTTTTTTTTTTTTATAGAAATAGCAATCAATTTAAATCTAAAATGTTGCATTTTTAGAAAAACAACTCTTTAAATAACAATTGTACTTAAAATTATTTTTTTATATAAAATGAAAATCAATAATTGACAAATGTAGCATTAACGTATGAATCTCGATTAATGATAGTTGCCAATGACTTGCATCAAGTTCTATCACCTCGTCTAACTATGCCATTTATTCAAGAGGAGTAATACAAAAACTAAGCATTATATTTTGGAATTTTCAATTTAATAGTTTAATTTTATTTAATTTTTAATGTAATTCATCAGCAATTACTGCCACTTTTTATCAACCAATGCATAAAAGTTGTTCCCATCTAAATTAGCAAAATATTATTCTTACGGAGAGTGTTTCCAACGGCCCCATTCATTACATAAAATCATTCAAAAATAATGTTTCATTATTAAGTGAAATTCTTTAATAATTTTTACCTTAAATACTACAAAATTGATCAACAAAACCAAACCAATAGCGCTACAATTACATCAAAATTCATTCCATGGTACATGATAAAATTTACATGAGTCTTTCGGCAGTAATGTCATCAGAAAAATTTTTTAATTTATATAATTAAATTAAAATGGAATTTTAGTTGCCGCCTTATTAAAATGTTTAATTAACTGTTCTTGTAATAATTTTTATAAATTAATTCAATTTTCATTCAATTTCATTTTAATAATATTCTTTAATTTTTATTGTAAAAAAAATCTTAAAAAAAAATCTTCATTTTAATTCAAATTCATTCAATAAAATAAATTTAATTTTTTTTTTAGCATTTCTTTAATAAAATTTTAATTAAATTTCGCTTTTAAGCATAAAAATTCAATGCAAAATTTCAATGTAAAATTTTTTAAACGAAATATCAGAAGATAAAGTTGAAAAAGAAAAATTGACAAATTGAGAAATTGAGAAATTATATTAAGTTGTTTATTTCACGCCTTAATTTAAAATCTATTAAATAAATATATTTCATAAATGTTAGTTCCAATTTTGTTGTTATTGTATTTACACATAATATTCAATCACGTTCTCAAACAGCTTTTATAATTCAGCGATAATATTTAGTAAGTGTAATATATAAATTTTCTTAGATAAGACGTCTAAGCTGAGCTGCATAAAAATTTTATTATTAAAATAATAAAAGTAAAACAAGAAAAAAAAAAACAATCAAAATATTATGGAATATCAAACATTTATAATAATAATTTATTTTTATTTATTCAATTTAATCAATTTACCAATAATCATACAAAGTCAATATAATAATGAAGAATATAGAAATAATAATCGTAATAGAAATAGTGATGTAGAAACCAGTGGAATGATGATGACAAGAAAATATTTGAATGGGACAAATATGATTGAACAAAAGTATTTATTTGATATTTTCAATATAAATAACGATGATAATTATAATGTAAATAATAATGTAAATAATAATGTAAATAATAATGTAAATAATAATGTAAATAATTTAATGTCTAAAGAGAATTCTCAAAATATTACAACAGATGAATCAAATATCTTTTTACGTACGTTATTTGCGGCAAGTAAAAATTGTGACAGATTAGATCATAAAAATCGTTGTTTATATTAATATAAAAAAAAATATATATATATACAAAGTTCATTTCAAATAAATATGAAATAAATATGTAAATAAATAACTAATGATGACAATATAATTTTTCTACATTTTGTTTTGCTTAATTTAATTATTTCATTATCAGAAATGTCATATACAATGGCCCGCCCGCATTTAATGAATCAGGAATGATAATTACATATGGAAATGTATATAAAATTTACCTTTTCATTTCCATGTTAAGCATTTATATTAACAAATTGAAATTTTAAAATTTTTATGCTAGTTTCTTATTTTTTAGTTGTCGATGTCGATTAATTCGACTGATGTAAATCAATGAAATAGCTGAAATAAAAAAAGGTAGAAGAAATGTAAAGTTACAGTTACATGATTAAACGCTAAATGAATTTGAGAAATACGAATTTGCTTAAAAAAAATTAGAAAGTTAAATTAAATTTTACATTTTTCATTAAATATATTAAAAATTATAAAAATTGTTTCTTAAATGAGCAACCTCTTGAAAGTGAAGAGAAGGACGATCCATGCCAATCAAATTATTTTCAGTACCATTTTTTCCTTACGAGACCAAATGAGAATGCATTTACCTTTTAAAATGCACTAAAATATGTCAAAAATTGTCGATAATAAATTACCATGGATAGATATCAGATGGTCAGGCTAAAAGTTAGGCTTATAACGATTCAGCATGTCGATACCAAGATGAATTTATCTCAACTCCTTTTGAGTGTTACAAACATCGAAACAAACTTATAGTAGATTGTACTATAAGTGGTGTAAGGTGTAATGTCGTCATGTAACTGGACAAAAGATTCATATGAAGTAATATCAGACTTAAATTAAATCAGAAAATTATTCTGGGTAACTTGTGGCTGGTTGAATCCATTTCAAATTTATCAAATTGTACAGCAAACATTTCTAAAAGCTTACAACATTTTACACCCCCCCCCCCCCCCACCTCCCCAACCTTCACCAAAATGTGTATGGTATATAAAGTAACTCTGTTATAGTTTCTCTTTGGCATATATATCAACAAGAGATTTGGTTACTTTTGAGTAGTGGCACGTAATCATATGAAGTTCTTTAAAAAATATTTGGATCAAATGCTTACAGAACTGTGAAGAATGAATTAGTTAAACTAATATCATGCATAATTATTTTAATTAATTTAGTCATTGAAATAAGATCAAACGAGACAATTGCAAGTGGTTTTAAATTTTATATAGTTGTTTAGAGTTATTTCACGCGTGCAGAACTATACATTTGGCATTTAATTATTTATATAAAATATTAATAAATTTTGTGCCAAGAAAAAATTAAATAATATAAATGTGAAAAATTAGAGCATGTCATGGATTCATCAATAACACATCAAAATAATGTTCAAAATAATAATTTGCAAACAGAAGTTTATTTCACAACAACAGTGCCATATTATCAACGTGCGTTACGTTCAATTTATAGAGTACCAAAAAATTGCAAATTAAATCATAAAAAAGAATGCATAAAAATGCCAGAGAACGAAAAGCAATCGAATCAGTCACAATAATTTAAGTATTATTTTTAACTTCATGGGTGTGGCATTTTTTTTTTCGTTATTTAGACAATCTTTTTATGTTGTATTAATTGTTCGCTTTCTAAACATAAAATTTTATTTTATTTTATTTTTTTTTTTTGTTGATTTAATTTAATTAACGTCAATAAAATGGATTAAGAAACGAAAAAAAAAGAAAAATTTGAAATTATTGCAATGATAGGAAATCATTTTAAAGAAAATTATAAAATCTGAGTCACATTTATTTAGGGATATCTTTAACACTCCCATTTCATAAAAATATGTCAAAACTTTTAACAAAAACTTTTATCGAAAAAGAAGGCATAAAAGGGCACACAAGCACTAGAACAAATCAGAGTTGTATTTTTAAATGAATTAACATTGCAAAAGATAAGTCCATATCAGACTCCTTTGGGAGTTAGAGAGAAATCTACTTCTTAAGAAATGTGGCATTTTCAAAGGAGTAAATGAAATAAAAAAAAAGAAATCATGAAAATTTGTAAAAAGTTTACTTTAAATGTTATGACACGTTTCAGGCCGTACAAATCATGAGTGCTTAAAAAAATTTATGAAAAGTTATAGCAAATTTAAAATGAATTTAATTTGAGCTTTTCATTGAAAATTTCCACAATGATGAATTGAAGTATTGAACATGAAAGTTAATGAAGTAAAGTACGCCCATTTCATTTTTCTACACAAAAAAATATCAAAAATTAAACTTTATGGGAAAATCCATATAAAAGTTAAACATTTTAATTATTTAAATACTCTCTTCCTCTTTCTCTATTTGATTTTGTATTTGATATTGCTTATTAACATTTATAAATTTGTAGCTTATTATATGGAAAAGATTATACAAGCGATATTTAAATATAGCTATTTGATAAATTTAAAGCAACCGTATAATATTTTTATAAATATCAATGAACTTGAAAAAAAAAAATTTTAATAAATTTAATTCTGTAGAACTGCAAAAATTTATTTAAATAAAACTACAAGAAAATAAAGGAAAAGTAAAAGAAAAAAAAGAAGAAGAAAAACAAGCAGAAAAAGTTCATTTGCACAACAAAGAGGTCACACACAAAAACAAGAATATACTCATGCATGCACACACGCACACATGCCCACAAAATATTAATAATAATTGTAACAAAAATAACAAATAATTTCTTTCTTTTACAAGCAACACAAAAATACGGTAAATGTTTAATTGCTTCTGTTTTGTTTTCTTCTTTTTTCTTTCTCTTCGTTTTTTTTTTGTTTTTGTTTTTTGGAAGTGTGTGTGTGTGTGGGTGTAAGTATAGGCTTTTATGTTTCATATGTAAATATGTAAAAGCAACTGGAAAAATTTTAATTTTAGTTGAACTTTCTCATTTCACATACAAAGCAGCTTAGGCATACACACACATACCACTATACATACACACATATATCTACATATATATTATAAAATTTTTATATCATAATAATAAAGCGTACATATTTGATAGAAGTTTGTGCGTACATTGATGCGTATTTATATTTGTTATTCCCACATAATTGAAGTACTCTGTTTATATAGAAAATTTTACAAAAATACACTCAAAATATCCAAACAAACGTTACTCAAGCCCGCAAATATTTTTATACATACACACACATATACACACATATACACACATAAATTCATAGTTTTATAAAGTTACGAGTAATGCACAGTAATTTTGTAGTAGAATCTTATTTAATTATTCGCTCTTCTATAGTTATTTATATTCTTTGTCTCTGTCTCTCTCTCTCTCTTGGCACCATACTCTACCATTCTCATTTGTTTTACATCTTTCCGCTCTTTTTAGCAATACCTTTGCCGTTACTCTTGAACTTTTATGCATGCTTGAACATGCTGACCAGACAAACTCTTTCTCTGTAGCTTTGCCTATACAAATAATGTTGCCGATTATGAGAGTTCTTATTTCTTTTTTTGTTTTTTTTTTTTGTGTTTGGTTGTTGTTATTATTATTTTTAAACATACAGTAATAGAAATGTATAATATTTATGTGTATGTGTGTGTGTATATATATTTGGTGATAATAAAGTGCCTGAAAATAACTGAATTAATAATGAGTTCTACAACGCATAGATGAACAATTTTATTTTGTTCTGTTTCATTTCAAATAGAGATAAAATATAAATAAATGTGAAGCATATTTTCAAATTCATTTTGTTTACACCCTACACAAATGATGTGTACAAACTTATGTTAATAAAAATGGATAGAAATGGCATCCTTCAATAAAATGAAAATCATTATTGTATTTTGTTATTTTTTGCCCATTTGTTTTATGAGTGTCGACAACATCATTTTAAAGAGAGTTGTGCGTGTTTTGATTTGCTTGACAATAGCCAGAACTGTGAGTTGAATGGTTCAGGTAGCTTTCAAACTTCATTTTTGATGGACTCTATTTTAAGTGTCGTTCACAATTTACAATGAAAGTTTAACTTATTATTCCAATAGCTTAATTTTATTTAATTTTTTTGTTATTTAGAATTTTATTGAAAACGCTTAAACCACAAAATACACAAATGGCATACAAATGACATTTCTGCATTTTACGAATAATGCTAATCAAAAATTAATTATAAAGGCAGTTGTTTCTATTAGTTGGCATTTTTATGTGATTCTTTCTTTAGTAATGAAAAATGGGCATCTCAGTGAAATGAATTTCTTAGATTTCTTTTTTTTTCTTTTGACTTAACTTTATTTTATTTCGAATTCGATCTTTTGATTCCCTCTATTTTCTATTCGCATTTCCATTTCTTTTTAGTCTTGTATTTTTTTTTTTGTTCTAGCGTTGGCCGAAGTACTAAACGGACTGTATTTTTCTATTGTTCTAGCTTGCGGTGACCTATTTTTTTTTTTAGTTTACCCTTAGCCTTTTGTACGAGCTCTATAAAGCTTCTCAAGAACCTTGCTAATGTCTTTGGCATTAAATATGCCTAGAATCTTCGGTTTTAAATGCAAATTATTATGATTTAACTGAAACTTTAGATTAACACAATTTGGGCGTGGAGTTATTAAACCCTAAAAGCATTAGCTTAACTGAAAATAAACTCCTGTAAACAAAGTGCTAATCAATTGCATGAGCTTTACAAGATTAAAGTTGTTTGTAAAAACAACATTAGCAGTTTTAAGGCCAATTAAAGCTTCCAATGTGTGATGTGATGTCATCTCATCAAAGTATGAGTATGGACTCTAAATTTCTGTGCCTTTGAGAAACACTATGTGACTTTTTGTGTAAAGCACAAGATGATCAATTTCAATCCTTTAAAATTTTACATTTGTTATTTTATGCGAATTAATTTATTTTATTATCTGTAATATAAATATCAAAATTTGACATATATTTTTCAAAAATGCTCTTCATAAAAATTATTGATTAAATATTTAAAATAAAAAACTTTCAATTTTACATATTTATTGGGATGAATTAAAATAATGAGTATGCAAGAAAACACTGTAATAAACGTAAATTAAATTAAATGCAATTTATTTTTTTTTACTTTTGTCTTTTCTTCCTCTTTTTTTTTTTGTTTTTTAATTTCAATTTAGTCCAATTTCAATTTCCTACACTTACATATTCTTTATTAATAATTTAATACATAAATAGTTTTGTAATAGCAGTTTATGTGTGTGTGGCTGGGTGTGTGTGCATGCGTGTGTGTGTATGTGTGCTTTTATTAATAAATAATTTTATTAAATGTTCACTTTTTAGAGCCTACAAAACCTCTGTTAATATTTTTTTATTGCTATTAAAGGCCATATCACAACAACAACAACAATAACAACAACACCATTAATTTATATATTGCTTTTAATAATAATAATGATATTAATGATATTAATAATAATGATAATGATCATAATTATATAAGTAAAATAATTTAAATTTAATATTTTTATTAACTTTTATAAATAAAAAAGAAGTTAAATTAGTTAAATTACTTGAAGTATTTAAAGCATCATTAAAATGCAATATCTCATAAGATTTGTCATAAAATTTATTTATATTATATATATATATACAAGTATAAATTTATATAAATACCTATAACTTTATGAAAAGATCTCTAAAGATATTTAGATAAAATTTGTAGAATTTTATAGACGTTAGAAAACAAAATATTGAAATGAATTAAAATGAAATGAAATGAAATGAAATGAATATTTCAAAAACTCTTTCAATATGAGAAATAAAAAAGAAATTTTTAATAATTTAATTAAAAGTGATATAAAAAAGATTTGTCAAAGTATTTGAATAGTCCATTAATCGAATAACCTTGAATTCAAGAAGTTAAGAAAAAAGTTAAAAATACAAAATAATAATTCTAAATGTTAAAAATATTGACATATTGAAAGGATACGCAATATTTATTGGCATATTTTAAGCATAAAAGTCTTAAAGTTCTATAGCCCTGAGACCTAAGGCCTTGTAGCTTAAATATTTCCATGAGAATTAATGGCAAGAAACTCATAGAAACAATGGCCATTATTTTAGAATCATAATTTGAAATAAATCTATTGCCTGATCTCTCGTAAAGATTACATTAAAATATTGATAATATTTCAATAAAATGCAATTAGCTCTTACTTAAAAATTTTGTTGTTTCAGTTGAACCAAATTCCTTCATTTTGTAAAAAATTAATTGAGGAAAAAGTCTCACCTTGTTAAATAACAAATTATCTATAAAATGAATTTATTCCATTAATTTATTCATATTATAAATGTAAAATATGAAATGTCAAAGTTCATTTAGCAAAATGTCAATTAAATTTAATAAAATTTCCATTTATTGTAATACAATTCATAAATGGAATTGGAATACAATGCCATTAGCCAAAACACTGATTGATGAATTGATGCCATATATAAAAATTAATAATTACAAATAATAAGATTTCATTTAAATGTACAGTTACATTTAATCATTCAACTCAATGCATTTATTTTAGATTACTCTTCACTCTCAATTATATTTATATGAAATAATCAAAAATATGAAAGATTTTCCTTTGCCTTTATATATATTTTTTTTTTATCATAAAATCTAAAACCAAATAAAATTGTTATTATTCAAAGTAATGACAATTCTCATTATTTGTGAGAACAAGTAAAAATATTGTAATCAATTTTAGCTAACTATTCAATATCCTAAACAACTTTGCTTAATTATATCATAATTTTTAAATGATTTGTTAAGAAGAGGATCCACAAAAAAAAAAAAAAAAAAAAGAAAACAATTACAAACAAATTTATTTTATTTAGTATGCAGATCGATTAATAAAGTTTAATTGATTTTCTTTGAAAATTTATCATTAATATAATTTTTTATTTTACATAAACAACATTTTGGAATCAGACATGCTAGAAAGAGTGAGCCTCAGATTTGCTTGATTTTAATCAATTGATCAATAAGAATTCATCTTCTTCATATAAAAATTTCATCATATCAAAAATTATGATCTGTCAATTAATAATGGACAGACGCATAGACTTAAATCTGATGTAACAAGTTTCCATTTCAACTCCACACAAACTTTTATTATCTTGTAACGTAAGTGATTTAGCATATGAAAATGGACAAAGTACACAAGCAGATTTATTTAAATATTATATAAAATTGTTATTATTACTTATATATATATATATATATATATATATATATATGTATATATATGTATATTGTCTCTATTATTATTATTAAATCTAGAAATGTAAATGTATGTAATGCAAGACAAATTTATAATACTTTTATATAAAATATTCCCTTTTTAGACTTATTGAATGAAACTTCATTTAAACTAAATTCACTTTGATAACTTTAATTGAAATTCATACATACATACATACACACATACATATATATATATATATACATATATATATATAATTAAAGTGGTTGATTGGTTGGTACAACATTTTGTGATGTAACATTTGAAAATTATGAATACTTGAAATAAACGATTAAATCGGTACTATAGAATTTTTATTCTGTATTTCTAGAAACTTGTTTTAAAACTTAAGCCATTAAATCTTGGCAAGAATTTGAATTTTGAAAATTAAATGAATTTAATTATGAATGAATTTGATCATTAACTTTTTTCATTGTGAATTTTACACTTCTCTTGATACAACCAATGGAAATCTTCTAGAGAAAATGTTATCTACAAAATATGCTTCATATTTTAAATATGCTAAATATTTTGTTTATTTAAGAAAAATACTTTCATTAAAATAATAATAAAACAATTAAAATTATTAAATAAAACCTAAACTTAAACTTAAATATGAAAAGAAAGTTCCAATTTTATATATAAAAATTGCTTATTTTGGATTTTGATTTGTTATTTATTATGATAAACCATAAATTTAAATGAATTAAATATTTTGTAACAATTGATTGATTTTTTTAAAACATTTTATGTCTACATCAACTAAATATGCTTAACATAATTAATTTATTAAAAATATATTTTATTGTATAGACAAAAGCAATTTTATAAATTTTGGCAATGAATGGATAGTACAGTTATAAAAAGGATTATCATTTAAATTAAAAGGAAATTCTCAAATATTCAAAAGATTAATAATACAATTTATTTATTAATACATATGTGATTTAGGTTGTTTGAAAAATCATTTTATTTATATCATTTTAAGTAGAGAACTCACTTGTTATTTAGGATATCAAACCTTTCAAGAGATATTTGTAACAGCCACAAGAATTTTAGATGAATAAACTCTTTCTAAAATCATTTAAGTCTTTATCTGTTTACGCCAAACTCTGGCCATTCAATGTCTGTCTGTCTGCATAAAGTTATTATCAAATTACAGCTTTCCATATTTAAAATATTTTAAAAAATTAATTCTATGTTAGACCTTTTTGATCATTTCTCATAAAAGGCATTTCTTTTGCGGTAAATATTTACGATTTTGTACGCCTCTTATAAATAATTTGTTGGACTTTATATTTATAATAAATTTCATTTGAGAACGAGCTACTTTTTTTTTTTTGAAGTCTCTTACGACCATTCCACTATTTTCTTCATAGGATTAAGCATAGAATTTTCAAATGATCCCTTAGACGTTATTATTTTTTTGTATCTATGGCAAATGTATATACCTATAAAGCCAGTATCATAGTAAACATTTCTGAGGATAAATAATTTGAAATATTTTATTAAGGCAACCCAATATATTTAAGTATTTAAATATTTAATTTGAGGGAAGACGAAAGAAATGCAAAGATCATCTTTGCCTTTATCTTTGCCTTCAATTTAAATTTTACCTCTATCTTTCACTTTATCATACTTTCTCTCTCTCTCTCTGTCTCTTATTCTCTCTTTCTCTCTCACATCATCTTTATGTATTATATTTAATAAAATTAAACGAATTAGTTTTCATACTTTGATATCTTCAACACAATAGTTTCCTTGTTATAGAAAATTTTATATTAATTATAATTTCATTATATAAGAAATTTATTAAAATTGAAATTTTTAAATAATATTGAAAAATCAAGAATGTTAAAATAAATATGTGATTGATAACTAATTAATAATGGACTTGCTACATTGATTTCTTTTTTTGAATTATCTTCGTTGATTTGAATAAGCTCAAAAAATCAAGTTAAGCTCAGTTAAAAATTAAAATGGATTTCGCTTATATTTTATTGCATTATTCCAGAAATGTCGGTCTAAGCATCAAGGCACATGAAATTTGAAAAATTACAATAACTCAAAAGAGCAAATGTAACAGCAAACGCGTCAAATTGATAGCTGGACTTTAATGGATTCAAATATTGATAAGAAAGGAGAGGGGTTTTACACCTTCTACAAATTAGATCAGCTCAACTAAAATTATTTATCCATCAAAATTCGAATGATACCAATTTAAATTTAAATTCTATAACGGCCGTTATGAAACTTTTCACAGAATCCTTATGTTATCTAAAAGTTAAGGCTTTCACAAACCTCTTTAATTAGAGTAAAGTCTAAATTGAAAAGCCTTGGCCTAACACCCATTAAATATTATGGGCTCAACGTTTAGATGATGATGAAAAACAAAAGTTATTGAAAGTGTTGAATAACGAAAAAAATCAATGGTGACACTTTCGTTAAACTAACTTATGGAGTTTTCTTGAAAGTAACCAAAAACAAAGAACAACTTTAATCTGTAGAAAACAAAAGTACAAAAATAATATAAAAAAAAAAAAAAATAAAATCGAATTGCATTAACTTTAAAAAGCAATCGTATACAAATACACATAAAAGTATCAGTGTGTTGCCGAGCATTTCAATTTTCCTTTTTTTTTTTTTTTAATTATTATTGATGTTATACCTTTAAGATGAAATTGAGAGATTATCTTATTTCTAATGACTTTTTGTATTTGTCTATTTATTAAACAGAAGTTTCTTTTTAATATAATCTATAAAATATTTCAAGTCCTTTACAAAAGTTAATAGAAATATTTTATCAGCATTTATTCACCATAAAATGTTTAATTCCATTTAAGCATGATAAAGGTTCGGCATTTTAATCATTTTAAAAAATATTTGAAAATTTTCATTACTTTTAAATAGACGTTGATTTTTGTTAGCCTCTTTTTTTTCTTGCTAAATCAATCAGCGATCGAATGATGGGCCATTGAAAATTTATTTATAAAATTTAAGAAAAACTTTCGCATTTTATTTAAATAAAATTAAATTAAAAGCCTTGAAATTTGGTGGCCATTTTAAAATAATAGGAATTGCATTTTTTCATAAATTAATTACAAATTAATTGAAGATTAATTAAAAATTATAGATTTAAAATGTTCATGGGTAATAACTATTTTTCTTGTGCCACTTTTATAATTCCTTTATTTGACCTTTTAACCACGTTAAGTAAAGTGTGCAAAGTATTTAAGAATCGCCCTTTACTGATTTCAAAATTTTTTATTTGTTTATAATAAAATTGAAAAATTTTAAATTCATAATTAAATATATTTATTGCATTACCTCTATCACTATCTCTTTCGCGCTCTTACTCTCCATATCTTTGTCTTATAAAAATTATAAACATTAGACCTTTTATTTTCCTGCTAAATAAATAAAGTTTGCCATAATAAAGATGAAAAATAATAGGAAAGTCATGTAAAATGTAGATAAAAAGGAAAGCAAAAAAAAAAAAAAAAAAAAAGAAAAAAAGTACAACAGGCTAATTTGAGTAAAAGTATTTCAAAATGAAATCACCTGATATGACTGAAGACATGAATGAATGCCTGAATGAATAAATGAATGCAACTAAACCCTAAAAAGTGGCTATGAAATAAAACAAGAACAAGAAAACAGAAGAAGACACAGAAGAAAATACAAAGATAAAATTTATGATAAAAATAACTGAAAAAGTTTTTTGGCGGTTAGAGACGATCTCTTAAATAACCTACAACACTTTGCTTAATGTGTCCACAAAAAAAAAAAAAAAAAAGAAGCAAAACAAGAAATTTGAAAATTAAAGGGTCATATTAAAATTTTGCAAGTATTGCATTTAGCATTTTAAATTACTAAACTTCAAAAGAAAAAAATATCTTAAATAAACAAAAATTTTTTCAAATGATCATAAAATTTGTATTACTTGTAAAAATTATAAAATCTTGGCCCATTTATCTTTGGCTAAAAGTAGTTCTGCTTGGAGCTCCTTAGAAAACAAGACCAAAAATGAAACGTTAAATGGAAATCAATTCAAATGAGTAGTTGAATTTATACCGATAGATCCTCTAAAATTATGTAACACAAATTATGTAACATGTAAAAAAAGTATTGCCTTTGATTTTCTTTGCTCTCTGTTTGTTTATTGCTGTAATTTTTTTTTTGGTTTTTTTTTTTTACCATTTAGACTAAAGTGAAAAGTTTGCTTTAGAAAAGTTTAAATTATTTTTGTTAAACTGCTGTTGATATACGTTTTTAGTTGTTAGCATAAAACGCTAACATAAAACGCGAATGCATTTACAATTTAATTTAACTTTGAATTGAGCTGGGCCGCAGAAAATAACAAAATAACGGACCGTGTTGAGCCGATTTGGGCTGATTTGGGCCGATTTGGGCCGGTTTGGGCCGATTTGGGCCGATTCGGGCCGACTTAAGTCGATTTGGGCCGATTTAGGTCGATTAGGGTCGGTTTGGGCCGATTTGGGCCGATTTGGGCCGTGTAAGGCTCATTTCTCGTAAACACTTTCATAAACATGAAACATGCAATCCGTTATCATTCAAGTATGTAACAATAACACCAAATATTTTAACATTCACATTAACAACAACAACAACAAATAATAATAATAATAATAATAATAATAATAATATTAATAATAATGATGATAATAAAAGTAAGAAACAATTTATGCAAAAGTAGTTGTACAGGCACCCATACAAATGCAATTTATCTATATAAATACACCGCATTTTTGTACCCTACTTCTTTATAAGCTCTATGAACATTTGCACACACACATACAAGCGCATGCACACTTCATACTTTTAATACAATTACTCAGAAATGATAGTTTCTTATGATTGAGTGATGGCAGCATGGTAAGAAAAGTGGGCACAATAATAATAATAATATAAAAATTGAAAAAAATAAATAAATAAATAAGAAGTGAACATTATTATAAAGATAATTGTATAAGTTATGAGACAGAGAGACAAAAAGATAGAAATAGTAAAAGAGAATAACTAAAATCTTTTTGTAAAATGCCATAATGCTAAAGTGAATGATTTTAGTACAATTGCACGATTATTATTATTATTATTATTATTATTATTATTAATACATTACTTTCTCTTTGAGGCACTTGAAAGATAATAAAAGCTAATTTTGATTCCATTTATGGACCTAACGAATTATTTTATGCATTAGCTTAAACTTTCTTGGGCCGATTTGGGCCCAATTATTTAAGTGTACATTCCTCATTCATGCATGTATTCATACAATAATTTTCCCATTCATGGATCCAAATACTCACACCATTATTCATACATTTTCTTATTCATCCATGGATCCATCCATGGAATCATCCATTAATTTTTCCATGCGAACCATCTGTCTAATACTTGTATCCATAAATTTAACATTAAATTTTATTGTTAAATCTTTGAAAAAGATCATTTTTCTAGGTACTTCTCAAAACCCTTGTATCTTGTAAAAAATTTTTACATATTTTAAATTTTTTAATAAATACAAAAAAAAAAAATCTTGAAATTTTCTTTCAAAAGTAGAATTAAATTGAATTCATTTCATCGAAAATTCATATTTTTCAAACTTTTATTTATTTTACACTTTATCGATGTCGAGCATTAAAAAGCCATCTCTGATCAACAATATTTTTAATAATTTTATAATTTTATACATGTTAAAGTTGGTATTGTACAAGAGGTTGAAGGTTGAATGGTTGGATGGTACTACATGAAGAATTTTACAAAATAAGTGGCAAATAATTTATTATTTTTGTAATAAAACTTAACAAATTGAGGGATACATTTTATATTCATAAATGAATTTATTTCTGCTTCTTTGTGTTTCCTTTTTTTCTTCTTCTTCTTCGTTTTTTCTTTCTTTCTTTTTTTTTTGCCAAGATTGTTGTTGTTGTTGTTTGCTGCTTCGGGTGTATAAATATTTGCTTAATTAATTGTATATCATGTAGCAATAGAGCATAAATAATGAAATATAAAATTTTTCATAACACGCGAACGTCTACATAAAATCTATATTATTTGAAATAAATAAAAATGTTAGATGACCAATTCGTATGGACATTTAAATACGCTACATCATTACAATTAATGTAAAAATGTATAAGAAGTTAAAAGAGTAAAAATTATTTGTAAAATTCTTTAATTGAAAGATGGATTTTAAAAACTTCATTAATATGGATCAAATTTTATGTAGATGCATAAATGACAGCAACCTCAAACACTTGCTTAAAATATCCAGAAAAATTTAAACTTTATTTTGCCCATGAATTTTAAATCATTTACTAATTAAGCCTGCATTTTTTTTGGAATCAATCTTTGGTCTTATTATCAAGCGGTATTCAATTAAACGTGTCTGTGTTAAATTTACATAAAGCCTAAAAAAAAGGTAAATAATGTCTTTCACTGTCATTTAGAAGTGTAATTATAGGCCCATGATTAAAAAAGTTGTTAGTTATACCTTCGGTATGATCTCATAAAATTTATAAGCAGCCAGCGTTAGTTCATAGCCTAAGATCTTTTCATAAGCCTTAAATAACAGTAATCGCTTCGATATGAATGGCATGATCCCCAATTCACAGTACTCTATTGAAATAGAAAAATTCATAGAACATAGAACGTTTGCCCTGTATCTGAGTCAAAGTAGCAACCGCTTAAACTTTCTTTTGTATTTAAAGCCTCTGCTTATGTTAATGGCATTGGATTCATTGTGTACAATAAGTAAGATAAAATTATCTACAAGGAATAGTATTATCGAATCGATTGAATGTAAAAATGATGATAATAAAAATTTCATTAAAATGTTTATTAAATTTGTTTAAATATATCTATAAGAAAAGTTTATTTTTAAAGCAGATAAATATGCTGATATATTATAATAAATGTGGGCATATGCCTTTTTTATGATTATACAAAAAAATATCAAATTTGTTATAAAAAGAAAAAAAAGTTGTTTCAATTAAATCTCATTAAAACGTTCATCTAATATATTTCTAGTTGTTGGTATTGGAGTTGTTCTTGGAGTTGTTCTTGGAGTTGCTGTTGTTGTTGTTGTTGTTGGATCCTCAAAACCTTTAATTACCAAAGCATCACCAAATAATGGTTTAAAAAATAACATAAAACGTGAATAACGTCGTGCCGTATTCTATCAAATAAAAACCATAAAATAAAAATATCAATAAAATTTGAAGCTTTGTTAAACTTTGCTTTAATATAAATTAAAGTTTTGAAAAAAAAAAAACAAAAAAACACAAACTTTAGCAAAAGCATTTTGCTATAAAAATTCATATAATTTTACTAAAATTTTAATTTAGACATAAAAAGAAAAATAAGCAAAACTTAAAGCTTTTCCTTATAAAACTTACCATAATAAAATTTGAGATACTTTTTGAAACATTTGTTAAAGCTTTAAACGATTGATTTATAATATCACCAGATACATCGAATGATACATCGTTGCGATTAAATTCAGAAAAGTCATTTGCATTATTATTATTATTATTATTATTATTATTATTATTATTGTTGTTGTTGTTATTATTAATCGTTTGGCGTTTTATACGTTCATACGTTGAAAACTGGTTCTACAAAAAGAAGAAGAAAAACAAAATTCAGAGATACAAGTTACACTTAAAATTAAGTAAAAAGTAATGTAGTTAATTTATATCTAAATTAAAAATTGGGTAATTTTGGATAAAAAAGTTAAATTAGACAAAATTAAATACGTTACTGAAACCATTTTAATTAAAATAAAATCAATGAAAATTTTAAGAGATTAGATTTTTAAAATTTGATCTTTCTTATTATCAAGTGTAATCAAAACGTGGATCACACCCACGTTATATAAAACTATACAATCATTTTATCAAATTCAAAATATATTTCTAGTAAAATTTCAATGATAGTCTTAAATGCGCCACACCCATTTTCTTAGAAACTTTTATTAATAAAAGTTTTCTAAGTAAAAGCCACAATAAATTTTTGTGTCTCTAAGCTAAGTACGACTCAAAGAGTGATACGTTCGTTAAATCAAAACAAAGTTTTAAGGTTAACAAAGTCTGCTCCTTCGATCATCTATAGATCTGTCTGAATGAAAAAGCATTAAAATTTCAAATACATTTAATAAAATTTGATATTTATAAGTGTTTTAGCTTGAAATTCAAACGTATCGACAAAGGGTGACTTCAAATTCCTTATAGGAAATTAAACAGGGAGTGATCTAAACAAATAAATAAATATTTTTCAATATTTCAGATTATTCAAAAATAATTTTGATTGCTTTCATAATCAGAATTATTTTTCAATATTCTGTTTATGAAAGCATAAGTTTCACTATAAGGGTTCATTTTTTTTTTTTTTTTTTTTTTTTTTTTTTTTGGAACAGTCTTTACCATTTCTTTTTTCAGAACTTTGATTTTATTCACTATTTAACCTAATTGCTCTTTAAACTAAAAACAAGCCAAAAGGACTTGAGTATTAGTTTAAACAGGCCAAAAATATTCGATAATTTGTTACGTTTGTTTCTTTTCTCTGTTTTAATAAAATCAAACAAAAATTTTATACAATTTAAAGTTTGAATAAAAAAATTTATCATTTTTATTGGAAATTTTTGTTTAAGGAAAAAAAATATATATTTCCTTATAATTAAATATTTATATATTTACAAAAAACAAACTCACTACTAAAAGGGGAAAATGTACAAAAAAAAAAAAAACAAAGGCGAAATAAAACAAAACTAAATTAAAAAAAAAATAAAATATGTAGCGATATAGGAAGCAATAACAATTTTTATAAATCAAAATCTCTATTCTCACAATCTTTTAGAATTCTAAAAGAATGATTAAACAAATTTTATATAATAATAAGATTTTATAATAGAATTCCAAATTTTCATTATTCAGCTTTTTTTTTTTTTTGTAATCTTTTATGTAGATTTTTAATAACCAGCTTCATCAGAGGATGAAGCACCATTGCTAGCATTACCACCACCATTAGCATTGCCGCCAGCATTACCACCATTTTGGCCACCTTGGCCATTTTGGCCATTTTGGCCATTTTGGCCATTTTGGCCATTTTGGCCATTTTGGCCACTTTGGCCAGCTTGGCCACCACCACTACCGCCAGCTGAACCTTGTAAGATCGGTCCAGAGAAACTTAAAAATTTCGATAGAAGATTATTATTGCCACTACCACCACCATTACCACCACCACCTGCATTGCTACCAGAATTACTGAATGCCGTAATTGTTGTTAATACGCCCGTTGTCAAATCATTAGCTATATTGCCAATTGAACGAATTTTCGGTGATACAACGGCCGTTATTAAGGTTTGTACATCTGGTATTGGTACTGGTCTTGGTATATCATATTGACGATTCTTTTCAACATTACTACGATCCAATTGTTCTACCACACGAGTTTTTGTATCAATAAAATTATCAATTTTCTAAAATTGTCAGCAAAGACAAAGCAATATGAAAAAAAAATAAATAAATAAAGGTAGAAACGTAGAACAAATTGAATCATAATAATTAAGAAGATTTGCCTTTCGCTTTTTTTTATTTTTTGTTATTTTTATTTTTCTGTTTCGTGTACTTACACCAAAAACAAAGCCTAAGACAGCATTTTTCGCCTCAAAGGTAGCATCGGGTAATTTTCTTTTATTACGTTCTAAATTTATGATGCTTATATCCTAATTAAAAGTTATAAGAAGAAAAAATTATTTTCCAATTAATAAGATGAAATAACAAACAAACAAAAAAAAAAAACAAAAACAAAAACAAAAACAAAAAATTAATTCAAAATAATAAAAAATTTAATTAAACTAATACAATCGCTTTTAATTTTTTTTCATAATTTTCAATTATGTTTATTATATTTCTGTTTTATTCAAATTTATAAAATTCTCTAAGAATTTAATATAAATATTAAATATAATAATTATAGTAAACTTTTAGGGTTGGGCCATATTGCACAAATTTTCTTAATTACATTTAATCTTTTTGTTTAAATTTATTTTACTTTTTATTATTTATAAAATTTTTTTTCGTATTTTTTTTTTGTTTTTTGGATTTTATGTATTTTTTTTTTTTTTGGATTTCATTTTGGTTAAAGGTCATAACGATTCTTGTTTACTTACAAAGTAAAAGTAAAGAATTTTTCTGAAATTTTAATTTATTCCATTAGTTTAATATAAGAAAATTTTTATTCTCATAGATAAAGATAAAATTATTGCCTTTTCTTTATAATTATCATATTATTATTAGTGTTATTGTAATTTTATTTTTGATATCGTAATTTAATGAAATTTTTATGCTGCTTAAATGCCCATTTAAAAAAGAAAAACATTAAAAGTTAAACTTGACCTAAATCAGCTCTTTTTTTTTTCTTCTTTTGATTTATTATTTTCTTTATTATTGTATGTTTTTGTATGTTTTTTGGAGAGGCCTTTTTAAGCTTCATTTGTCTAATTTCGTATGACAATAATAATTCAAAGCAAATTTATTCAAGCTACTGGTTATTTGTGCGCTTGTCACATATATATATATATATATATATATATATATGTGTGTGTGTAATGGAGATATCATTCAAAACAAAATAAAAAGTAAAAATAACAACAAAATAAATTAATTTAATGTCAAAAAATAATAAAAAATTTTGAATATAATGACAAAAAAGCAAAACATTTCAATCCATGTAAGGAGATATATTTATATGATTTTGTATATCCTTTCCCTGAAAATTGGAAATGTTTCTTGTATTAAGGCCCTTTTAGTTCAAAATGAGAGTCCAATATTTTACTTCCTAAAAACGAACATTTATTTAACAAAAATGCAAAAGCTGTTTAATTAAGAAACCAAAAAATCAATTACACTTTACATTTTAGACATTTACATTTAGATATTTTTTATAAAACCGTTCGACCCATTTCACATTAGATATAAATTACTTTCCCTTTAGATATAAATCTGCCAGTCCATCTGTCCATATAAATTTGTTATCAGAAGGCAATTTTAAAGCCTTATGGATTAAACTTGATATGTAGAGGTGCCCAAAAATAATTATAAGTAAGACCAGACCATTATTACAACCCCGCCCACTATAATTACTTATTTTACAAATGATTATAATAGAAAAAAATTTACAATTTTTAGCACTTGTTTATGAAAATGTGGTACTGTAGAATCGGCCCCAAATTATCTATAAAATATTAACTTGTCAATTTTTTAATTTTCATATTAAAAGGTCTTATATTTTGTATAGTAGTCGGCCATGACCCAAACTACAATATTTTTTTTTATATTATTTTTTTAAATAAAATTGAAATTAACCTAAATTTTAAAAGAAAATTGGTAACAATTAACTTTAATTGATTTTTTTTAATTTTCAATTTCACATAGTTATGACATAAATTTACAAGACCATATAAAACGTAATGTACATAAATCTCTGGCCTTGAATATTCCATAGTAATCCATATTCCAATTATTCAATAAAAAAAAAAAACCGACCATTTATAATAAAAATTTTATTGCATTATCATAAAAATATCCCGTTCAATAAGCGATTTATGTATATTACATAAAAAAAATATAAATGATGATTGTTTTAAATAAAGAGTCCATTCAACTAAATTTTACATTTATCCATGTCATTTAAAAAATTCCATACTTATTTAATGGAAGAATGGAACATGACATTTTCCCTCAACCTTAAATAACAAATATGTTTAGCATTAATAAAAAAAATATGCTTCGAAATTTGCATTCAACATTTTGATAATCTAATATTTTAATATTTTAATAACATTCTCTTTTTTGCCAACATATAAAAAAAAAATTGAAAATGTCTTACACCATTTTGCTTACGATTTTTTAAAATGTGAAAAAAAAATGCAATTCACGTGGCGTATGTAAAAAGTTTTACTAATTTTAAATGACCGGAAATGTTTGTTGTATGGTAAAATATAAAAAAAAAAATTAATCAAAATTATCATGTTGAATAAACTAAATGCCTTAAGTTTGATTGAAAAGAAAAAACTTGAAAAGTTGTGCATTTTTTTTTCTATGTGAGAGATCCATAAATTAAAAATTTTGAATTCTAATTTTAAGTTTTTCAAAATAAGGTTGTCAAAAAAGTTACATGGCAAAAATTAATATAAAATCTTGAGTAACTTGTATTAGTTGAGAGTTCATATTGCCATGATGCAACAGCAACAACAATTAACATCAATAACAGCATGTATAATCATTACATAACTTTCAAATCATTAAGTTGTCAGATTAATGCATCATTTTTTTCTTTACTTTCAATTTTTTTTTTATTTCCATGCTCACGTCTAAGCATAAAGATTTCATCTACATTATTTGTAGATTATTAAATTTGAGGTTAGATTTTTGTGCGATCTTCTCCCGCTGCTACATATTCAGGCTACAATTTCTTAGTAGTAGTGAGGCTACCAATGAAAGTTTAAACTATTTTTTTACATTGATATAAAGGACTTTCTTTATTCTCTAAATAGAATTCTAAAATGCTGACGTGGCAACTTACTTTGTTCACAAAAATTTTAACATATATCGTTTGATAACAAAGCAGCCTTTGAAAGTCTCAATTCCAGACTTATTAGATGGCATTTAACGGAATCATTGAAGCATTGTTGTATACTCAAATTAGGCATGCTCAAATTTTTATTATACTTTAATATCTTTGAAATGCCAACTCAAATTATAGACCAGAATTTATGTATTATCTCTATTTTATTCAACAAAATTTGGATCATTAAATCTGCTATCTGGACTCAAAATCTTTTGAAATTGTGACTTTTTTAATTTCTGTTAGTTTTGTTATTTAGAAATTATTTTAATCTTTCAACATTATTACCTTATTAAATTATGTATATATGTTAAACTGATGACTTTTTATTTTATATGTTACATATAAAAGTTCTTTTTGTTTTCTTTTTTTTTTTTTTTTTTTTTGTTTGCAACCAGCTAGGAATGCAACGCCAACCATTAAGTAAGTGGCAACAAAAAAAAAACTGGTTAATATTGAAATTTTTATGAAAACCTCATAAGGAAAAAATTTTCACAAATTTTACATGAGACACTCAATTATTAATATAAATATTATTAAAAATATTCTACTATAATTAAAATATATTTTAAAAAAATGCATTCATTTATCGATTGAATTAAATTAAATCGTATAAATGAGTTTATATTAAATGCATTTTATGCTTTTTATAAGCAAAGATAATGAAATATATATTTCATATATAAATTTTGACGAAGAAATGCTTTTAAAGAATAACAACAAAAGAAGTCAAAAAGAGGGAGAAATTTTGTAATCATGTCAATCAAACTTATTTGAGATATTTAGAGTGTTTTTAAAATCTTAGAAGAAAACCAACAAAATTTCATATTAGCAACTTCTTATGGAACAAATTTGACCAAAAATCGTAAAATTTTTAAATTGAACAACTAAAAAAATTATATTTAGGTAGGGCCAAATTTTGGATACCTACCATTTATAAACCATGAAATTACGATTTAGAGTCTATTTCAATTTTTCAGTAGTGGATAGAAAAGATGAACATAGAAAAGTGAATATTCGATTTAGCATAGTTTCGCTTAAGCGTGTACTGTGAGCTTGTCCTTTTTACCGATTTTGCCCATTTTTAATACCAACCTACCACTAAAAACTTGCAATAATCCTGCTATATTTAAGCGCGATGTTTTAATGACCAGGAAACGGGTAAATGGACAAATAGACAGACAGACAGACAGACATGTTTATATCGTTTCAGAAGTTGTTGCTAATTACAGAGCAGGATTTTCGATGCCTACTTTTAGGTTTCACAAACATAATAACAAAATGAATATATCTCCAATCTTTGGATGAAAGTTAAAAAAGTTTACTGAATTTTAAAATTATAAAGTAATCGAAATGAAAATTAATTTAAGCTTAATGAAAAAGTAGCAACATGGAAAACAAGTACACAAACAACATTTCAAATGAATTGACCATAAATTCAAATAAAACACCTTTTCAAAAAAGTTTACATAAAAACAAGTGCATTCAATACAAACGATCGAGATCAGTAGTTAAGTATTCTGCACCATCTCATTGGCATTAGAGAATGCAAAAAGGCCCAAAAAAAAAAATTATTTAGTAGAAAATTAAAAATGTTTAGCTCTACAGAAAGTTCCTTATGCAGAAAAGCTTTTAAAGAGTTGATTGAACTTAATAAAATTTGTAAGGCTTTAATCTAAATTTGAATTCAAATGGTTTCAACTTTGTTGTTATTTTATATAGATCGACTTTTTTACAAAATCTTACATAATTTTGTCAAGTTATCGTAAAAGTGATCTTGCGTTAACCAATAAAGGATTTGATTTCGAGAGGCAACACAACAAGTTCCATCAACAATATATTATTATTATTTATATGGAAGGACATAAACGCATAAGGATGGATGGAAGAATGGCCTATCAGACAGACAATGTTTCAGTTGAGTTATACATTGAACGTCTTAGTTAAAAAATTCAAACTTTCTCAAGCATTTTTCAGACAGATCTGTTACAAACATATACACAAACTTATGATACCGTGTACAGAAAATTTATTAAGATTAGTATTAGTGCTTTGTAAATTTATGTCGATTTAATTATTAAAAAAATTATAATATTTTAGACTTCCCGGAATTAATTATTATTATCAACAATAGCAACAGCAATAACAATAATTGTTTTTATTTAAGAAATGAAATAAACAAATAATATTCATGCAAAGATAAGCAAATATTTTGTTATGACAGCATTTAATGTGAATGCCCAACAACAGCAACCACAGCAGCAAAATATAAAAAAACAATATAAAAAAAGAAAATAATTAAGCTCGAAAAAAAGCAAAAAGAAATTATAATAATTAAAGTACCAAAATATGAATCAGCAGCAAAAATTAATGTTGCAACTTCTGTACAAATAATTGAAACATTTACTTCTTCTCTGCTTCTTGTTACTTAATTTTTTTCCCTTAAGAAGTTAAATCTTCCATAAAACGATTTTCAGATGAAAATATTTCAATAAAAGTGACTCGCAAGAATTTAACTCGGTTTTAATTCAACAGAAGCGATATCTCAAATTTTTATAAAACTACGTTTCAAAAAATGTTTCAATTATGAAATGTTAATTTGAAGGTGACTTTTAAATACCTTACACCACTTTGCTTTTGTGTACTGAAATGTCAAAGTCACAAAAGTTCAACAATTATAAGTTTCGAAATATTTTAAAAGTTCGTTATATGGCAGGGGGTTCAAAAATGGTCTACTGGTGAAGTGGACTTTATGTGAAAAGCTTATTTGGTGTGATAAATGGTAACCCTGAAGGGATTTTCATTAAAAAAATGTCCAAGATTGTAAATTTTTTTTTTATATAATAAGTTTTTTTTAGAGACACTTCGAGGAAAGAACATTTTTATGCCAAATTTCATCAATTTGGCTTTAAAGTTTCGCTATAAAACTTAATATTAAATTTACATGGACTAACTGACTAACGGATTGACGTACTGAGGGACAAATGAACAGAGGATTAAATGAACACTCTTAAATCGATTCAGAAAGTGATACAGTTGAGTGAGTCCATCAGTGAACTTTTTCAGAGTATTACAAATATCTGCACAAACTTATAATATTTTATACATCAAATTGTGTAGTATGTATCACATTACCTTGAGGAAGATTTATCTGCATAATAAATATTTACAGGTGTAGGCAGTTTAAACATTTTTATATAAGTAAAATATAAATAAATTTCGTAACAAAAAATGCAAGCAGTAAAAATGATGCAAGCAAAAAATGAAAAAAAGCTTGCAAAGAAGCATGAATGAAACATTCCCCGCTAGCATTGCCATATTATTCACCAACAATCGAATTTGATCTGATCTTAAAAAAAACTCTGTCATTAAAGAGGGCAAAATTATAATAAAATTTCAATTTTTTTTTATTAATTTTTTTCATGAAATAATAAACCTAACTTGAAATTCGGACTGCTTGACAAAAAAAAATTTATATAAAATTAATATAAAAACAACAAAATATGAAGGGAAAAACGAATCCATAGACGTAACGGACCCAAATACCAAAAACTAATGAGACAAGCAAAGCAACAAACAACTTAAAATAAAATTGAATGAAATAATAAACCAATAAAACTAAAGAAAATTCAAAAATAAACTGTTACATAATAATTAATATTGCTATTATTGTTATTATTATTGTTATTGCTAACACTTTAACTTGCTGCTGTTAAAGCTCGCCGCTGAAGCTGGCATGTTGTTATGAGTTTTAAGTGAAGATTTTTTTTGTTATTATTATTGTTATTGTTATTGTTATTGTTATTGTTATTGTTATTGTTATTGTTATTGTTATTGTTATTGTTATTGTTATTGTTATTGTTATTGTTATTGTTATTGTTATTGTTATTGTTATTGTTATTGTTATTGTTATTGTTATTGTTATTGTTATTGTTATTGTTATTGTTATTGTTATTGTTATTGTTATTGTTATTGTTATTGTTATTGTTATTGTTATTGTTATTGTTATTGTTATTGTTATTGTTATTGTTATTGTTATTGTTATTGTTATTGTTATTGTTATTGTTATTGTTATTGTTATTGTTATTGTTATTGTTATTGTTATTGTTATTGTTATTGTTATTGTTATTGTTATTGTTATTGTTATTGTTATTGTTATTGTTATTGTTATTGTTATTGTTATTGTTATTGTTATTGTTATTGTTATTGTTATTGTTATTGTTATTGTTATTGTTATTGTTATTGTTATTGTTATTGTTATTGTTATTGTTATTGTTATTGTTATTGTTATTGTTATTGTTATTGTTATTGTTATTGTTATTGTTATTGTTATTGTTATTGTTATTGTTATTGTTATTGTTATTGTTATTGTTATTGTTATTGTTATTGTTATTGTTATTGTTATTGTTATTGTTATTGTTATTGTTATTGTTATTGTTATTGTTATTGTTATTGTTATTGTTATTGTTATTGTTATTGTTATTGTTATTGTTATTGTTATTGTTATTGTTATTGTTATTGTTATTGTTATTGTTATTGTTATTGTTATTGTTATTGTTATTGTTATTGTTATTGTTATTGTTATTGTTATTGTTATTGTTATTGTTATTGTTATTGTTATTGTTATTGTTATTGTTATTGTTATTGTTATTGTTATTGTTATTGTTATTGTTATTGTTATTGTTATTGTTATTGTTATTGTTATTGTTATTGTTATTGTTATTGTTATTGTTATTGTTATTGTTATTGTTATTGTTATTGTTATTGTTATTGTTATTGTTATTGTTATTGTTATTGTTATTGTTATTGTTATTGTTATTGTTATTGTTATTGTTATTGTTTTTGTTATTGTTATTGTTATTGTTATTGTTATTGTTATTGTTATTTTGTTATTGTTATTGTTATTATTATTATTGTTATTGTTATTGTTATTGATGTTGTAATTTATTAACTTACCGCAGCATTGAAAGGATTCAAATCACCATCAGCATCGGCCAATTTTAAAGCAATCAATTCATTGTCAGCAGCAGCACGAATGTAACGTTCTCCATTCGGCATTGCTGAGCAAAATGTTTGGCATAAATTTAATGCCACAATTAATTTACAAAATGTTAGCAACATTTTTCTTTCCTAATTTATTGCTTTCTTAGTTTCTTATGTTACGTTTTTACTCACTATCTTCTTTTTGTTTACGTTTTTGTTTTTAATTTCTCTCTGCTGCTTCTTTTTACACCTTTCTCCAACGTTGACCTCTTTTTTTCTTTTCAATTATTTTGTAAAATAAATTCTTAAAAAAATTCTTATTTGTTTGTAATTTTTTTTGTATTGTTGTTGTTGTTGTTGTTACTTTTATTATTGTGTTTGTTGTTGTTGCTTTTATTATTGCCTTTGCTAAATTTTTTTTTTAATGTAAAAATTTATCCCTTCGAAACACAGAAATATTTGTAAAGAAAATCTGAAAAATAAGAAAAGTAAAGAAAATTTTATTTTATGAATAAAAAAAAAATCAAACCAAAAATGAATTGGTTTACAATTTTATCGAAATTTTTAAGAAAAAAAAATTTTTTTTTTAATTACTTTTTCTTTTTATTTAAAAATCAAAAATGTAGAGTTACGAGCTCGCTCGTTCAATAACACTTCACAAATGATTTGCAGACTTAACTTTCAGTGACGATTTACTTATGTTAGCCAAATAAATAAAACAACTAATATAACAATAACAACAAACAACAACAATTACAATTACAATAACAAATAAAATATCAATTCAAAAAGCTGAAACCTTGCGCTCGCTTTGGCCACCGCAAGATTTTTAGCTGGTTTAGCTTTTTCGTTTTTCTTTGGTTTGGTTTTCAATTTTTCAAACTTTTTTTTTCATTTTTTCTTTTCTTTTTTTTTTTTTTATTTTGCTTTTTTCTTTTTTGTAGTTTTTTTTATATTTTTTTTTTTTTTGCTTTATTTTTCTTCATGCAAGACAATCAACCCAACAAAATAACAAGTTAAATCGAAAAGACTAAAAAATCAAAAATAAATAAATAAAAAAAAAGCGAAATAAAAATTCAAATATAATAAAACAAAAGCAACTTAAAGTAGAAATATTTAAAGAGTGTAAAATAAATTTAAAAAAAAAAAAGAGTATTTCTACTCTCTTGTATTGAAATTGAAAGTTGTTTTCATTATTTTTATATGCAATATATTTTTTTCCTCTCTCAACATTTTCCATTCTAGTTGAGCCTTTTTATTTACAATAACAATAATAATAATTATAAATATTTTAACTCAAAATGTGTTGACTTTTCAATCTCTTTGAGTTAAATGAAAACATTTAAATGAAACTCACTAAAAATTTTCATTTTGTAATTAAAGTTTTATAAATAATTAAAATAAAATAATGGCTGATCTGAAGAGTGATATATTTCAAAAAGTTGTTTTAAGCAACAATCAATTCCAAGTGCCAAATTTGTTAAGCATAAGTTATCACTATCATATAAATCATTAATTATCTAAATGATTTGAAAAAAAAAAATAAAAATAAAAACAAAAAACTGGTAAAAAAAACATAAAAAAATTGTTGATCAAAGTTTAAAGCTCATAAGCACAAAATAATTATCATTCATAATTAACATCATTTGCCATATAATTTTAGGTTACTAAATCGTATACGAAATTAGAAAAATTTTCTTATAAATTAGAAGGAAAATCTAAGGCAAAAAAAATCCACAATTAATTGAATAAATATTTTCAAATCACAAGGACATTTGCCTTTTCATCTAACTATGCAATCATTTGCAATTGCCAACTTATGATCTTTAATCAAATGCATTATTTTCCAATAACCAAATTAAATTTACTTACATTTAAATAAACAATTTTATTTTGCATGTAGAAAATATTCTCAAATTATTTTGGTAAAACATTTAAAATCCACTAAATTTTCTAATAATTTATATTTAATGAAATTGAGGTCAATAACATTTATCAAGCTCTCATTATAAATCTATATTCGATGTATAATTTAATCGATGATAATTAACATTTTAAATTAAGGCATAACTCTTAAATGATTTATTTTTCATCTTCATGTGAATTGAAATCTTTTTTTTTTCTTTTTTGGTCACACAAAATAATTTTAACTAATTTTATTTTTACATTATATTCATAATTTATATCATAAAATTTTCTTAAGGCTACACAATTTTTTTCTTTAATTGATAATTTAGCTTTACGTATATTAATTTCGATGCAATCAATAACAGTTATTAAGTTTTAAGAAAAAAATTAGATAAAATGGCATCTAAGGAAAACGTTTTGAAATTCCATGGGCGTTAGTCCAACTTTATCAAAATTTTTATATTATAACTACTAAGAAATCAATTAAATGGAAAAATTTCTTTCATCAAAAAAATCTTAAATTTTCAATACATTTTTAATTGGAATTTTATATAGAAAGACATTTAAAATATGGGCTAATCTGAAATAAATTAAGTACATATCTATAATCTAATTGGAATAATTTGCAAATAAAGTTCCTACTTAAAACAAAATATATTTATGTAAGAAATTTCATTAAGTTTTAACCAAAATTACGACCTACGGCCTGATGTTAGATAAATAGGCTGGCAAATGGGCAGACAAGCTCTCTTAAAATAGATTATAATGGATTTTTAGAATCAATTAGTGAAATTTAGATTGTAAAGTGAAAAGTTTAATGGTTCTGAAAAGAGATTATGAAATGGAAACAAAGTAAGGATTTTCATTTGTTCTGACAAATTGAAAACTGAAAGTTAAATTTCAGATTTTTGATTATTGAAATGTTTGCCATATAATTTATTGTCCTTACAAATTGTCCTTAATTTTAACTACCTAATTAAATGCAGATTTATTGGTCATGTCTAAGTATGCACCCACAAATTAAGCAGAAGAATTGAAAAGCTCACGTAAATGACGGTGCAAGGTAATTTTGATTGATTTACGATTGTACGATTATCTTAAGTGTAATATTATTATAAAAAAGATGATGATGATGATGATGATGAAAATGATGATGATGAAATTTTTATGTTATAATTTATAATTTTATTAAATCATATATTGCTTATTTTATGGCAAAGATGACAGATCATTATTTTATAACACACACCTACATAGCGTGCGCGAGCTCATACATTTTAATATTTCAATATTTCAATGAAACAAATTTTACATTGATTTTTATTATTATTGTTATTTTATGCTTCATTTCATTTCATTTTATTTCATTTGACTTCATTTTGCTTCATTTGATTTCAATTTAATTCATTTTAGCTAAACGACCTTGATACATTTACCTAATATAATACATTTCTTTTTTTTTTTGTCTTATAATGAAAACATTATCATCATCATCATCCTAATCATTATAAACATCATCATTATCATCATCATTATAAGCATCATTATAATGAGCATCATTAGCAATTAAATTTTTTCTATTCTTTTGTCTTTAATTTTTATATGTTTATATTTGTATTTGTTGTTATTGTTATTGTTGTTATTGTTGTTGTTGTTGTTGTCATTTCCTCTTATCATCTAACATTTTTTGTAAAATGTGATTTTGATTTAGTTTTTTTCTTCGCTTTCTATACGTTATATGAAAATTTGTATTTGTGTATAAGTGCATGTGTGCATATGCATATATGTATGTGTGTGTTAATGTATATATGTATATATTTAAGTATATATATATATATATATATATTTATGTGTGACCTGCATCAACTTTTGCCATAATTGATGTGTCTCTTTTTTGTATCGTTTTATCTTAAGCAGTTACTTTTGCAATGTTGCTTTAGCTTTTGTTTTTTTTTCTTCTTTTTTTTATTTATTTATTTTTTGTTTTAATTTTATTTTTTAATTTGATTTTATTTTAATAATATGCATAACCCAAATTTGCAATCATAAAATTTATAAGATGATTTTAGTTACTCTTCTTCTTCTTCATCATCTTCTTCTTTTTTTTTTTTTTTTTTTTTGTTATTTTTCTGTGACTCTATGAATCTATGAATATAAAAATGCATACACACACATATACACACACATACACATGCTTACATTACCATGCAGAAATAAGTCAAAGTGTAAGGCCAACTTGAAATATAATTTTTTTTTAAATGATCATAAACAACCAAAACAGCTTCTACATCAAAATATATTTAATTATATTTTACTATTTATTTCTATTTATTTATTTTCTATGTTTTCCATGTTTTTGTTTCGTTTTTTTTTTTTACTACGAAATAAGTAAATTTTTCGGGTTTTTTTTTTGCTTTGATTTTTTTTATTAATATTTTTGAAGAAAGAAAAGCTTAACTTAACTAAAGTTGACGTTAATTATGTTTTTTAATTAATATTTTTTAAATTATATGTATCTTATAATTGTTTATATATATATATATATATATATTGCTTATTTTGGTACATGTAAAACTTATCTAAATCATTAGAAACAAAACAAATGAAATAATTTTGCAACAATCTAATTAAGTTATTTAATTCACTTTAACATAAAATAAAATTATATAAAATATAAGATAATACTTAATTAGCTAAATGGTAAATACGCCCGTTGCTTTAAGCCATTATTATTATTATTATTATTATTATTATAATTATTTTATTAATATAACTAAAAAATTTAAAAACTAATAAACTCTAAAAAAATATGGATCATAAATAAACAAAAAAAAATTACAATATTCAATTTATCAGTTCAAAATAGAAAACATAAAAACAAAATTGCTTTGTACCAAATGTAGTCAAAAGAATGAATATTGGCCTAATGGACGGACATATCTTAATCGATACAGGATTTGTTACTAATCAGGAGTCTGCGAAGATTCATTTTGATGGTTACAAAAGTAATCAATAAATAAGTATACCTCCCTCCAATCTCTGGTTATCTGCATACTTTTAAAGGCTCATTCACATAAAATTTCTTAAAATTTCTTTCTTATTAAAGTTTTCAGTATTAATTTTGATAAAAACACAATTTACTAAAAATTTTTTATACTTTTTCACATTTTTACCAATAACTTTTCATAAAGTAAAATTTTATAGACAAAAAAATTTATTTTATTTTATTTTTTTTTTATTTTTTGGGCCAAAGAGTCCTTGATAAATAATTGGAAAATATTTATGAATTACATTGAGCCTTTTTAGGTTTATCAAACTTAAGACTTTTAATTTCAATTTAATTTAATTAAATTTAATTCTTTTGTAGCCTACACCACTTGTGGTACATGGTATGACATGTTTGTGCAAATGGAGGAAGAGAATCACTTTCTGAATCAATGTAAGTAAAACTCTACGCCTATTATTAAGTTGTATGTAGTCATTTTTAAGATATATGTTTCAAATTTTAATTCAAATTGATCCATTTTTTGAAATTCCTTAACCATAACGAAGCTTTTTCAAATAATACAAGTTTTTAATGCATTCATTTATATGACTTTCTAATAACATTAGGCAAAGTGTTTTAGGATATTTATGAGTTAGCATAGACCGAATATAAAATTCTTAATAAATTTTTTTTGTTGTTGTCTTTTATTAAATTTTATATGAAATTTTATAACTAAAACAAAAACGTAACAATAAATACAATAAATAAAATATTTTGAAAAGTGTACGGACGATAATGTTAATGTAACACCCTTGCAGACATGCACGCAAATAAAATACACACACATAGTCCAAGTTTACACTTACATACATACATACATACATACATACAAACATACCAAAAAAATAAATATATTTATACATACATTTAAAGATTACATTTCAAGTGTTAATTTAAGAAAATCAAACAAAAGACTTTAGACACAAACTTAAGGGAAAAAAATGCAAAACAAAAACTTGACACTTATCAATGACAATGTCATAATAAAGCAATGACTTAACAAAAAAATTAAAAAAAAAAATAAAACAGTGAAAAATAACAGCAAAAAAATATAATGCGACAAAAGGGAAATGTATTTTTGTGAAAAGTAATAAAAATGCAAAAAATTAAATAAAGTAAGAAAACATTGTTAAAAATAAATAAATAACTAAAATTAGTTAAAATAAAATGACTAAATGATCATAGCATTCGTCATATGTGCCCTCTAAAGAGTTTATATACTCAGAAAAATATGGAATTATGTTTGTGTTTATGTTTATATTTTGGCTCTTAATCAGCAGCAAATTTTCAATTGATTTAAATATGTCTATCCGTCTGTCCATTTAAGTGTGTTTATCCTGAGCTCGAATTTGGCAGATTCATTGGAAGTTTATGCACGCAGATTGAAGTTAAAAATGGATCAAATCGAATAAATGACACGCCCCGTCTAGCGCCCTGGCCAAATATAATTTTCTTTAAATAATTTAATTTTAAATCACCTTAAGAGAAATACACTTAAAAAACCTTTACGGCCAAATGAAATTGTGACACTTCATTTTAAAATATTTTATTAATAAAAATTTTACATATCAAATGTACATAACAAAAGATTATACTGTTAATTACTGAACTCTTCTAATAATATGAAAGAGTAATCAAAATATGCAAAAATTTAATTTTTATTTGTTTCCTTTTTTTTTTTTTTTTTTGTTTGAATAAACCTTTTCGTTTGTATTTTAATTTATGTTTCACTTTTTGTCTTATTTTTTTCAAAATTGATTTTATGATTATGAACTACATTTGCAACACTCTTTTGAAAATTCTTTTAATTCTGTTAATTGTTTATTTATCAATAATTTAAAATAATTTTCTTTATTATAAAATTTCTCTTTCCATATGAATTATTATAAAAATTTTTGTATCATGTAATCAAATGAAAGTTCGACGTTTAACTGATTTCTTGTTTTTGCTTTTAACTTCTGCTTCTTCTTTTTCGATTTCTTTACTCGACGTTTGGGCGAAATTTTTTTTCAATTTCAGCCTTATAAAAAAAAAAAATAATAAAGAAAAAATGCGCCTAAGGCAAATAAATAAAAAAATTAGTTTGAGCTGGTGGCAAATCTTAAATGCCCACCATCCAGATATTCTGACATTTAAGGGGCTCTTAATGATACAAAAAAATAAAAGGATGTAACTTTCAAGTAACAATATAAAGTCTAAGAAAATTCATATAAGAAGAATTTCCAAGATTTCAAAACCATTAGAAGGCGGCCAATTATTTATTTTCTTCTTAAACTAAATTTCAAAATTTCCTTTTTCAATGCCAATAAGATCTAATGTTTAATAGAAGAGATCGCTTAATTCCCATTTTAAGTTTAGTTTAAAAAATTATAGACATGGAACATTTTAATTTAACTATAAATACTATATAAAGTCTTAAACATTTCAAACAAATTTTATAACAAACTGAAACCACGTCCAATTTGTGTATGATGGATAAATTGAAAGACAAAATATATAAAAAGAAAAAAAAAATTTTTAAGTCGATTGTTGTTTGAAATGTTGCTTACATTCCATTTATCGATATAGAGAAATTATGAGGCTCTCTTGATTTTTAAAAGGCGTGTCTCTCTAAACATACACTAAATCTTTATTTCTCTAACAAATTTCTCTATCTCTTTCTCTCTCTTTTCCTCTCACTTTTGTTTTTGATTTTTGATTTTCCTTAACATCTGAATATTTCATTTTTTTTTTTTTCATATTTGTCATATAACATTTGATACTCATTTATTGCATACAAATTATATGATCAAATAATGATCGTGTTGCATACGAAATTATTACATGGAGAATAAACAAAACTTATTATTATTATTTAAATATTGTAAATTTGTTTTGTTAAATTTAATTTAAAATAGTTAAATAATTAATAAATAAGTTAACTTGCTAAGTAATACAAACAAATTAATATAATTAATTATCTTCTTTAGTCATAAATATTGTTAAATTAGAAGCTTGCGCTGACCCAGTTGCAACACCAATAAATATATTCAATAAAATATTTACGACATTATTTGTTATCTTTGTAATAAATCTTCTAATGAAATCATGTAAATTTATGTCTCTATATAAATCTTGATCATAATTATCATTCTTATTATAATCATTATTAACAAAATGATCATCATTTAAATAAGTAACATTTTTAATTTCTAGAAAACTTTTCAGAAGGCTCTTCCAAAATTTGAATGATCTTGCATTTTCTTCATTATTTTCGGCATTCTAAAGAAGAAGATGTAAAAAAAAAAATATTAAGACAATTGCAAAGTCAAAAGGATAAATTTCATTAAAAAAAAAAATGAAGCAAAAATGCTAAAGGTATTCGGAGGCAACTTTTAAATATCTCAGGCCAACTTGCTTAAACCAATTAAAAAAATGGCGAAAATAATTTAATAAAATTTGACAAGATTTGGAAAGTTTGTTACACGGGAAAATGGTTCCACAAATAGTTTCATTTGGAATGGGCTAAATAATTAAACATTTTTAGTAGAAAGTGACTCCAGTTACAATAAAAAACAGATCCATTTCAAATCACTTGAGTTGTTACAAACATGCACGCAAAGTAATATGAAAATTATGAAAAAATGGCAACAAAAAAAAAAACAATAATAATTTTAAAATTTTATAATTTTTTAATTCTAATTTTCTAATTTTTTAATTTATCGTTTATATCACAAAACACACTCACATAAAAATCTTTAAGATAGACTCTGCTCTTTTATCGAATCGGCGTTAAATGATTTTTTGAAATATAATTTAAATCAGTATTGCTATCCATATTTACTTTTTAGGTTACACAAGTGCGGACAGTAATTCTTGTAATATCAATACAAGACATTTTGTTCCAAAATCGGTTTTGAGTATGGCGGACCCACTTTTTAATATTGAATGAATATAAAGTGTAAAGAAAAATATTAAAAAGTATTAAAAAGTAGAATTCTAATATACCAAATCTAAATGGGAAATTTTGAATCGAAATCGGACCTTACTTGAACCATTTTTCATAAAATGGACTAAACAAATTGGTTATTTTCCCTTAATTAATTTTCGACTTGTTTCTTAGACTTTTTTCTTTAGTTTTTCATCAAATGTAACATGAAATAGATTAAATTATTGAAAAGTTGCCACCTAACGCCTTACAATTTTTCTTTAATTTTGCTACACCAAAACTATGATAAAGTTTTTTTTTTTTAAATTCTATCAAAATAAGCTCTGTAATCATGAAATATTAAAGCTAAAAAATTTACCTTTAATAAACTGCCTATAAAAATGTTTGAAACTTCTTTTAATGATTCAACATCAAAATCTTTAGGCTATTACATAAAAAATATATATATATGAAAATATAAGAAGTAAGTATAATAAGCCTTTTGATTTACATACCTCAAAAAAATTGATTATTATGGTTGTTAGAGATGTTATTAAAATATTAATATCAGAATCGCCTTCATTCTAAAATTTATAATATCAATAAATATTTATTAATAATTATTATTATATTTTTGTAACTTACATTTGTAAAATTATCAATTAGAATCAAAAAATCGTAACTGTTGATTACTCTTCCCAATGTCATCTTCCCATTGTTATCAGCAACAATTGCTTGTTTGTCATGTGTTAATAAAGTTTCAATTGATTTATTATTAGATGAATTCTTTACTTCAAGCTCAATAGTTTCTGCATTTTGTGTCATGGTTTCTATAAATTTTTTAGCAACTCTCATTTTTGCATTGAAACTTTTATTATAAATTATTGCATCATTTTCGTTATTATTGAATGAATTTAACTGAAAGCAAAAAAGTATAATTTTTTTTAATAATCATCATCAGAATTTACATAAAATGGACATAAAAAAATTCATATTTCATTCTTAATTCATTAACCTCATTTTCCCATTTCAAGCCATGTTTCATTAAGATATTTTTAGCAGCTTTATCAATTACATCATTTGTATTGGCATGTCTTCTTAGAATAATTAATAATATCTCGTTAATTTGTTGATTTATTACATTTTTCATTAAAATCATATATTTATTTATATCATTTCTTAATTGTTTAAAACTTTTTGAAAAATTAATCTCTTTCTTGTAATTATCATTATTGTGACTATGCCAAATTGTATTTAAATCTTGTTGAAATAATTTTAAAGATTTTCTTTGCATAATTAAATCGCATGATTTATTAAATATATTTAAAATGATTTCATCCTTTATCAATTGTTGTTGTATATTCTCAATTTTCATTAAAATATTATCATGATTTGTTAAATCGGTTTTATAGATGAAATCTTCCAATAATTCTATTAAGTTATGTTCAATTTTTTCTTCAACTTTTAAAATACCATTTAAATAAGCAAAAATTATTATCGCTTGTAATTCTAATGCAGTTAAAGAACTTGTCATATTGTGATAAGCATTTAATGCCTTCATGTATATTAAATTTATATTTGGTTTTATATGCAACAATTTAGTTGAATTTTCCATTTTAATTCCATTCATTGTAAAACCATTTAAAATAAAAATTAAATATTGAAAATTATTCATATTTTGTTGAATTGAATTTAGAAAACTTTTCACTTTAAACTTCAAATAGAAAATGTGAAATTTCTTTGAGGTAGTTTGTCATTTTATATAAAGATTAAAGAAATTTTTATGTAAAGTGGGCGTGTTTCATTCATATGCATTTATGCTAATATTTTTTTAAATTTTTTTTTAATGTTAATGAACTTTTCATGCCTCACTGCTCTTTTTCATCAGTTTCACTTTACATTGATATGGAAAATAACGTTTGCATAAAATTGTACAAATTGTACAAAAATATGTAAGAGAAAGGTTATACTGATATGAATGGAAAAAATTAATACAAAACTCTTAGGATTTGTTATATGAAAATCAATTCGTTAATTTATTGGAATATTTAATTTTATCATTTAAGAACATTTTTAAAAGATTTATACGATTTTTTATTCTATTTATTGTTTTGTTCCATTTTCAAAGCCTACATCTTTTGTGGAGTAAGAAATTTTTAGTTTGAGTTAATAAAACACTCAAAAAAAATTGAAATAGACTTAACTTGTAATTTAGCAAACCATCTGTCTACCTTCTTTGCCCTTTAAACTTACTAAAAAACTTCAGAGGTCACAATTTCAAAGGCGCTTAAATGAAATTTAGTTCGCAAGCTTTCACAAGTTTTGCCCCTTGAATGAAGCATTTTGAAAGTCAGCAGCATAGAACTCTCAATATAAAACTCTCTGCGACATAAAGTCAAAATTTTTTATATATTTTAATAAAAAATGTATATGTCAAATTTGGTTCAGATCGAAACATTTTGTGAAGCCCTTTCCATATAACGAACTTTTCAAATCTTTTAAAAATCGCTAACTTTTTTTTTTTTATTATCTTGACTTGTACTTTTAAGGCCATTAATTTTAATTATATTAAATGAATTTTTAATTATATTGAGTAAAGTGATGTAGGGTATTCATGAGTTGACCAATAAGTTCTTACAAATTTTACATTACACCTAAAACTAGTTTTAGAGGCATTATATTTTTCATAATAAAGTAAAATTGTCTAACCCAGTTAAAATGAACCTCAACTTTTAAACGGTTATATAATATGTAGCCTATGCCTATTAAATATAAATATATTGAAAAAAAACCTCCTCATCTTTTTTATATATTTCACTTAATCTTCATGAATTAAAAAATATAATGCCTCGTTTTGATAAATATCGCGTTACTCGAAAAGATAATAATTTGTAGTAGGAAAATATGACAATTTTTGATCATAAACAATTAAAATCGATAACATGAAATTAATTGATGCCTTTAGTTGATTATCATTTGTCATTAGATTTGACTGCACTTCTACAAATTTATGCAACTTCAAAGATACAATTTTCTTCACGTGCAGCATTAAAAAACTAAAATTTTACATAAAATCAAATAATTTTTTTTTTTTTTGATAATAAACCTCGCTACAACAACGGTCAAAGTTTGTGATTATTACGTGGCTTTAGTGTGGGCTAAAGTTCAAGTATAAAAAAAATCCAATTCAGAAATTGTTCATCAAAAGTGAAAAATCATAAAATTTATCAAATGATTCATAACACTAAAGTGCATACACTTGTTGTTTGCTTATTTTGCCATCAACAAGAACAAAAAAAAAAAAGAAAAGAAAAATTGATTGACTGATAAATAGATTTTAATTTGAAAAAATTGCATGATTCATGACACCACAAACTATTAAACTAAATGTGAAGCAATTGCAATAATTAAAAAAAAAAAACACAAAAAAAAAATTTTGATATTTTATAATGGTTATATGTACCAATATATATCATCTATCATGATTATTTTAATTATAAAATAATAATGATACTGAATTAAATTGCTTACACAAACAAGAAACATGAAAATTGTGTTTCAAGTTTTCTGATATTTCATGGAATATCTTCATATATTTTAAGTTTAAATTGTCTTAAAATAATAAGAAAATAGTTAAAATGGTGTAGTCGGTAAATAGCGTGATTTAAATATGCTACACTAATTAGTTTAATTAAAATAGGAAATGAAATAAATTAATTGAATTAAGTTCAGTTAGTAAAAAATTATAATTTTCAAGCCACTTGAAAAGTTTATTATATGAAAGGTGACTCAAAAATGGATCCAGCTAAACCATGTTAAACTTATTTGATAAATACATTTAGTACATCAAAATACTTTACCATAAAGCATTTGATTAAACATTTTCGTAATTTTAAACGATTCTTATAATTTTCAATAGAGTTCGGTCTAAATAGGTTTATATAGCAAATTTTATCGAAATACCTTAAAAATTTCGATCTACAGCTTTTTTTACACGAGAACTATTAAAGTGATGTATGCACAGACAAGTAAACGAAGAGGCTTTAATAGATTCAGAAAGTGATTTTGATTTTTTTAGTAACATTTACACAACTTTATATTACCCCTACATAACAAATAGTGTAAGATAAAAGCAGTCGTATTTTCTATTTTTATTAATTTGCTAAAATATTTCTTTCTACTCTACTTTTTCATGTTGCAATGCATTTAAAAAATTTTGCAAGCAAGAAGTTTGTTTCTTAAATCTTTTATTATTTATGCAAAAATTTTTAATAAAAATTTTCTTCAAACTTCCTAGAGCTTCCTTTGCATGTATAAAGAAGAAGAAAAACCTATGCAAAAAAAAAAATACACATTTTAGTAGAATTTTTGAATACATTTTTCATTGAAAAAAATGAACTTAATGAGAAATTCAAATGACATAAATTTCTCTGAGTATTTTATTCTCTTGACAGAAATTCATATTATTTAATTATAAGATTTTGTAAATGAAAATTAAGTGCACTTTTTTATGTTTATTAAATTAATTGAATTAAATATAAAAATATACATTAAGGATCTATAAATTTAATCTAAAACACAGCAAAACATCTTTAAACATATTTTGAGATAATTCTGAATAAATTATTTTTTATATTTATTTCTAATTTTTTAATTTAAAATTTATAAATGACATTTCAATATTTTCTTTATATGCTTTACATTTTTTTTTTTTTGTAAATATTTATTTATTCCATGATTTATAAACAATGTAAACTTTAATCTCAATGTAAAGCCTTTTGACCCCGTTAAATTGTATTATGAACTTTGTACTTTAATACATGAAATATTAAACTTGATTTACGTTAACGTTAATTGCTTTATTCAAGTTTAATTTGGAAAAAACAAAAAAAAAAAAAAAGAAAAAAGAAAAAGACAACAGAAACCTAAATAACAAAATATCAATAATTCTTGTTAAACAACCATAAAAGTTTTCAAAATTAATTATAAAATGCGTTTATAAAATTTTGAAAAAAAAAAACTCCAAAAACAAAAACAATAACTACATCAATAAATTTAGGCTAAATTAACATTTTAACAAGTTATATTAAAATTTATACAAAAAAATGAGATATCACTTTGGAAAGTCTTCTGTTTTCGTAAAAGTTTTCGTAAAAGTTTGAGAGATACTTAGATTCGTTTTAAAGTTTAGATTTTAGATTTTATAACAAAAACGTTCTTTCGTTTAAATAATTTAATTATTATACATTTTATTCTCATATAATCAAATAAAATTTTTAGCAATTATGGTTTCAAAGTGCAAAGGTTTAAGTTTAATGTTTTGGTTTTTAATGCTCACCAGGCAGAGGTTGATATTTTGTCATTATTTTTATTACGCCTAAAGAAAAGAGTCATTTTTTGTTTTGTTTTTTTTTTTGCTGTTTTTTTTTAACTTTGCGATAATTAAGTTGCAATAAGCAATAAATTAATTAATAAATTAAATCTCTTTGGTGTTGACATTTCAAGTTAAATTTCATAAATTATTTTGGTTCAAATATGCTGAAAATTGTTGCTTGCTAAATTCTACATTTAGGAACATATAACTGCTTATAATGGACTAATCCGTATCAGTTTGAAGATATTTGCTTGTAAAAATAAAATGATAAAAATTTGTTCATTATAAATTTTAATTAAAACTGTGTGTGCATTTTTTAAACCTCTTTCCACATAACTGATTTCTCAACTTATTAATTTTACTTTCATGTTACTTTATAAATTTTTTTAGCTTTACATTAGACAAATTTAAGGACAAATTAAAAACAAATTAGAGACTTCTATTTATTATTTATATTTGTTTTAATTTTCATAATTTTTTTTTATGGCGTCAACAAATTTACAGTTTTAATTTATATTTAGTAAATTTGATATAGCAACATTAATTAAATAAAAAAAATAAAATAAAGCCATTGTAGGAGAAATAATAATGCACTCCAATGTAAGATCAGCAATAAAATCTAATAAATTATTACACAATCATGTTTGAATGCTTTTTTGTACTCGATTTCATTGCTTGTTGTTTTTTTTTAATTGTAAACTACTATAATATCAATTTAAAATAATTATAATTTAATTCACCTTAAACTAAATTCAATTCGTTATCGTTCATGGTTTATGGTACTAAAAAAAAAAAAAAAAACAAGTAAATGTTTTAAGAACACTTGAGGCCAATTATGCAATTCTTATTAAAAAATTTTTTTATAAAATGTTTACACATGCAAAAAAATGGGTCAACCACCAGCGAAAAGTAATCAATTTAAAGTAGACTTATATTTTAGGATTTATTCCCTTAAGATTTGTAAAATATAATTTAGAACCATAATAAAAATTGTATATTTTATTTTCGTGGAAACTATGGCACTTTTAACGCAGCCGAATACTGAAAAACTGAAAAAATTTTCTAAATTATCAGTAAAGGACTTCTTAATTGTTAAAGTTTATGAAGGAGAATTTCCACAATACTTTAAAAATTTTATCAAAAGAAAAACAAAGATTTATTTGTAATATTCCTCGTTTTCATTGAAATTCAAGTGATTGTGTTTTATTAAAATGTATATTTGAAATTATTTATTAAAAGGTTGTATTTGAAGGGAAAAAAATTCAACACTTTCCAAACTGTCCATGTAAATATACCAACCAAAAAAAAAAAAAAAAAAAAAAAAAAAAAAGAAAAAAATACTTTGTATAATTTGAACATGAAATAAAATAAAAATTTCCATGAACAATTTCAATTCCACCCATATTTTTGTTGTATAAACAATGCTTTAGATTATTCATAAAAAACATTTCCTTTAACTTTGTTGATTAATATAATTTAATTAAATTATATTTAGTTATCTTGGACGGTACACAAATGTGTAGCATTTAACTTGAACGATTTACAATGAACGATAGAAAAATCAATATAACAACAAATAAATAAAAGGTGTTACAATTGTTCTTAATGGACTGTTAAGTACTGGACTCCACTTTATCCAATGTGTGAAGTAAAAGTCAGGGGAATGAGTTAAAGGTCAAAAAAGTAAGTTCCATTGTTTTTACTTTGAAGTAAAGAAAGTCCAAAAAATAAATCTTCTTACTCAAAATTTAGCTTTATCTAAATCTAAATCAATTTCCATTTTAAAACAATTGCAAAAATAGCCCACTCCCAATCATGTTTAATGAGACCATGTTTTTGCAGTGTATACCAAAAATCAAGAATTTCTTTAGGCAACAGTGACAGAGGCAGATTTAATTCGTATTAGAAAGTAATTCTGAAATGATCAATATAATTATATGTTCTATCTATCTATTTCAAAATTTTTTGAATGTTACACGTCAATTGGTGTACGATATACATAGAGAAAAATAGAATTGTAAATAATCATTGTTAATTTTATTAATAATGATTATAAAAATTTTCTATACAAGCAAAACATTTTACAGTTACAATGCAATGCCTTATAAAAATCGTAATCGTAATAAATCAATTGTGATATTGAATATTATTTAGATATATACGTAGCGCTTAGAAGTTCTTAACGAATATTTAACAATCAAATTTAAAATCATTAAAGGACAAGATTTATTTATGGTTTTTGTCTCTTTTTTTTTTCATTCCTTATTCATAAATTACGCAATATTAAAAATTTAATGGTCCATGAGCCTTAAATTGAAATTAGAAATGACAAAGAATGACAAAAAAATATATTAGCAAAAATATTGATCAATGCAAGCTGTAACATTTGGAATGAATCATGCAATCATTTGAAACACCAGCAATAAACTTCAATTTTATTTTTAAGTCCATAAACGGTTTATACATTGATCCGTATTTTGCAAATATTGCCAAGTCATATATTTTTTTTTTTTTTGAAGATTTCCAAATGTATCTTAAAATTTTTATTTTTTATATCTGGTCCATAAGACAAAGTCACACTCCTGCAAAGATTCAGATTAAAAATTAGCCACTGAGAGAGTAAGAAAAGTTACATGTGCCGCATTTAATATAAACTGTCATTCACAAATAAAAGATCCATTAGAAGTGCTTGCAACACCTTGAAATGTCGTGTACACTTTAATTGAGGCGTTAATATAACTTTTAATAAGTTTAATATAATAACCATGAATTTAGACAATTTATTACATAAACAATGTGTAACATTAAGAGGACAAGTAAAACTTTTTTAGTCAGTCATTATCGATCTAAATATACCTGTAGCGCATCTTATTAAAAAAAATCTAGAAATTGAAGATGCAATGAAACATTTGACCTTTTGCATCAACTTATAAATAAATTAAATGAAATGTGAGTCTTAAAATAAAATGATATGGATCACTTGTGTAGTATTCCAAATAACAATTCTGAATTCAATATTATTCAAAATTTTTAATTTTTTTTATAGATTGTTATATGGAAGAGTGATCGTAAAAATTTTTCTATTCAATACATTTTCGAAAGTATTCGTCTTTTCCTTAAAGTTTCTTAAAAATTGGGCAACAAATTGAAAGTAGGCAGATATCAGACAGACGTATAGACATATGAACGGCGTAATGAATAAATGAATGAATGGTTGGATAAACAGCCAGAGGATGCTTAAAAGTGATTGTAAATGATTCGATGTAATAAAAGTCCTAAAGCCGTTCTCAATGTTTTTTTTAATGTTTTTTTGATCTGCATCAATTTATAACGCCTTGCAATACAAATGATATGAAGTAAAAAAAAAAAAAATAAGAAAATAATAAATTAAAGGAAAAGGAATCACACTTTATTAGACTTTAATCCAACTAATGTATAAAAAAAGAACACTGAACAAGCAAATGGCAACACCAAAATTAATAAAATTATTTATAATGATATTAAGTGAATCAAAAGTCGAAAACAAAAAAACAAAAATAACAAAAAAAACGAAAAGAAAAATACAAAATTTAAATTGGCTGCAGAATTGCATAAATGAAATGAAAAATCAAAAAAAAAAAAAAAGCAAGAAAGAAAAAACTTAAAAACTGAAAATGAAAATGAAAATGAAATTAAAAATATGAATGTAGAGCGAAGAGTTGTTAGCCTTCAAATAATTAAAACAAAAAAAAACAAAAAATAAAAATATCAAATAACAAGAAAGAAACTTTAACTACACATAAACTACAAAGTCTACAGTGGAACAGAACAGAAGACAATTCAATTATCATAAATATCAATATGCATACAATTTAATATAACACTCCAACCAGTCCGTCCACATTAACTACTTAACTATCCATCCAACCTGTGTCTGTGTGAAGGTAATTCATTGAATTTTAGTCGAAAATAGTAAAAATAAAATGAACAATTAAAAAAAAAAAAAAGAAAAAGGAACAAAAAAAGAGAATTACTAAATTATCATGAAAAATTGAAATGAAAAAAAAAGCCCGTTTTCATATACATGCACACACATATCCAAATACATACACATACAACAACCATTTATCCATAATGAAGAAATGTTAAAAGTGGAATGGTAGAGTTCATGATGATCATGTTCATGAAAGAGTGAAAAAGATGGAATGAAAAAATGAAAAGGAGAACAACAGAGTGAAAGAAAGAAAGAGAGAGAGAGAGAGTGAGAAAGGGATGATATTGTTTTAGGTGCTTCCGCTTTAAAAAAAAGTCAATTTAAAAATAAATCAGAAAAAAAAAAAAGAAAAAACTTACAATGCCATAAACACTTGAATGTTATATCTCACAAACAACATTTCATTTTTGGATCTTAAACAAGATCAACTTGTCAGAGGGACAAAGACAATTTAATTTAAACTAAACTTTTCCGTTTACTGTTGCATTCAATTCAGTCCAACCTGAAATTATATTTTAACAGTTAATGTCATGAGGTGGAAGAAGAGGAAGAAGAAGATGGACAAGAAAGGGCATTGTAACCATAAATAATCTGCCATTTATATTTTCCCATATTGCAAATTACATTTGTTAATTTGTTGGGCGTTGCTAAAGGTTTCTCTTTTTCGTTTTGTTTTTTCTTTTTTTTTTCTGATTTTCGATTTCGAAGGCTAAACAATTATTAGTAAATTTTTTCATTAAATAATATTTTCATTGATATTTAGAACGAATAAAATATTAGACATCAGAAACTATAACATTTTTCTAAAGTCTCCCAAAAAAAAAACCAAAAAAAAAAAAAAAACGATCGATAAATCACAGAGTAATCAATAAAGCTGGAAAAAACATTTCTATTATTTAAAATTTTCAAATTGTTTTGGTCAAGACGTTATTAAGCAAAGTTTACTTAAACTGTTTATATTTTAGAATAAAATTTTAGATAAATTTTTATATTAGAATTAAATCATTTTCAATATATGAAGAGAATTCAATTTAAGTGGCCATTTAATAGAAATTTGGCATAATATAAAATGGCACTAATGCCAGGCCATCACTTGGTATAAACAATGCTAAACTGAGACACAGAAATTGTTTATCATTTAAAGTTGAAGAAACAAAAACTAAAAACAAAAATGTAGTATAAACCATTGGCCCCAATTTTGTCACTGAAATAATTAAGAGGAAGAAAGAAAGAAAATAAAAAATTGTAAACGTCAATTTTTATTTAAAGTTTGTTATATGAAAAGATATTCTTAATAATGGACTCATCTGGACCAATTTTGAAGATCTTTGGTACGGCAAATATTAATTTCTGTCGCTTAGTTTTTTATTTTTTTTTTTTTATTTTGCCTTTAAATAACGGATCATGGGGAGAGTACAATTTTAACGGTATCGCTTTAAATAATGATTTAACATCATAAGCAAATTTTTGTCGATTCTTATAAAATTAAATTATCAGTTATCGTTATCGTTATCGTTATCGCTACCGTTATCATTATCGTTTTTTTAATAAAAAGGGTACTTACAACTACAAAAATTATGCTACAAAATTTTCTCAATATTAAGAAACGATTATATTCAAAAAAAAAGGGCAAAAAGAAAATAAAGAAAGGCAGCTGGAAAATCCGAAATAAATAAAAACGAAGAATTAGGGAAGTTCAATAACTTTTAATAAGAATATACTAACATTTTATTTATCATTTTTATTTATCATTTTCCTTTTCCATTTTGTCTTCTGCCAAATTTTATTTTTTTTCAGTTTTAACAAATTTGTCCAATTAACCAATTGGCCAATTATTGCCGTTGTTTGTGTTACCATGTGCTTAACATGTACCCATTAAAAAAAAATAGCAGCAACAAGAGTTCATATGAAAAAAGGCAAAATAAATCCAGTTTTGTAAGCAACAATAACAAACACAACAAACTAAAAATCAAATCATTTTTATAAGTTTTTCTTTTCAAGTTGTGTTGCTGCTGTTGTTGTTATTAATGTTTCTCTTTCGTTGTTGTTGTTTGTTGTTTTTTTTTTTTCAAAAAACGGTGTCAGCAGTGCCAAATAAATGAACCGGAGTTTTAAATCAAATTAATAATAGTAGCAATAGCAGTAAAAGCAAACATAAATAGCAGCAACAACAACAAATCATAATAATCAACATGTTTTATATGTTAAATATGTTTCCCAAGCAAACAATATAAATATTAATATTATCAAACGATTATAATAAACTAGATATGTAACAACAACAACAACAACAACAACAACAACAACAATTTTATATATGAATTGAAAAAAACGACCTAAAAGAAAACGAAAATACGAATACGAAAACAAAAAAGAAAATGAAAATAAAAACGACAATAACTTTCGATTTCAATATGAGTCGTGAATGGAAGTATGCTCTCTTAGTTAAGCTAAAAGCTTTTTTCTATTCTTATCTCTTTTTAACAGTCATTTTCTTTCACACTACCTCTCACACACACATACACACACAAGCACACTGTCAATCATATCGATAATATTATTCTCCATGAAATCATTGCTTTATGTAAATTTTTTTGTTTTTGTATGTTTTTTATTTTAATTATTTATCTCAATCAATAAAAATCTACTCAAAAATGAATTTAAATCAAAGGAAATTAAGAGAAACGATCTTTTCACAAAAATTCAAAATAAACAATAACAATTTTTATAAAATTATAGAGAGAGAGAGAGAGAATGCTCGCCGTTGCATTTAAATGAATTCAATTGAGTGATTTTTGAAATGATTTTTAAAATGATTTTTGATTCAGTGATTTTCCTCGAAGTTTCGAATTTTCAATTTTTCAAGATTTTTTCTTTTTTTTTTTAGATTTTTTCTTTTTTTTATTTTTTTACCTTTAGTTTTGTTTGTGATCTGCTTTTTCGGAATTTTTTTTTATTGTTTTCTCCTTTTTTTGCTGTATTTTTTGCTTTCGCTCTTTTTCCTTTTTTTTTTTTTTTTGATTAATTTATCACGCTGCTTAATGCTTAAAGTTGTGTTGTGTGTATGTGTGTGTGTGTGTGTGTTAGTGTGTGTGCATTGCATTGTCTACCAAACATACGCATTCTGTTGCTGTTACGTTGGGCTTTTTTTGCCTTTGCTTGACTTTTTTCGTTTTGCTTGATTTTTTTTTGTTTTGCTTGATTTTTTTTTTTATTTGTTGGTTCAATATTGGTCGCTCCATATGATATGATTATGATAAAATGTTGTTATTTCTATTTAGTAATGATTTGCAACTCTAACTGCTTGGACAAATTTTGTCTATAAAACGCGTCTAGTCTTTTTTTTTTGTTTTTATTGTTTCTATTTCTATTGATTCTGTTTAAAAAAATATATATATTTCCATAATAAACATATAAATATATATCTATATTCAAATATATATAAAGAAAATAAATTTATTGGAAATTTTTCCTTTTTTTTTTTCTTCTTTATTGTTTGTTTTGGTTTTCTTTTTGTTTTACATTGTACTTCAATCGTTCTGAGTTGGATTTTTATTTAACAATTATTATTATTTGTAAAATTTTATTATTATTTTTTATATGAAATGATAAAAAAATTTAATAATAATAATGCGGTTTTTTGATTTTTTGCTTTCTAATACAATTTAAAAAACTTTTTGTTTCATTTTTACTTTTGTTTTGTTTCTTTTTTTTTTGTTGTGTGCTAAACAAATAAAACGCTCGATAGTTCAATTACTCGCTGGCTGTTTATTTTTATGTGTGTTTGGGTGTGTATACATGTACATAAATACATTTGCATAAATATTTCTATAAAATTTTAGTTTTAATTATATAAATAGGAAAATTCAGAAAAAAAACCAACAATAGGAATTTTCACAATTTTCTTTTAAAATCATAGAATTTTAAAACTATAACAACAACAAGAACAACAAGTAACTAAAAAGGCAAAAAAGTAAAAAAAGCAAGAAAAAAAGTAAAAACCAAGAAGAAGAAGAAGAAGAAGAAGAAGAAAAGTTTCAGGAAAATTTAATTAAAATAATTAATTGGCAAGAACAAAAAAAAATCAACAACAAAACTAAGAGAAACTAAATAGAAAAAATTTCACATACTATTCACACACACACACACACACACACACACACACTTACATAAATTTAAAGGGCAAAAAGTATTTCCTTTTTTTGTTATTTTTTTTCTTTTTTTTTTAATTTTTGTTCGGTTTTATGAGTAAAAGCAACAAATTCAAGTAAGTAAGTAAATAAAAAATTATATTAATAAATGACAAGGACATTTAAAATACTTTGCTCAACAAATAACAAAAATTATTAAGAATAAATAAATAATTTTTTTTGCATTGAAAAGAAAAAATAAATTAAAATAAAATTAAAACAAAATTGAAAGTTTATTTATTTAACAACAAACATTGGACATTTGAAATCAATCAAATAATAATAAACAATAACAATAATAACAACAACAACAATAATAATAATAATAATAATAATAATAATAATAATAATAATAAAGCGATTAATAGCAATAAAAATAAAAATAAAAGGTTACGTGTTTGATTATTTTGCAATTTGTGCTACGTTTTCTTATTTTGCGTGTTTGCCAAATTGAAGAAAAGGTAAAATAAGCAACAACATTAACAACAATAAAAACCTTCAAAGCAAATTATTTTCAAATCGTTCTTGTTTCGTCGATTCGCTTGCTTTTCAATTTTTTGTTTTTTTTGGAATTCACTTTTGTTTAAACCAAAAGTAATCTAATAAAAAAATAATAATAAGAGCAACAACAACAACAAAGAGATAAGCATATTACAAGAAAAATGCAAAAAAAGATGAAAAATGAACTAATTGAAACAACAACAATAACAACAACCTTTTTAATGCATTAAAAAGAAACAGTTAAAGATAAAGGAATAGTGAGAAAGAGAGAAAGAGACAAAGAGATAAAGAGAAATAAAATAAAACAAATTAAAAAAAACAGAAACCAAGAAAAAAAAGAGCTAGAAACGATTATATCTGTTACAATTATAACAACACTAAGAAGAAGAAGAAGAAGAATAACAACAACAACAACAATGAAAAAGACTAGAAGCAATAAGGCACAACAATATTAACAATTTAAATAAATTAAATAATAATTATGTTGTATAAATTGTTATAAAAATTTACAGTTATTGTAACAAGTTTGTTTTTTTTTCTTTTCATTTATTATTATTGTTGTTGTTCTTCTTATTACAATTAAAATTATTCAATACAATTTTCTTTGTATTTAGAAAATTTATAAATTATATAATCATTAAGTTGTTCAGGTTTTGCATTTAATTTTTAACAACAATAAAAAAACAACACAAACAAAAAAAATTAAATTATAAACACAAATCTGAATATAAAAACGATTTAATAAAAAGTAAAAATAAATGAATCCAATGGAAATTTTTTTTTTTTTTTTGAAAAATTTCCCTAAAAAATCTCTTTAACAATTTGAACTTTATTCTTTCAAATTTGTGAGAAAGATTTTTTTAAATTATCTTAGAAGCATTTGTCTGTCTGTTTATATTAAATTTAAGTTACTTTCCAAAATTTCTATAATTTGCTTTTTAGTTTTTATACAAGAAATCCATGTACACACTTTCAAGGTTAAAATTACTGAAAATTCTGAAAATATATCTCACAAAACAACTCTGAGCCTTGAACAATACGAAATTTTATTATTAATAATTAAAAAGGTTAAATATTTTATGTAAAATTTAATAGAAATTTTGATTCATTTAAGGGACTTTTTTTTATTTAGATTCGTATCATTTTCAATAAGGCCTCGACGGATGATCGAGCTAGCGTATTATAAAAATATTTGGAATCAGAATCATTTGCAATAGGACTTCATATTTTGGACGACAAACAAAATGCGGTAGCGATTCCAATTTGTAGTTTAATATTAAATTTTTATAGACAGAAAAAAAGGAAAAGAAATTATCAAGGACGTTTAAGCGTATTTTAAGGCACAATCTAATTCATATAAATATCGCAAAATATTCATTCACCTTTCATTTCGGTTTTGTCACATTCAATAAAAATTCCGGCATGTATTTGTTAAAATGTTTTATGTCTAACTAACCGAAGAAAACGAGGCTACAATATAAAATATATATAAGTGTATACGTTAATTATTATTATTTGTTTTTGTAAAAATTTTTTATATATATAAAAGTAAATGACATCGTATAATGGAATTCGATTTGAAAGTGCAATATTTTAAGTAGTAAAATTATCTTCTCGAGTTTTTTACGTTTTTATTTAACTTTTTAGTTTTTAGTTTTTTCTTTATTATTGTAATCACCATTTGGGCATATTCATTTTGTTATAACAATTACAACAACTAAAATTTTACAAATAGCTAACTTTATTGTCTGTCCATCTGTCCGTCTATAGATTTGCTAAAGTTAACAATTAAAAATTTTTGCAAAAAAACCAAAAATTTTATTATAGTAATCCCGGAAAAGTCACGCCCACTGAAAGTATAAAGTAAAGTACTCACAATCACTTGTATTTTTAATACTACAAATTCCTTACACTTTTTTCATAAGAATTCTTCGAAAAAACCTTTTCGCCTTTTACACTTTATCGTTTTTTACATTTTCTCTTCCTTTTTCTTTTCCTTTTTCTTTTGTTTTTAATTTTGTTTTGCTTTAGTTTTAATCATTTTATTCAGAAACTTGGAAATATTTCAAATATTTCCCTTGGAGTATGCTACGTTTATGCTCCATAAAAATAGATGAACCCTTTTTGTATACAAGAAAAAAAAAATTATTTAAATGGTCGTCATTCAATATCTGACTTCAATCCAATATAACTTTCCTATATTTCATATTTTATCATTCTTTTTTTTTTTTTTGTTTATATTTTTTTTTCTTGTCAAAATCATCCATTTAATCTGGCAAGAGAAAAAGAGACACAACCAGCCAACCACGAAAAAAATAAAATTCAATAAAAACAATTCATAAAAAACTGAGCAACGAAATACCAAAATAAATGCAAAAACAAAAAAAAAACAAAAACAAAAAAAAACGTAACATTTAAAGCGTGCAATCATGTGTAAGCTGAAACGGGAAATTTTTCTACTTATATGTATATATATATATGTGTGTGTGTGTGCCGACTACCACACTACTATCACACTTAACCATTGATGTAATGACGTAACAGTTAGTTGGAGAAAAACCAGCACCAAAACAAAAAAAAAAGAAAACAACAGACTAATAAAGAAAAAGTAAAAAACAAATAAACAAACTAAAATAAAAAAAAAATAACAAAAAAGGAACCAACAACGACAAACGCAACAACAAATAACGACTCAACTAAAATCACTCATTTGTTTTGGCTGCTTTTTCTTTAACTATGATTTGTTTTTATTTATAATTTAAACTATACAACGTTCCGCTTAATGTGTACAATAATAATTATAATAATAATAAATAATAATAACAATAACATCAATCAGGAACATTGACAATACAATTTCTATTTACTTATGAATAATTAAATATTTAACAATTTTTTTTTGTCTTCTGGCCCTTTTTTTCTGGTTTTTATTTTCAATCTAGTTTTGCCTATTTTCATAGACCATCGCTGTACAAATTGTAGCAAGAGTTACTTTTAAAAAATATCGAAAAACAAAAAAAACCAATATCATTCTAATGAAGTGAAACAAATTCTGGAAAAGGTTCCATTAGAAGAGAAAAATTTTCAAATTTTAGTTAAAAATAATTTCATTAACAAAAGTTACTTAACTTTCACTTTAAGTAAGTACTCAAATTAATTTATGAAAATTCATCTTTCTTGTTGAACAAATATCGATCATCTAGCAAATAAAAATTTTAAGTTGAAAAATTATTGAACAGATCATGTGAAAATCTACGTTACAAGCATTTTATTTATAAAGAATTTTTTTCTATTATTTTCTAAATAATTGTATTTCAAAGTCATTAATAAGCAAATCAAATTAAATTACTAAGTGTAAAAAATTAAAAAGGAGGGAAAAAATTCATTTCACTACACTATTCTTTTTTAATAATTTTGAACTTTAAACTTGTAGTTAAATAAATACAATAATTAATCTATGAAATCTATGAAATATTATATTTATATTTTATAATTTAGCTAATTTTGAAACGTGTAATGTAAATAATTTGTAATGTAAATAATTTGTAATGTAAATAATGCAATACTCCGTTGATTTGAAATCCACCGAATATTAATTATACAAAATAGTTAGATGAACAAATGAGAACTGAGATGTGAGGAAAATTGTTTAGAAATTTTATAATGCTAAAAATTATAGATGTGTCCAACAATAAATGAAATAAAATATTTTAAATTTACATTAGTAACAAATACAAGTAATGAAAGTAATTGAAAAATCTCGTAAGAATTACACTTTAATTAAAAGGCTTCAAACTAAATCGGGCTTTAAGGAATATTTCTTGATAATCTTCAATTACTTTTTATACAAAGACTTGAACATTTCAAATTATTTTAAGAAACGATTCAAGTAAAATTTCTTTATTTGTAAAGTGTGCTCTTGTAAATTAAAGTCCTAAATGCAATTTTTCAAAATGCTTTAAGGAAATTTTTTAATTGTGGAAATTTGCAGCCCACAAAATTTTTGAAAAAAATTTTTAATCAAAATAGTAGCCGAAGAGTTATTTAACAAGTATGCCAATTACTTGAAACTCCGCCTTAATAACGAAGTATATTGCATTACACTACAATTACGATTGAAGTACAATTACAAATTGACTTCAAACGCTTAAAATATTTTTGTGGATTTTTTTTGTAATTTTCAATTTAAACATAAAAGTTTTGCATTAATTTTTATGTAACATTTCTTCAATAACAAATTCTAATTATAATTTTATTCCTTAATTTAATTTAACTTAACTTAATATAACTTAACTTTTTATTCTTTAATGTCTTTCTATCATTTCAGTTAAATCTGTGTTGGTTTGAAAAAGTTTTACATAAAGACATCATTAATCAATTGACTCGAATTGAAAATTGTAAATTGGAACGTTAATTAGATTGCTTTAATTATCATCGTTAATAAGCATCATGACAAATTGTTATATATTAAAGATCGCCTTTTTATGTAGTTTGATAACGTTTGTTATAACTATACCGTTACCAATGCCAGAACCATTGCCATTACCAGCTGGCACTGGTAATAATCAAGAATTGGATCTATTACAGATACCATTATCAAATGGCAAGGTAAGTGAACTTATATGAGACATTCATTATTTTAAAAATTCTTTAAAAAATAAGTCTAATATGAAATTTTGAGAATTGCAAGTTTTTATCTAAACAAAAAACAATAAAGGAAAAAAAAAACAATAAATATGTAAAGATGTTTATAAATGTTGTTAAGCAACTTTCTATTTTCAATTTATTTAATATCACTGTATGAATTAAACTAAAATAAATTTGTGTATGCCCACACACAAGAATTATTTAAGATTTAATACGCTTATAACTGGAAATGTAACATTTTGCTAGTTAGTTAGTTACGTATGATTGTTGCTTTTCGTGTCTATTTTTTTCTTTTTTTTTTTTTGGGGTCGTCTTTGTTTTTTTTCTTCTCTGAATTTGTTTTTATTTTTCTGTTTATTATTTAACATAATTCCAGACAGGTTTCCAGACAGCAGCAAGGAAAGCAAAAAACATAAAAAAAAAACCCGTTAGTTGCGATAAGGAAAATTTTTTTTGTATAAATTGACCTGTGTAATATACGATTTTATTAAGAAATTTCATAAAATTTCTTTTGTTTGACTAATTTTAGTAAATATAATTAAAAAATCAAATATCGGTCAAGGTCGACCACTGCATTAACCCTATATAAAATATGCGCAATAGAAAGCTATTGTTATAATAAAATAAATAAAAATGAATAAAAAATCTAGTTATGAAATTCATGAGATTCAAATCAAAAACTCAAATTATACATTTTTCTTAATGTAATCATTTTTTGTAAGACAAAAAGCTCTGTAATTCCTTTTTTTATTTTTTTTTTTTGTTTTTAATGATTTTTTTTTATGAAAATCATAAAAAAAATAAAATGAATAAACTGAAAATTGTAGAATCAGTCAGTGATACTGCTTTTATACCCTATACCATTTGTGATACAAAATATTATAAGTTTGTGTAAAAAGTTTGTTTCATTACACCGAACCCACTCAGAATCACTTCCTGATTCGATCTAAGCTTGCCTATACGTCTTTGTGCAAGTTGCAGCACACAATTTTAGAGTTAGTTTAATGAAATTTTGTACATAAATGTATTTTGGTTCAGAGAAGAATCCTATTGAAAATGATTAAAATTGCAGCACTTTTACGACCGTGCCCTATACAATACCTTTCCTAAAAAAGTTATTATATGAAAAAAATGTATTATATTGAATATATTTTAATATGGGTAAAAGGTTCAATTTTGAATATACTGTAGAAAAATTTGACCACGCCTTTTATTTTAATAAAATTTGGTCCATTTTGTGAACCTTCTCTCACATAACGAACTTTTTAAATAAAAAAATACATTTCTTTTCATTTATTGGCTTGTAATTCTATTATTTGCCTCGAATTACGGGAAGCTAAACGGTGTAGGGTATTAAAGAATCGGCATCGATCAACTTTTAAGTACTTATTGTTTTACATCGTACACTAATTAGATTAATATAATTAGAAAGGCAAACAAATGAGGGAATATAAATTTTCCCACTCAGAAAATGTGTTATTACCGAATATATCCAAATTATCCGCATGAATTTCGAATACCAGACTAATGATCGTTTATCTTGATTTTACATGTTACATTTTCTTTACATGGAATCAATTTTTTCGTTATGAATCGATTTGATTTCATTCATTTTCATTAGAGCGATGGGCTCCTAAATTTATATCGTTTGAAAAAGAAATTCATAATGAATGATTAAAATTTTAAGCAAGCTACGAAATTTATGTACCCCAAAATTGTGAAGTGTGATAATTTTCATAAAAATTTAAGCCAGGATGTGATGCATATATTCTCTTAGAATTCAACAAAAAATTTGCACACAAATTCCATAAGCAATAGATCGTACACATCTGAGAGAGAAAGGCAAATCTGCAATGATAGAATTCATTCTTTCAGTTTTTGTATCCTACACTTATTCAGATGCAGAATGTAAGTGTGTAATAACTGGAATAACTCTAAGTAGACGTAATTTTTATTAAAACAATCGATTGAAGATCATTTTCAGTTACCATATAAACCAGGGCATTCTTTTTGGCCAATATCTCTTTGTTTGCGACCAAGTGAATCTTAACAACATACGGACGGATAGACAGACAAACAGAAGGACGGGCAGGCACGCCTAAATTGTTTCACAATTTTAGACTGATCAAGATTATATTTATTTTATAGGACACCCCGGTGCTTCCTTTTGGGTGTTACAAGCGTAATAACAAATTAATATTTAAACAAAATGGCTTAACTTATGTACAAGCTGGCCCCGATCAGTCCCAAGGTGTTCCATGTAAGAAGCATTAGCGCCTGCAATTATATAAATAAAGCCGGCTTTTCTGCTTTTTTCATCAAATTCAAATCGCCTTTTGGAACAGTAAATTTTAAGCACTCATTTACACTTCTCTTAGGGGTGTCATTATTAACGTTTGTTTTTTATTTTTTTTATTTTTTTTTTATGTTGATAAAATTACTGATTCATGTCCAGTTTTTTTATATTTATTTTATTTTTTGGTTTTTCTCTTTGGTTTAGTAGTTTTTTTTTTTTATTTATTTATTTACTTTTGCATATGCGTCTTAAGGATCGTAAGTGAATGTCTATGCACAATCTGAATATGGCAAACATACAACCAAAAAAAAAAAAAAAAAAGAAAAATTATATAAAATAACAAGTTATTATTTTGTAATTGACGTTCTATAATTATTTAGATGATTGTTGTTTTTGTTGTTAATAATAATTATGCTAACAAATGGCAGCAAAGTGAACAAGCAATAATTATAAGCTTATTTGAGTTTTATTAACTTATTATGACACATGTCAACTGAATAATCTCAAAGAGATTATGAAACTTGATTATTTTAATAATGATCCACATAATGTCCCAATGCTTTCTATTATTGGTACAACTTAATCTAAAATTCATTTTCGATAGTCTCCCAGTATCAAGTTATGTACAAAACATAACTTGAATTATTTCTAGTAAAAAAAACCACAACAATTTTGGATACTTCATCTTTTATTAAATCAATCATTTTAGAATCAGTTTCTGATTCGATTTGAGCTTCTCCATCTGCTTGGTTCAGATAAATTCGTTTGATGGTTATTAATGAAATTTATTACACAAAATTGTTTTCATTCAAAAATGAATCTCTTTGAAAGTATTTAGAATCAGATCATTTTTATTCCAGTAAGTATCATTATACTGAAAAAAGTCAACATATGAAAAAGATTTATAATTTTCGATTTTTTTAATAATATTTACTTATCATAAATCCTTCGATTTTTTTTTTTATATAAAACTTTTTAAATTATTCCGGATATGCAAATTAATTTTCTTAACTTTTAAAATCGCTTTTACAAGTCAATCTCAGCTAAATTTTTTACTTTTTTTAAAACTCCCAGCTGTTGCTATTATTTTTTTTTTTTGTTTTTTGTTTTAAATTACGCCTAGTAATTGTTTACGTAACATTATTTACATAAATTATATTTTACGAACATGGCTCTTTTTTTCTTATCCCAATTAATGCGATAACGAGAATTTCACTTAAACAAAAAAAAAAAAAAAACTAACTAAAACCGCATAAAATTTGGAACATAATTTCAATGGTTCAATATATTTAAACAAAAAGTCGTTGTTTAGTTATTTATTTAATTTTTTTAATTTTTTTTTTCATATATCGATTATAACAAGAGATTGTAAAAGATATATATTGCCATCCAATATCGTAACTTATGATGCCAATATGAAAACTTGAAAAATCTTGGACATTTTGGAAATTTAACAAAACGAACAAGATATTGAAAAAAAATCAGTTAAAAAATCACTTTACCGGAGTTAAAATACTTCTTTGTTTTTTTTTTTTTTTTTTTGAATTTTTCTTTGTTTAGTTTAGCTAAATTGATCGATTGATTGAAAATTCCATTAGAATTGATTTGGACACACCTTTCTCAATGAAATTGGAGTGCAAATTCAATTATATTTAATCAAAAATTTCATAAAGAAGGTTTGCAAATAAAACATATTGAGAAATATATTTGAAATTAGGCATCATCTCAAAAAAAAAAAAAAAAAAACAATTGAAAAGACAAAAAAAGGAAAAAAGGCAAAAAGCAAATATAAAAATAAAAAATTTATTATATTGCATTATTTGAAATGTTACAAATGTATCACAATTTATTTTTATAGATTTTACGTGTTTCGCTATTTAGTGTATAAATTTTAAATTGTTAATGCATTAATTTAAATATTTATTCACAAAACTTGTTTTTTAATGAGGCTAAAAGATTTTATGGCATCACAGACTTTCAAATACTTTATATGAAGTCATCTGATTTGAAAAAAAAAGAATTAAAAAAAAAAAAACTAAGAAATCGAAATGACTGAAATTTTATAGCGAGAGCTTATGGAAGCCATTTGATAATATTTTGAAAAATTCTCTTACAAATATTTTTAACAAAATAAAGCATAATTTAAGCAGTAATCGAAAAAAAACTTGCATACTTGATTTTTAGATCATTAAGTCTAATGTTTTACAAAATTTTGGCCAGCAAATTTTATTGATTGAGCAGAAATTGAAAACCTTTTACAAAAATAAATTTTGTAATAACATTAATGATTTTACATTCGAGAGCGTTATGTATTACAAATAAAATTTATAAATTCCAAAAATTGATTCAAATTTTATTATAAAATTAATACTGAATTATTTTTTAAAATGATTTTAGTTCTGGCAAGAGAATGATCCAATTTAAAAACTTTTACGTCCTTACTTTAATAAAACACGTTTTATGAAAAATATTTTGTAATTTTCAATTTTGTAATTTTCAATTTCATATTTATATTTTCCAATATAAAATAAAGCTGAATAATAATAATTATAAATTTATTGGCTGTAATTTAAAAATTTTTTTTTTATTTCTCTACTCAAAACTTTAAATGGCCAGAAGGTTTCTAAACTTACTAATTTAGAATTAAAGTTTCCGATGAAGAGTTTTTTAAAGGTTACTTTAAACAAAAGCCCATTTTCCATTCAAATTCTTTGAATGGAAAATGATTCAATAATCACTTGCCAATTAATTGTTTTTTATCTATTTCGATACTCAACTTTTCAATTTAGCAAAAACAAAAAAAGTAAGGCAAAGGACATTAGATATCTACATAATTGTTAGTTTATCAAACATGAATTTGGTTTTTTTTTTTTTAGTTAATTTTTTTTTTTTTAATTTTTTATGTCTAATCTAAAGCATTTGTGTAGATGTTAATCAATCGAATGGAGTAAACCTGTTTAAAATATAAATTAATTTAATTATAATATCAACATTAAATATTATATAATATGCATATAAATCGTTATATATGCATATGTATATATATGTGTAATAATGTGTGTGCATATAAATTTATAATAATGATATAAATCTGAATGGAGTCAATTGTGCATTGAAACAAATTGCAAATTTTAATGTATATGAACAGTAGTAGACAGTTGTTAGTTACTAGGGCACGCCTTTTTCTTATTTAATCATTCAACAAACAAACAAACAAATAAACTAAGCTTAAAATAAAAAAAAAATATACAAAAACACAAAAATAGAAGAATAGAAAAAAAAAAAGCAGCAAAAGATCGTAATAACAATAATCATTACGAAAACATTTAATAGACTTTATGTTATTTTTTTTTTTTTTGATAATATAAATGGTTAGCATTAAATTGTTGTGGTTGTTGTTGTTTATTGTTATTCTTGATTTCATGTTTTTTTGGTGTTTTTATTAATTTCTTAACTTAACTATTATTTATATAAGTTATTGCCTTTGAATGTTGCGGAAATATTTATTCAAAATTTTTTTACTTATGAACATTTGATTTCATACCTTTTCCTTTTCTTATTATACTTTTTATCGCTACTACATTTTTTTGGGTATTATAAGTTTATGCAGATGCTTGCAATAATCAAAAGGCATGGAGATAGACTCATATTTTCTTAAATAGATTGATTCAAAATAATCTCCTTATTCTATATAAATTTATCTGCTTGTCTGTTCATCTGTCCATTTGTCCATCTGTCCGCCTGTCTCAATTTGGAAGACATTTCAATGAAATTTGTTACATGGACGTCTTGCTAGGAATACGTTTTATATAACAAATGATCGTATAAATGAAACGATTCTAATCATTTTCAATAGAATATATAACAAACAGACGGACAGACATACATCGAATCAGAAAATTATTCTGAATGTATACCATTTTACATTCTTGTTCTTATAAGCATTGTCTTGTATCACAAGCAGAATCAAAAAATTTTACTAATATAAAAAGAGAAAAAATGAAAGTTTGATTTACTAAAAGGATAATCCACTATACACATGAACTAAATCCCATTTTAAATCGAAAGCAGAAAGTTTATAAATTTATGTTTATAAGTTTATAAAAAAAAAAGCAAAAATCAAAAAAAACCGGTCAATATTAATAAACATTTACATTTACAACAACAAACACAAATATATCATATTGCAAATATAATAAATTTTTTTAAGCCTTGTATCGTCCGTCTACTGGCTTTTCAAGTTATATGATAATTTGAATGTGCATTTATTTTTCATTTTATTTTTCATTTTATCTATTAATAATCTCATCATATATAAAAAAAAAAAACCAGCAAACAATATGGGTTTGTATGTCATTGTGTTACACATATATCAGAATTTGTGACGTAATATACGTCAAAAATACAAAAACGATGAAAGGAAAACACTCTAACGAAATAGCGTACCAAAAACAACTACAGAAATATCATAAATTATAATATGAAAGCCAAAAAAAAAAAAAAACGAAAACGAAAACAAAAACAAAAACAAAAAAGAGCAACAAAAGAGTAAATTGAAAATTGGATAATTTTTGTATTGCATTACAGCATACATTTTGTATGTAATAAAAATATAATTTATATGTATTCATAATAGTTTTTTTTTTCTTATTTTAATTTTTGGCAAAATGGCCAGACAAATGAGTATTTTAAAATAAATGCATATTAAAATGATGACTTAACGACAACAGCAATAATAAACAATAGAAAATATACACAATGAGCAGGTCAATATTTAATGGAACAATGGAATCTTTGAATAACATGATATTACAAAATGATGGAGCACCATCATCATCATCATCATCATCATCATCATCATTATGTATATCATTATTATACTTATGACGGTAATTTTCAAACAAAACGAGAAAGATGCTTACCGTTTAAAAGGGTCCCTCAAAAGAACTTCACACAGTAAATTTTTATAAATCTTATTGTTAAAGCGTATTTGAGAGAGGAAACTAGAGATCATCGACCGTAGAACCATCGATCAATTCTGTATCATTTCCTGATTCAATTTAAGCCTGCCTGTCTGTCCTTAGAGATGTTATTATTGTAAATGCCATTTTTTGAAATATTTGCATAAAATTTGGTATGTAGTATGATTTGGACCTTAAGAGAAACCCTATTAAAAATTATAAAAAAACTGGCCACTTTTACTTTTTTTTTTTTTAAATTCATTATGTGGAAAAATTTATAACTTTAAATATATTTTTTAAAGAAAATTGGCATCGTCTTAAATTTTGACATGAAAAATTTACTGCAGAATGATTCAGTTTTTGAACCTTCTCTCATATAACAAACTCTCTTTAAATAATTAAAATATCAAAAATTTTTTCTACATTATTGGCTTATAATTCTCTATTTTTGGGCTTTTTGCTCAGGTATTTCAGAATCGTTTCCAATCGACCATAAAATTCTTACATTTTTTACGTTTAAAATCGATATGGCTCATTAGTTTAGTACTTAACTATCGAAATATCGATTAATTCGAAATTTTGCTCAATTCGAAGGTTTTTTAAATATATTTTAAATTTTATGTATATTATTTTTTATTCATATACTATTTCTTAAATCAATTAATTTTTATTTTTTTTTTTTGGCAAAAATAGAAAAAAAATCTTTATAGTAAATTTGAAGGTCATTTGATTGACATTTTTTATATGTTGTTGTTTTTGTAGTTTTATTAATTTATTAAGCATAATTATCATATAATTACAATTATTTAAGAATTTTTATATTTTGCCATTCTTGGTATGGCATTAGTAATCAAGGTCGCACTATTAAAGACACATAACTTTTTACATATTTCCAAATTTATCTTAATTAATTTTTTTTTTAATTTTTAACGTAACATATTCAAATAAATTCTAATATATAATTAAAAGAAAAAAACTGCAATAAAATAGTCAAAATATATGAAAGTTTTTGGCTATATGAACATACAGCTTAGAGTATTTTAAATGGTTAAGACCAACTATTGAATACTTTATACTTCACTTACATTATAATTTTAAAAGGAGGCGATCTCAAGCGATATTTATTTTTATGTAATTAAGGAAAATCAATGTAATCCATTATACAATATTTGAAAAACTCAAAAATTAAACATTTTTGAATATGCAAAAAAAAATTGGACCAGATCGAAACAAATTTAACATATAAATATAGACCAAAAGAATTTTGAAAAAAATGAATCTAACATGAAACGAAAAGAAATGAAAGTGACAATTCTTTAAAAAAATTGTTTACCTTACTGACACGACAACCAAATTAATTTAATGAAATTTTTTTAAGCCGATTAAAGTACAATGTTACCAATCAACATCGCCAATAACAATCACATATTGTTGACCTTAACCGCAAAAATGCAATTTAATTTCAAAACAAACAAATAACAATATTAATTTAATTAAAAAAAAATTTTCTTTTATTATTAAAATCTGTTTACACAAAACTCCTCTAATTGGTCCAGTTTATGAATAGATTTCAAGCAAATCTTTTCCCATGCAAAATTTGTCAAAATCATTTACAAATCTTCAAAGAATTATTAATACCAAATATATTCAAGAGGATATATCAAAGAAAGTTGCCTTCAATTTCATCAATTTAATGTTGCTTTTTGTTATGCAAAATTGTTTAATTAAAAATTACAAAATTCAAATGCTCAGTAAACAAGAATTTCTCTAAAATTAAATTTTAAAAAAAATTTTTCTAAAACAACAAAATAAAATATAACAAAATGTATAATGACAGATAATAAACAAATAGATGTATGGACAAACAATGGCCCGGTAATACAAAAAAGTAATAAATTTATTCAATTAAAAAATTGATTTAATACCAACAGAAACAAAAATGAGCATAGATATGGTAATAAGTAATAATATTTCATAAAGGTATCTCGATTAGGCCATTTTATTTGAAGAGTCTTTAATAAAATTCATGAAATGAAATTTTTAATTTTTAATTTTTTTTTTTTAATATTTTTTCAACTTGTAATTTGAATGAAAGGAAAAGCCTTATTATATAATGATAATTTTACAATGTTTAACTTTGATCAAAATTAACTATTAAAAATTATCATTAATTGTTTTATTACTTTACTAATTACATAATTATATAATAAAACTTAATAATGTAATTTGAAGTAATTGTGTAATTTTATTATTACATAATTTCTATCACCTTTTTTTTCTTTTGTCTTTTTTTTTACTTTTTTTTTTTTTTGTTTTTATTATGTTAATAACATATAAAATATATAAAAATATCCAACAACAAAAAAATAAATAAATGTAACAAAACGTAACAAACATTAATTTATTTGACAATAACCGGATGCTTAACAATAAATATGACAGACAATTTCATCCCAATTAACTGACTGTTTATTTTATAAAAATATGTTAATCTATTTACTTAACTATTTACTTATATGTCTGTATGTTTATCTTTCACTCTGTCTGTCTGTCTGTCTGTCTATCTGTCTGTCTGTCTGCCTATCCATCTCTATAAAGCTGTGCATTCATTTCTTATATGACAAACTTTCACTAATCTCTTGTAATAAAAATTTTATAAAGAAATTTCAAAAATATTATCTTCATCTTAACAATGTTAAAATTTAATAATGTAACGTTCCTTATGTTATGTGTAAATTTCAAGGTTATTTGTACTGCCATTACGACTCATCAAAATTTTATAAGTCAATAAATGATATGCTTTCAAATCGAAACATTTAGAGTTATATTAATGAAATGGGAAATTAAATATCGCCACTTAAATGAATCTTTACGAAAATTTTGTCATTTTCGTATACAATTCGAAGCATTTTTCTGAATTGTTTGCATCATAAATTCATAAACTTCGCTACTGAAGTGCCAATTCAAAGACTCAGCAATTTTTGAATATTGAGTTAAGCTGTGTTGTCTAATTTATTGATTGAAAATTATCTCAAAATTACTAATATGAAATTCTGAATAAGACCAATAAAATATCGAATAAAACTTTTTGGTAAGTAAAATCGAATTCTCAATATTTTATGCCTTTAAGTGATTTTTAACACTAATTGTCGTAACAGTGCTTGTAGTACCCAAAACAAGTTCAGATTATTGTACTTGACGATTTAAAATAAATCCAATATAAACTTAAACTTGTATGGCCATATGTCCGTCCATGCAAGGTGTTGTTTATTAAGTTATAGATAACAATTTTTGAAGAAATTTTGAAAAAATTTTGAAGAAATACTCAAAGTGTATCTGAATATGGCTTAGCCCAATTAGAATGGATAGGATTGGACTATTTTTACTATCACTTCCCTTATAACGTTTATTTTTTTTTTTTGGAAAAAATCTTTAAATGATGAATATTGGCATGATATATTTATGCCAAATTTGGAGCATTTTTTTATTGAACCATATTTCGAAACCTTTTCCATATTTTTATATAAAATTATAAAATTTTATTTTCATAACTTGTCATTTCCTATTTTGAATTTTGTTTTCCATTAAGCAAAGTGTTGTAGGTTATTTAAGAATCCACAAAACCACAAGTGATCAAACGTCTTAATTGTTTTTGAAGAGATTTCTTAAAGCAATCATTAATTTTAAATTAATTAATTCATTAATTCAATTAATTCAATTAATTAAGTGTAATTTTTTTTATTTTCATGAATATTTTCTAATTATTTTATTATTATTTTTTGGCTTCTTTTTTTTTTGTATTTTTTGTATTTTGTTGTTTCCTTTGGTATAGGAAATAGATGTATTAACGTTGGGTACAAAGGATCAAGAAGAACTAATAGCGGAACGTAATAAAAGAACAATTGGTCTATTACGTGAATTATTCCCCGATATAACAAAGGTAAGCGAATTCAAATTAATGATGTCACATTCAATTTTATAATTACTAAAATAATTATGTTAATTATAATAATTATAATTAATTAATATAATATCAAATTAAATTAAACAAATTATAAACATACATACATTAATAATTATCAAAAAAAACTAAAAAAAAATTTATGTATATATATAAAATTGATAAGTGTAGAACAAATTATCACATATATATGTAGGAAACCGATAAGCAAATAAATCGTGTAGTTAATAATATATTGCAACGTATCGGGCCAGCAATACTTGGTACCGCATTAAATGCCAACAGTCAACAGCCACGTCAACCATTAAATCCAGATAATTTAATGGAATCAGATTTTCATATAAATGGCAATGCATCATTACCCGATGATTTTATTATTTTTAAACCCGATGCAGAATTTGAGGCGAATACTTAATTATCTATATAAACAAAAAAGTATACACGCGAGCTTTCTCAATAAAATTGCAAAATTCATTAATTGAATTAGAAAATGCAAAATTGAATAATATGAAGGAATGTATATATTTATATATACATTAATATTAGAAATATAATAACAAAAACAACAACACTAACATTAATAACAATAACAAAAATATATATTCATGTTATAAGGGAATATTTAAAAAAAAAAAAATTGAGAAAGAAAAAGATAATGAAAAATTAAGAAGAAAAATGCCAAAATTTCTTTGAATTGGCTTAACAACAAAAATGAAATTGATTATTTAACTTGATCATTTTTTTTTTTTTTTGAATTAATTCTACATAGACTATTACACACACTTACACATATAAAACATATACACACACATTTCTACAGGAAAATATTATGCATTAAATATTTTATAAATAAGAGAAAGAAAACAAAATCTTCTTCAAAATATTAATGAATTATGAATTCTATTGGGCTTTTCTACCTCTTCTCTATTTGGCGGTATAACCATAAATAATACTTTACTTTAATAAAAAGATTAATAAGATTTGCATGTACAAATTATCTTGACCAATTTTCAACGTTCAAGTTCAAAGAACTACTTTCTGCTCGTTTTGTTTGGCTTTTCTCTCTAACATTCTTTGATTTCATTGTTATGTCTTGCAATCTCTTGAAAAAATATCTTAATATTTAAAAATTGTAACTAATAATTAAAATAGTACGAAGTATTCAAAAATTTTTGGTATACTCATTGAATTCATATGTTTGTAACACTTAAAAATTTAAAGCCTAATAAATCGTATAAAATCGATTTATTTTATTGTTCAGTATTAAATTCTAAAACAAAATTTAAAATTATATGTCCATTTGTTAACAGATCTGTATGTAGAAAGTTTTATTTTTTCAATTACAGATAAAAATTATTAAAATGTTTTGAACAAAATCGATCCTGGGCCACATTTTTATGCAATACTGAACGAGACCAGTAAAATAGAACAAGTTTTTATGACAAGACAATTTCATGCCCTACATATTTGTAACAACCACACAAAGTGAAAATAAATCCATTTTTTATTAAATCGATCCACTCAAAATTACTTTCTGAATCGGCTTAAACTTATCTGTCCTTTCTCTGGTCTATTGTTTTTCCATAAAAATCTGTTGTTAAAGTTAAGGTTAAAAAAAAATTTTTTAAGTATTCAAATAAAATTTGGTACACAGTTGTATTTTAGCCCAAGAATAAACCAGGGGAAAAGATCACAACCCTTTTGAAGCTTTACTCCCCCCAACTCTGTATAACAAACTTTTGAATTCATTCAAAAATTTCATTTTTTTTTTTACCATCATTTTCTTGACGTTATAATTTAATTAAATGAAATAATTTAGAGTACTTAAAAGTCGGCCTTAATCGAACATAACGTTTTCTATTGTTTTGAGAATAAATATTTTGCCAATGAAAACGAAAAAATCGTGACGCAATTTTATTTTCAGAAAGTAAATTTCTATGTAACATTTGAAACAGTTTGGTCGATTTTTTGAACTTTATTTTGCAAATGAATAATACTTTCAAATCATATGGCAATTTAGTTGTCTTCATTGTTGTCACAATTAGTGTCTTTAAGAATTCAATTCCTCTTCTAAGCTTTTTAAATTGAAAAGAAAAAAAGGAATGCTATAGAATTAATTGTGCAAGTCACTTTTTATTTTAACATTTTAAAATAACTTTTTTATATATTTTAAAATAAGTATTTCATATAATAAAAATATCTATTTTCGTTGGAAAATTAATTAAGTGCAACAACAACAGTAGCAGAAATTTTCATGACAGTTGTAACCACTAAAAAGTACGAAAATTTAGAAAAAAAAAAAAATTATTTAGAAAAAAAAAACTGACAAAATTCAAAAATCAACAAAATAAAAATTTCATACTGATATTTTATAGCAAATCGATTCAATAGTTAATCGTATCATAGCACAAGTGATTAGAGTTGCTGGACCAGATCTATTACGTTCTGTATTAAGTAATCGCCCAACTACAAGACGCCCCAATTTAGCCGATGATTTTGATGATGATGATGATAATGATGATGTTAACAATAATAACAATAATAATAATAACACTAATAATAACAACAATGATGAATCTAATAATATAATAAGTAATAATAATAATGATGATAATAATAGTTCAAGAGTTAGAATCGATTTGCCAACATTTCAACCAGATACGATAAATGCTACAACAACAGCAGCAACTAATACAACAACAACAACAACAACAACAACAGCAACAAATAACGTGAGTGATGAACAGCAACAAAATAATAAACAAAATGCGCTTAACAATAATAATAATAATAGTAATAATAATAACAATGATCCTTCAATAACAACAACAATAACAACTACAATTCCTGATAATATCCCGTCAACAACAATATCACCGATCACATCGTCTATCATGGAACCCACCACCACCACCACCACCACCACCACCACCACGAATAATCCTATATTGATAATACCTCCTAAAAATCCTACAACTACCACTACAACCACAACCACAACCACAACCACATCCCCAAATCAAGATATATTAATTGATAATTCTGAAGCAATAAATTCAACATCATCAACACGTGCAATTAATGTTGATGATATACAACTTGTTGCTCTTGTCAATCAATTAAATCGTTTATTAAATACTACAAATTATTTTGTTACAACCAGAAATGAAAACGCCTCAATTTCAACACTCTCAACCTCAAACTGAAATGCAACTTTAACTTTGAATGGCCAAATGCAGAATGATGCTTTAATTAAATACAAAAAATTATTATCAATAAATTTATTAATCGCACCAATAATAATAATAATAATAATAGTAACAATAAAAAACAACAGCAGCAGCAGCAACAGCAACAACAACAACAAAATAATAATAATAATAATAATAATAATAATAATAATAATAATAATAATAATAATAATAATAATAATAATAACAACAACAATATCAACAAATTAAATATTTGAATTAAAGAAATTTATTCAGCAATTTTTAAATTTTTATATCTTCAAATAATTTTTCTTCAAATAATTTATCACAATTTTATCACAAATTATTTTCAATATTAATTTTTTTTTAATGCCACTTAATTGTAGAAGATTTGTGTTAATTAATTTAACAAATTTATTTTAAAATTATTTTAGCAATCAATTAATTTCATGTTTTCATTCACTCTTATCATTTAATTAATTTTGTTAATTAATTATTATTTTAATTATTTTAATTATTATTATTTTATTGTTAATTTTTTGTTTTTTTTTTTTTTTTGGTTTTCATTTGTAGTGCTTTTTTTTGGCATTGCATCTAATCTCATAGCATATTGTAGAATTTTAGTTGAACTTGCCAACTACGAAAAAAACACTACATTTTTTTTTCTTCATTACTTTATGTCATAAATTCTAAGACAAATCACTTTTGAAAAATTATAATATCGACGTTATCATCGTTCTTTTATCTACCATTGAAAAGCCATTGACAAGAGTCTGGAAGAGTTTGAGACCGTTCGTTTTATAATCATTTTCAGAATCGATTTAAATGTCCGTCCTTTGGCTCAGGGGAAAACCCCATTAAGCAAACTTGAAAATGGACAATTTTTATAATTGTATCGCTCTCCGTATAACGCATTATTCTGAAAAAAGTCGATATATGGCAAAAAATATGAAAAACTCAATGTATGAAGGAAAAATGTGCAATTTTGAATATTTTCTAAATTTTCAAAAATTATTAAAATATCTGGCCAATGTTAAGGATCTTTTAGTTTCTTATTAGAAAGTGACATTCCAAATAAACAAATAGGAAAATTATATTTAGCTGAGCCACCCATACATCATGATATTACGATTCAGAGCCTATTTCAGTTTCAGTCATCGATAAAAAATGTAAACTGTAAAAACTGAAAATTTGATAGTGTATAATTTAATGCATGTGTGATCGATTTGCATGATTTTTGAATAAATATCGTAGATCTGTGGCCTTAGTACTTGTACAAAATATTACCTTTCCATTTTTTATAATCTTTACATAAAAAGCAAAAAACCATTTGACTTGAACAAAACTGAGGTGTTCCCCGTTTTACGTTGCACAGTGGGCGTGTCCTTTAAATAATAATTTTCTCCACTTTCAAAAGCGACCTACCTGCAAAAACTTCTGATATTTCTGCTAAATTTGAGTTCAACATCTCTTTGTTTGCGTTTTCAGAAAGGGAAGCATGTACAGACGGACAGACAGGTATATTTGTCTAACACTTTTTTTTTAAATACTGCAAACATACTGACAAATTGAATATGCCACCATTGTTGATGGTTGATGGTTATAAAAAGAACAAGCATGAAACTTCATTAATTTTGTAGTTGAATATGTGGAAATAAATTTTTTAGAGTCCATACATTTTTTAGAGTCACTCTCATTATCATTGTTTATCAATTTATCTAATGAAATTTATTGTTGCATTAGAATTTTCATTTTCCACCTTTTTTATTTTTTGTTTTGCTTTTTATTTGTACCTTTTCACTTTTTATTTATTTGTTTGTTATGTTCATTTTGTTTGTCCTTCCTCTTAACAAAAGGCATGAGAGTTGTTCAATAATTTGATATTTATTTATTTAAATACATCACAAAATCCATTCAAATTATTTATGAACCTTTATAATATTTTTCAAATTATTATCTATATAATTATAAATACATATATTTTCTACATATATATATATATATATATATATATATATATATATATATATATATATATATGAAATAATTAGAGAATATTATATTCTATGTTGTTGTTGTAAGCATTTGACAGTAACAGAAATTATACGCATTCCATGCTTTCCTTACTGCTCAACAATAATAAAATGCATTCATCAGACGGTGACCAATAATAATAATAGTGCGAACAACTGCAACAACAATAACAAATATAATCTAATGATAATGAACGTAATAATAATAATAATGATAATGATAATGATAATGATAATGATAATGATAATGATAATGATAATGATAATAATGATAATGATAATGATAATGATAATGATAATGATAATGATAATGATAATGATAATGATAATGATAATGATAATGATAATGATAATGATAATGATAATGATAATGATAATGATAATGATAATGATAATGATAATGATAATGATAATGATAATGATAATGATAATGATAATGATAATGATAATGATAATGATAATGATAATGATAATGATAATGACGATAAGAAGTGCAATAACGTTGAATATAAGAAATGGCCTTGCGTAAAAGTTTCTTTATGAGAAATTATTTCAATATATCTATGGCACAAAACAACCAAAACAACCAAAACAACAAAAAAAAAAAAACAAAAAGACAACTAAAACAATAACAATTTTAAAAGTAACGACACTGTAGCAAACACCAACATCAATATAAACATCGCCAGAACATCTAAATATAGATATAAATTATCTAAAAATACATGCTTCATACATAAATGTAATGTGACAAAAAAAAAAACAACAACAACAACAACAACAACAACAACAATATTATAAATATGACAACAGAAAATGTGAATGTGAAAAAGAAAGTTGTTACATTTCCCAAGGAATATGATCACATTTGATTTGATTTGGAAAGTCTTATCGCCATGAGCCTTTACATATATTTTCACACCTCTTATCTGAAAATCATGAATAGACTTGTATATTTGTAATATCTAAATTGAGAAGGCAAATTAATGACCATAAAACTAACTCAAATTAGCAAAAGAACAACTGAGAAAATTCATCTAAGAAATCTCTGTGAAATCTGTGCCTTTTAAGCATCAACTTTGCCCCCTACGGCCCTAACCGTATAATTTTTATACAAAAATTAAAAATTAAGCGGTACTCTGCCTATTCAAAATTTTACTTTTTCTTTGACTTTCTTTTGGCGTATTTTAAGCACACTTTTTTCAAAAATTATTAAAAAAAATGGCACTTTAATTCAATCTACGAATTTTCATTTCCTTAATTTGTGTACAAAGATTGAGTATAAAAAATTGTATCACATGGGAATTGCTTTTATTCTTAAACCATAAAAAAATTCTTAGTTTAAAAATTTTCAAAAAAAAAAGTATAAAAAATAAAAAAGAGGCGACAAAACTTTCCCTTAAACTAAACAATTTGCTTTTCTTTTATATTCAAAAATAATCAAATTCCAACTGAAATATTATTGTGAACTTTTTTTTTTAAAAACATTTTCCAAATTAGCATACACACACACTAAAACAATTATTATAGAACATACACAATTACATTTAAAAGGTATATGCCGCATTCTTGCCACCACGAAATAAATTTTAGAAAATTTAGAAAAAAGAAATTATATGCATAAATATATTTTTAAATTTTTTAAATTCTGAATATGGTTAATCCTGTTAAAAACCTAAAGGATTATCATTTTCAATTGTATTAATTCAAAAATATTTTACTACATCAAAAATGAAGAGAATAGAAAAAGAATTATGCTGAGAAGAAATAATTGAGCAGTTAAAAAGACTGATTGCTAAATCACTCTACTTCAATTAGCCTAAAACAATTAAAAAGTTAAGTAAGATTCTACACCTCTATTACCTCCTCTATTAAGGTCCTTTCAAATAATGAAAATGAGCATTAAAATAATAGAAACATTTACAACTGATTTTCCAATTGCAAAGAAAGAAAGTGGAAAAGTTTGATGCGGCAATTCTAAAATTTCGATCCAACAATGCTAATGTTAAATAAAGGACCTTCACTTTCTGGAGGAAAAGTATGGCATCTACTAAAAGCTCTATAAAATATCAATTAATGCAAAACGATAAATAAAAACTTACTCAAAGAACGAATTTATACACATTAAGGCGTTTTCCGCCTCTGTGTCCGCCGTCCTGGCAGTCTCTTTCTGTACGCTCTTCCAACTAAAGTAAATTATTTAGCAAACCGAAATTTTAATAAAATTGATATAAACTTCCATATTGTCTCAAAAACGAACTCTATTAAAAAATGCCTAATCGCTGACAAATTATACGGCAACTGCTCCGCCTGCTTCAAAAAAATTAATAACATTGTTGTTATATGGCAAAAGGTCTTAAAAATTACATATAGTTTGAATCATAAAACTTTCATTTTGTGGGTCCTGAATTTGGTCCCTATTAGGCCATTGTTGACATTAGTACTCTCATTGAAACGAGCCTTTTCAAATCATTCAAAAGTTGCCAGATTTTACTTTCTTTGGTTTAGACCGCGCTTATTTAACTTTTTGAAGCGTATTAAGCAAAATTGAAGCATTGAATCGAGTCTTCTCTTTTTTTGCATTTTATTGGTTTGTTATTTACTAAATTTTTTATTATTTATTTGAAAAAATTTCTAAAAATTTTTTTTTATATCCATAATTCTTTCTTTCTCTCTCTCTCTCTCTCTTTATATATATATATAAGTGTATGTAAATATATATATATATATATGTATATATGTATATATGTATATATATGTATATGTATATATGTGTATGTATGTGTATATAAATAATGAAAATTTTTATATAAAATTTTGTGTTGTCTGTTTGTTTGTTTTTTTGTTTTTTTATAATTTTAAGTTAAGTTTGTGTTTGTTTTCTCATTACTCATGCTTTTTGTTATTGTTTTTTTTTTTCTATTTTGTTTTTCTCTCTTTCTCTTTCTATGTTTTGTTACTCGTATATTTCTTCTCGTTCATCTTACTACTACTACTACTACTACTACTACTGCCACCACTCCATAATCAATTCATGCGCATACTTTTTTATTCTACATGAAAATTTAATAAAATGCATCGAAATTCAAAAAAATCAAAATTTTGCAAAAACATATGGAAAAATTTTGCAAAAAAAATTAATTAATTAATTAATAATAATAATAATAATAATAATAATAATAATAATAATAATAATAATGAATAAAATGTATACAAAAATACATCATTATGCACGTGTAATTTATTTTGTCTACGTTAAATCATAAAATAAAACAAATTATATGGACGAAATTTTGTTTTGTTGGTATTTTGGGAAATATTAAAAAAAAAAAAAAATAACTTAATGAACGCTAATTTTTATAAACTCATCATCATCGTTAATATCATCATTATCATCAATATCATCATTATCATCAACGTCATTATCATCGTTGTCATCATCATTATCATCATTATTATTATGAATTTATCATCTCTATGAAATGCATGCACAAAATTGCACGTGTGCATGTTAAATCTTGCCCTTTTTTTATGCAACATTTCATTTGAACGCTTGTTATCTCTATCTCTCTATATCTCTCTTTCTCTCTTTTTCTACCTCTCTCTCCCTCTCTCTCTATATCACATATAATGCAAATTTGTTGTTTGGTTGTTTGTTTGTTTGTTTGTTTGTACATAACAATACACTCGTAAACTAACCAAAAAAAAAAAAAAAACTTTAAAAAAATTAATAAAATTTACAAAAATCATTACAATAAAAAAAATATTGATCGTTATTTTACATAAAATACGTAAACGGAATGAAAAAATTAATTCACCTTAAAAAATAAAACAAATGATTGAAAATTTGCGAATTTTAAATAAATTTGCTTTAAAAAAAAACAACAACAATAAAACAACAACAACAACAACAACAATAACAATAATAATAACAACATGTTAATTATAAAAAAATTGATTAAAACTGAAAAAATTATTGTAATTTTTAAAAAAAAAACATGATGCATGATGATGTTAAATATTTGAAAATTTATACAAAAAATATAAAATTAAAAAATAAAAAATAAAATTGAAAAATAAAATTAAAAAATAAAATAATAAACAATTAACAATTGAAAGAATGTCGCCACCGATACACAAATCGATTTATCGGCCATCAATAAACAATTGGAGGAAACAATACGTGTTGCCCGTCAAGTGAAAGAAGCTGAAGCAGCCGCTCAAGCTGCTGCTAAGGCTGCTGCCCAAACAACTGCATCAATAGCAACTCAATCATCATCTAATGACCAACAATCTGCACCAGCTCAAGAAAAATCGGATACAAACACTGATACCGATACAATACAATTAAGTTTTAATAATGAAATTTCACCAATTTCACCGAATAATGAATTGCAATTGGGTGATTCACAATCAGCTGCTTTAAATGATTTAACATTAGATGATGATACAGTTGATTTGGATGATCGAAATAAAAGGTAAGACAAAAGGAATATTATTTATTATTCTATTAAATAAATTATAATTTAAAAAAAATGAAAAAAATATTAAATTAAATTGAAAAAAAAAAAACGCAGATTTTTAACAACGCTCGGTACTGGTAATCAAGGTGGTAATACTGGTGGTACTTCCAATACAGCTGGATCTGGTAATTTTCTCTTTGATATTGTTAGAGTAAGTATTTTGCATTTTTTTTTTCTTTTGTTAATAAAAAATTTCCATTATTTTTCTCAAAATTTCTTCTCAATCGCCTTAAGGAATTTGAATTCAAGAACTCAGATTCATAAAATACGTTCAATTTTCTAATAATTCGGGTATCGGGTATTACGAGTATGTACAGATGTATGTCATATCTAGAGGAAGTTGGCATAGGGCTACCTTCTTTTAAACAAATCAACCAAGAATAGCTTTCTGAAACCGTCTGTCCGTTAATTCGTTTGACTGTCTATTATCCATCCATATAAAAAGTTCAGGGCAATGTTACAAGTATTTGGAAAAAAGTTTGGTGTGAAAATGTGCTTTAGCAAAAAGTCATCGGAGAGAAAATTTGGTTAAGATCTGATTATTATTACAATCACGCTTCAGAATTGATTCTAAGTCTGAAATCGATATAACATCAGATAACAGATCAATGTAAATAAATTTTTGTACAATTTTAATTTAAATTTCGGAGATTTTGTGAGATTATTTAACTCAACTTTTATTTCTCAAAGTACTGTACAAATCGGATGACGGTAATATCTATTTGAAAATTTTAATCAGTATACTTCTGGATATTGTGAGATAATGTTGAATAATAATCATTTAAATAGTAAATATCATTCATTCATCATAAGACTTTTTAGCTTAATCCAAAGACGTGGTTCATGAAACAAGTCCATTGTTTTTCGATTACCCCTAAAAAAAAAAATACTTTATTAAAAAGGGGTTTACAAATAGGCAGAACTTAAATTTTTTGAATAAATTTCTAATGTCTTACCTTGAAGAAGAATAATGAGGATCCACTATTCAATTGAATGCTACCAAAATATTATTTTTAGTATGACCAGAGGTTAAAATTAAGGACACAATTTGTTTTTTGTTTTTTTTTTTTCTTTTAGCTATTCTCGGGTAGTGTTCAAACGCAATCGGGTGATGCTGCAGCAAATAGCGTGGGTAATACAAATGATGGCAACAATGGCGGTGATAATGATACTAATCGTGCCAATGATGGTTTTACCGAAGGTATACCTGGCCCAGTAACACGATTAGTTGTATTAGCTAATCGTGGCTTAGCCAATTTAATACAGGATTTGATATTGCGAGTGGCAGCAACTAGTGAAAAATTCGTTAACTTCAAGGCTAAACTTATTACTGCTCTCATCTAAGCAAAACAAAATTGTAAAAAAAAACAATAAAACACTAGAAGAAGAAATAAAAATAAATTTATGAAGAAAAAGGAAAAAGTCAACAACGATGCTGAAATTCATGTTCCATTTAAATGTAATAATTTAGATCCATGAAGCATATGAAAAATTATAAATTTATAAAATAAAACGAAAATTTTTTGTTATTGGTTTTTTGTAAATAATGCTTCCTTTCTCTTTCTCTCTCTCTCTCTCTCTCTGTCTCTCTCTGTCTCTCTATCTATCTCTTTCTCTTTTACTGTATGTGTCAATCAACAATATTCACTTTCCAATTATTGCAAAAGGAAACATTCAAAAATCTTCTGCCTCTTCGTTTTCTCTTTCCCCTTCTCCTTTCCCAATCCTTTTTTCTATTAACGCCTTCTTTAAATTTACCAATTTTTTGTAAAATTTCTTTTTCTATTTCTATTCGATTGCTTTGAATTTTTTTTTATGCCCCCCAAGTGATATGTAAGAAAAAAATTTAATGTTCCATGAATTGTTTCCTTGTTTTTATTATTTTTTGTATTTTTTGTTTTCTTTTTTTTAAATACTCGTTTATATATAAATAAATAAATATATGAATTATTATATAAATATATTAAATTTTTTTTTTACATACATACATTTATATAAATACATAGATAATCTAATCTATTGAAATTTATTTAAAAAAAAATCAAAACAAAAATCTTATCTCCCTTTTTCTTTTTTTTTTTTTTTTTTTGTGTGTGTATTTCCTTATTTCTTTATTTTTTTTTTTTGCTATCCTTGGTTTCGAAAAATTTTTCTAATATAAAATTTTGTTTTGCCTTTATTTTTGTTTTTATTATCTATTGAGTTTTTTCTTAAATCAAAAATTTTTTTAAGTAAAATGTTTACAAAGCAAAATGGAAAAGAAAACTGTCAAAATTATAAAAAAATATAAATAAATAAACAAATAATTGGATGTATTTTGCCTTTTGATTTTCTTATTTAAGCATTTGCTTTCAAGAAGCATTTTCTGATAACACGATTTAAGGGCATGGTTAAGAATTTTATCTAGGCAAGACATTAAAGAAATTTAAATGCATCTCTCGGACATCTAAATGGATCTCAATTAGGCATTGCTTGGTTTTATATATACTGCACTACTTTTGGTAGATAATATGATCAGTTTGTTAAGATGTTTGTAACACCTACAAGAATTTAATATATCGGTCCACATTGAATCATTTTCCAAAACATTTTAAAATTGTTTAACTATCCATCCATCCATTCTTCTGAAATCTACCCATGTCTATGGTATTTTGTATAAAAATTGATAAGAGTTTTTAGCCTAAAGACGAACCCAACATACTTTAGATCGAGCTAGTTCTACAAAAATTTTGTATAAAACACCTCTTTATCGAAAATTGGAAAAATTTGCTAATTTTTAATTTTTTTTTTTAATTGAAATGTTATTTGATTTAGCATGATCCAAAAAAATGGATCTATTTGAACCAAATTTAGTACACATACATTTTATGCCAAAATACAAGACAATGCCCATTTTCACTAAAATATATTTAAAATTGAAACTTTTGTTCATACAAAAAGATTTTTTTGAAATAGACGTTTTATGGAAAAGTGATCGTAGAAATGGATCAATCTGAAAGAAACTTGTTACATATATTTTTCATATTCATTAGGATCAATTAACATTAAAATATATTTTAAATTGTACTTTTTTTCCAAATAACGATAATTTCTCAAGAAAGGCATTATATAAGGCGTGGTCGCAAAAATGGTCCCACGATAATCATTTTCAATGGGGTTTGTCTTTAAAGCAAAACACATTCATGTACTAAATTTCACTAAAATATCTCAAAAAATGCAATCTATAGCTTACTAAAAAGTTTACATGGACAGATGGACAGATTTAAATCGAATCAGACAATGATTCTGAATCGATTGGTATAATAAACGATGAGTTTATCTCAACAACATTTTGGGGAGTTACAAACGGCTGCACTTATAATACCTTACACCACTTATAGTGTAGGGTATAACTAACCACGATAATTGCATTTAAAAATATGGTAAATCTATGCACGTACATTCTATGAACACACACACATACATACATACATATATATAAAAAAATATCTCGAGATATATATAAATGAAAAATATTGTAAATATATCATCTATAGAGATGTATGTCAATATTAAATAGCCATATGAGATGAAATGATAAAAATTCATTTAATAAATTTTCATGGATAATTTGTCGTCCCTCATGATTTATAATATATTTTACATATTCATTCATATCTTCATTATAAGTTGAAAAATATACCCAGTAAAATGTAAAAGAAAAAGAAAGAGGTTTATAGGCAAATAATGATGGATGAATTGGTCAAAGAGGCGTAGATTAAATGAAACTGCCGACTTTAATGTCTTCAGCATTCAAATAGCATTCTAATAAATTTTCTTAGTTAGTTTTTCAAAGCATTTGCATCCATCAATAAAATAAAAGCATTTAAACAATTAAAATTTGTAATTAAATTCATTCACAACCACGCCCATATATAACAAATTGCAAATTTTATGCAAATTTTTGTAATTGCATCATCATCTCAATTACAAGTGCATAGTAAGAAGAAGAGACTCTATTTTATAAGCTGTTACTGATATTCACTTAAAATATTTCAGCCATATTCCCAATAATTACTTTCCAATCTAAAGATCATCAATGATACAACAATTGGAAATCACCAATAACAAAATCTAAAAATTAAATCTAATTTTTGTTCTTTTTTACATTAAGGACTCTGCATGAGAGCCTTACAAAACAGATAGATAAACATTTTTGAATCAGCTTTAGGTGGGTATTCAAAAATTGGCCATAAATCAAATAAAACTCTTTCGCATCTTATACTTTAATATTCGTATGCTTTATCTATTTATTTGTTTATAAAATAATATGAAATATGAAAATAGTTGGAACTTTATATGTTTAACAATGCACATCTAAAATGAGTTCAGTTTCACAATAGAAAGCACCGTTTACTACATAGTTTTGAAATATTGTTAGAACGAAAAGAAAATCATCAATTTTATTTAGTTACTTTCAGTTATTTTTTTTTTTTTTTTTTTATTATGAATTTTTTTAACAATTACCAAGATTTTAACATAAATTCAAATGCAAATTCAAATATAAATTTAAATTCAAATTCAAATACAAATTTAATTCATTATTATCATCATAATCATGTTGAAGTGATTGATGATAATTCAAACAGTCCAACAAAACCCAGATATTTAGTTAATGCACGTGAACGTTGTCGCACTCAAAGGTATATTTTGAATAATTCAATAAAAATATTTAAATATATTTCAAAAATGTATTTGAAAAAGAAAATTTGACATATATGGAGAAGAAAGCTTATAAAATATACATAAAAGAATAGTTATTTCAGTGTTAATGCAGCTTTTCAAATATTACGCACTTTAATACCAACCGAACCGTATAATCGTAAATTATCAAAAATTGAAATATTACGTTTAGCAACAAGTTATATAACACATTTGGATGCCATTTTAATAACCGGTAAATAATAAATTCTCAATTTTTATTTCAATTTTCATTTTTATATTTCTTTTAAGGTAATACAGAGCAACCTTGTGCTTTATGTGTAGGCCAACAAAAAAGAAATGATAAGAGCAATAATAATGATGATGAAGGCCGTTCAATAATTTGTACATTTTGCTCTAATTCATTTAAATAAATAAATAAATAAATAAATAATAACCATTTGAATGTTTGTTTTATTTCAAAAGATACAACATAACAATTTCTCTTTCCCAGATTTTCTTCGTCTGTGAGCCAAAAAGCATGCAGCATATGAATATGATTGAACGAAGAACACAACATTAGTCGGTAATATGATACAATAGAAACAATGTTGCATTAATGACTAGCAATAATGTTGCTAATATAATCAAATGAACAATATTGCACAGCAAAATAATTTATACAATCTCATTGCACATTATTCTCCGTAAACATCAAAGCAACTCTGTAAAAATTATTCTCTAAAATAAAAAATTTATTATCTCTAACCACCATTTTTTAATACTCTATGAATTATTCTTCTTATACCAGAATTGAAAAAAGAAAAGTGAATTACTGTTAAAAAGTTAACGCATTTAATTTATTAAGAAAAAGGAAAAAAAAAGAAAAGAAATCAAAATGGTAAAAAATTTTATGCAAAATGCTTCACATTCGATCAATTAAATATTTGAATTACATAAAATTATTATTGCAAATGCACATAAATGTACCAAAGGGATTTTATTTTGCATGTATAAACTACTAAAGAATTTCTACCGGCCATTTTTTTTTTTGAGCGGCTTTATTAAGAATGGCAATGAAATGTTAGCAACCATGATGCATCAAGTTCTTTTTTTTTTCTATTTATTAAAATGCAATTTATTCAAATTTATTTACCAAATGAGAATTAAAGTAAATGTATTTAAGAAAAAAAGAAGCACGAATGGAAAATTCTCGATAATGTGGCTAATTATGTATGTATGTAGTGTATGTATACGCGTAGGTTTTATTTATTATACTACAGTTTAGTAAGACAACGTGCTCTTATGATTCATGGCTTCGAACATATAATCTGATGATACTTCTATCTGTAATTTACGCTACCCTTCAGATTACATTTATAAATTCAATGAGAAAAAAAATATTTGCTTTTTTGGTGATTTTTTCAAATAAAAAGACTATGAATGTTGTTAAACTTAAAATCAAATGGACGTTAATTTGTTATTAGTTAAAAAATGTTGTCCAAGACGAAAATTTATGTACTCTCAATTTTGCCATTTGCTCTTGTTTTAGGAAGTAGCCTTAAATCCTGTACGTTTATTGAGTAATGAAGCTCAAGAAGAGAAAGCTGAAATGGCGCGATTATCATCGTTCATTGGTGCCATAGCTGTTGGTGATTTAGTAAAGAGTACATTAGGTCCCAAAGGTATGGATAAAATACTTGTCTCATCAGGCCGAAATGCTGGACAAGTTGAGATAACAAATGATGGTGCCACCATATTGCGTAGCGTTGGCGTAGATAATCCTGCTGCAAAAATTTTAGTAGATATGTCGAGTGTGCAAGATAATGAGGTCGGTGATGGCACCACCTCTGTAACAGTGTTGGCCGCTGAATTATTACGGGAAGCTGAAAAACTGATTGATCAAAAATTGCATCCACAAATTATAATAGCGGGTTGGCGTATGGCTACAAAAGTGGCACGTGACGCTCTAACAGAATTCTCACATGATAATTCCAGTAATGAGAAGAAATTCCGTGAAGATTTAATGAATATTGCTCGTACAACATTATCATCGAAAATTCTATATCAACATAAAGATTTTTTCGCCAAATTAGCTGTAGACGCTGTATTACGTCTCAAGGGTTCTGGTGAATTGAATGCCATCCATATTATAAAAAAAACTGGTGGCACTTTAGAAGATTCATTTTTAGATGAAGGCTTCCTATTAGATAAAAAGCCTGGTGTACATCAGCCAAAAAAAGTATGTAACCTATTCCCAAATTATATTAACATCATAATAATTGTTGACAAAGATATTTGATCAATTATATTGTTTATTTATCAGAACGTTGAAATGGTTGTTGATTATGTTCTTATATATCGTATCATATCACAGCCATTTTGACGAGTTTGATGGTAAAACAATTCTACAACCATTAACATTAAGCCAGCACTTTATCAAATGAACTAAAAACAACAAGTAATAAATTTTCTAATAATTATGCCATGAAATATTGCATAAAAATCTCCTAGAAAGAATTTCAACATTGTGAATGTTACAACTCTTTTTGTTTAATTGAGAAAAGGAAAGTTGAAAGGAAAAAAGGAATTAAGAACTTAAAGTATAACAAAATTAATTATAGATCACATTTAAATTTCTTGTTGATTCAGTGACATATTCTATGTATTTTTTAAGTAAGATCATGCCATGCCTTCTTTTTTAATAAAAGAATGTTTTATGTAAATGTGTTTATATTATTTGCTCGATTCTTCTTAGTTAACTAAGAAATCCATAATAACTAAATTTTAATTAACAGGTTGTAAAAGCTAAAATCCTTATTGCAAATACTCCAATGGATACTGATAAAATTAAAGTATTCGGTAGTAGCATTAAAGTTGATTCATTAGCGAAAGTTGCCGATTTGGAAATGGCTGAAAAGGAGAAAATGAAAAATAAAGTGCAAAAGATTATTAATCATAAATGTAATGTATTTATTAATCGTCAATTGATTTATAATTATCCGGAACAATTATTTGCTGATGCTGGTATAATGGCAATTGAACATGCCGATTTTGATGGTATCGAACGTTTAGCATTAGTCACTGGCGGTGAAATTGTTTCCACATTTGATAATCCATCATCTGTTAAATTGGGTGAATGTAGTCTCATTGAAGAGATTATGATTGGTGAGGATACTGTATTACGTTTTAGTGGTGTTAAATTAGGTGAAGCATGTACAATTGTAATACGTGGCGCTACACAACAAATTATTGATGAAGCTGATCGCTCTTTACATGATGCATTATGCGTATTAGCTGCAACGGTCAAGGAATCACGTATAGTGTATGGTGGCGGTTGTTCTGAAGCTTTAATGGCGAATGCTGTATTTAAAAAAGCTGCTGAAACACCCGGAAAAGAAGCTATGGCTATGGAAGCATTTGCCAGTAAGTAGTAACTCATTATTGGGATTTTTTTTTTTTTTTTTTTTTGTAATGACTAACTTATTTCATTGGTTGTTCTTCTTTTTATAAAGGAGCTTTACTAACGCTGCCTATTGCTATTGCGGATAATGCTGGCTATGATTCAGCTCAACTTATTACTGAATTACGTGCTGCCCATGCTAAAGGCAATCATAAAGCCGGTTTAAATATGGAAAAAGGGAAAATTGGTGATATGAAACAATTAGGCATTACAGAATCGTATGCCGTGAAACGTCAAGTGTTATTATCGGCTGTCGAAACAGCTGAAATGATACTACGTGTGGACAAAATTGTTAAATGTGCACCCAGAAAACGTGAACCAGATCATCGTGGCTGTTAAAAAGATTTGTTTCAGTGTTTTTATTTGTGTTATTTTAAATATGTGCGCCTTCACTTTTCTACTTAATTTAAACATAACTTTCTGCTTAATATAAACTTTTCCATAATATAACAATAATCGTGTGGATCCAAAAAAAAAAAAATTGACATTGTTTTTTGTTGTTGTTGTTTAAAGCATGCTTCATGAAATCACACAGTCCACTTCGCCTTGTTTGGGTATGCAATCTAAAACTAAAGCCACAGCACGTGCCATATAAGTCATTGTACCATAACTGCCACTAGGAGCACTTTGTTTGAAAAAAAAAAAATAAAATAAAAGAAAAAATTAATTAAAAATTATTGAATAAAATTGGCAAAAAAGGAATTTAACCTGTCATATAAATGTTGACAAATGTAAGCTGCGCCGCCACATATTAAATGGTTGGTTGATGATGCTTCTTCGGTTGAATTTTGATTTTTAAGATCTTTCAATTTAGCACAACACAACATTGCATCACCATTTACTTTGCGTTGATCTTCCAAAAATAATTGATTCGCTTTATGCACTAAATGTTCAACATGAATAATGCCACCTAATGAAGCCACTATATTATGTTCTGCCATTAATGTTAATACCATTAAAGCTTCAACAACTAATTGCCGATATTCTGGTTGAGGTATTTGATTTAATGCCGTTTCAACTTCTAAAGCAAACTTCAATTCTCCTGGTGTCATTTCTTGTGTTAAACTTTGATGCAGTATACGGCCCTCAATAGCAAGGCCCTGACATTTTTCTAACACTAACCAGACTCGAGAATAAAAATCGCACGGTACCCGATTTAAGGCGCCATCTAAACGACGACGTCTCAACCATTGTCCTTGACGATCATCTATTGATACGCAAACACAATCATCCATTTCTAAAGATGATGCTGATGACAATGGCAATGGCAATTGCGATTCATTCCAACCAATTTGACTCTTCTTACTAACACGATTCAATTTACAACTAACTATGGAAAGATTACCCCGCGCCACTATAATACAAAAATTAACAAACAAAAATTAAACCGACCGTTATATACCCCTACACCAACACCAACACTTATAAATGATCCTAATCACCCATTAATCACTTTCGAAAAATTAATAATTACTAAAGAAAAGAAAGAATGTCAAGAAAATGTGAGATATAAAAAACAAAATTAAATGCGAAAAAATTTTTCTTAATGGAGAAGTTGCAAAAATATTAATCGATCCCTAGGCCATATTGTACAAATAAATCGAATATATAAAAATAATGCTTGTATACGATTTTTGTTCAAAGGAAATACCTAAAATATGTTTCTAGTATGAGAAATCATAAAATTTGTGAAATTTTATACATTTTTATTGGAGAAAATTTGAGAAAAAATTGTAAATTTTTAGTTTAAAAGCATTTGTTATCGATCCTAAACAAGATTTTGAATTGTCTCATATAATAAAAACTAAGTCTACGTAAAAGCTCTTATAATCTAAAGCACAAGTGTTATGGTTGGTGATATGGAACAGAAAATAATTCGCATTGATAATTTTTAAAACTTACCAACATTAACAGCAAATTCTTTTCCACTTAAAATATGATATAAAAGATTTTTCATTTCAAATGGTGATAAATTTAATAAATATTCGGAAGCAGCTTCACCATTACAATTCAAAGTACGTGATAATTCTTTGGCCATCACTTGAATTATTAGACCAACTCGTAAACGTAACATTTCATGAAATAATTGCGGTTCAGTACGTATAAACATAGCTAAATATACTAATAATTCTTGGGTTAACATAGCCGTACTCTCATCATCACCATATGCCTAATTATTCATATAGTTCCCCATGAATACCATAAGAACGCCAGAATAATGAAATAAAAAAGCGAAAATATTATTACGTTAACTCAAGAAAGATATGTAAAATATATAGATAATATGAATAACGATTACTTCGTGTATTAATTGCCTTAAATCAACCTCCGGTAATGGGCCAGTTATGGTACATTCATTAAATGGTGGCATACCAACAGTTACTTGCTTCTGACGCACCAATAAATCTGTAACAGCTTTTGCCAAATCTTCTACACGTTTGCCTAACATTCCAGCCGTATGACGCACTAGCCCCCATAATTTCTGTTGACATGCCTTCTCATATAAAATTTTAAGCAGATCACGTACAGTTACCACCTGTTCTTCTTCGAATAACTCTTTTTGCATATAAAATATAGAAAAACGCATTTGTTAACATAAGATAAATATGAAAGTTCAATTTAATTAAAATTTAAGGTTACAAATGCACACACATACACAAATTGAAACATAATTTATATTTATATGTAATGAATGATTCCTTGAATATATATGAACTTACCTGCTGATGATGATGATACAGATTGAAATTCTATGTCACACAGAAATATTTTTACAGAATGTGTAATATCACACAAATCACAAAAATGTATCCAAGGGACATTAGAACAACAACAACAACAAAAAAAAAAGAACGAAAGAAAAATCATAAGCAAAGACAAAACTAATAAGTGATATACGATAAATGAAATTAGATGGGCAGACATGCAAATTATTAAATGAATTATAAACATACATATAAAACAAATATATATGTTATATTGATATTTATTAATCGGTTGAGACCGATTATTAAATATCCTGCTCCACATTTTTATAACAGAATACCCAGAAAAATTCGTTGCAAAATAAATAGTTTGTTGTATGAAGCGTGGTCATAGTAATAACGATATCTTCATGAATCAAATTTAAAAAACCATAGTCTACTTTTAGGTGTATTATACAATTAGCTATTTAATTTAAGGTTTCATCATACCCGTATTAAAATCTAATCCTTCTGTATCTACCAAATGTTGTAATATATCGCCTTGTTCTTCAAGATTTTCAGTTTCTCTTAACATTGCAATTAATTCTTCTATTTCAGTATCAGCAAAATTATTATCCGTGCGAGTTCTTTGTGCATGCGGTATTTTAGAAATTTTCGTTGTAGAATTTTGATCTGTAAGCACAGAAGTGTTAGATTGAAGATTTTTCAATGCATTATTATTATCACATTCTATTTCCATATCATTTGATTGAATTTGTTTCACATCTTTCATTGTGGCATCAAATACATCTAAATGGGTTTGTTTATTCATTTTTAACCATGGCGGTGGTATCATAGATGATAAACGCCTTTCAACAAGTGCTACTGTAACTGTTGGTCCCTCCATACCCAATATATCAGCTTTAATACAATTTGAATTATGCAAACTTTTCATAAAAGAATTAAATTTTTTGTTAAAATAATTGATTACACTTACAATCTACATTAATTGATCGAGTTTTTTTGATGGCACCTTTACATGAAACACGCTTCCTTAAATATTTTGATCGATGCGGATTCTGTTTTAAATTTAATGTATTCCGTATATGACTAAATGTACCCAATAAATGTTCATCCAAATATGTTTGAACATCTGGATGCAAACGATCTGGATAACCATCTTCAGTACTAGCTAAGAAACTAAGATCCGTTATAGCTGATGTATTTAAAAAATCTTTTAAATTGCCTAACATAACACGTGTACCATTTATATAACCCGATTTTAATTTACGCATCGTTTGTATCATGGCCAAAGGGATTTTATCATGATCTAAAGTATCAGTTTTAATAAATCATAATAAATGCAACAGATGCCCACAGAATAAACAAATTGAATTAGAATATTAAAATACAATCAAAAATATTTGAAATTAAATCATCATCATCATCATTGGAATAATTATGAAAAAGTTAAAGAATGCGCTCCATAAACACATACACAAATTGGCACAAATGCATTACCTAACATATAATGTGTAGCCATTAATGTAATTGTTGGCCTTCCTAACATATGTCGCCAATTATTTGTAAGAAATGCTAAATTCGTTGTGAAATTACTTGCTAGCAAATCGGGATCACGAGTCATGTAATATTCTTCATAATCGATATGCTAAAAAATATACATGTACGTGTTGGTGGTGTGGCATGGAATGAGTGTGAGATGTAAGGTGTGTGTGTTTGTGTCATGCAATGAAAAAAAATTAAGTATTACAAAATTAGAACACAAAAAAAAATTAAGCAATAAAAGAAAAAATAAAGGAAATATATGAAATAAATAAATGTACACATTGTAAGATAATGTAAGGAATGAACGATTATAGGAAACCCAGCCAGAACGGGTTTCCAGTATTTTTATGTCGCAAAGGAAGCGACATAAAAATATAATAAATCAGCAAATTAAAGAAATAATCCTTACAAAACAAATAAGTAAAATTATCGTAAAATGATTGCGAGTCCTAACTCGGGTCATCTAATGCAATTTAATATAAAAATATTAGGAAAGTAAAAAAGTCAATAAACTTAACTTGGATCGATATGATCCGAATTTTGTACATGAATTTCAATAAACATCTTATTCATTTTGCTGAAAGTATATGGCAGAAAAGCAACATACATATTTTTGGTGATTGTTCATTTCAATTCATTATCTCTCTTTTCTTTTATTTTCTTTTCGCTTCTTTTACTGTTTACTTGATATATCCTACCTGTGGTGTAAAAGCAAAAATACGATCTTTCAACGCATAGAGTTTACTTGTACTTAATATGCCTACATCACGTGACTTACGGCCAGTCAAACCCAATTTATGATTGCGCCCCAAATATGTATACAAATGGCTTAAAACGCGTGCCGGTTGCACTTCAATTGGACTGACTTCAGATAATGTTTGACAATGTAAATCATATTGTAATAATTTATCACGTATTTCGTTCGTTTCAGCGATAATAACAACTTGTACAACAACGTCCGGTTTCTTTTCAGCACCCAAACGACGATTCAATGGATCTAATTCACCAACAGCTAAAAACCCTTCCAGTAAAAGTCTGCCTAATATATATAACGATTGGCCCCATAAAAACGGGCAACGACCGACCACTTCTCTAGGTTGAGAGCCAGGTTTTTCATATTCTTGCTCAACAACTTTATGAGGTACAGCATAACTTTCTGGTACTAATAATACATTATCTTCTCCATGTATCATAATTTTCTAACAATAAAAGAATAAATAAATAATGCACATTTTATTTATACCATTTTACGACTAACCTCTAATTCATCAGCGTATTGTTTAGCAGAATTCTGATCATTTTGAAATAGATAGAATAGAATTAAGTAACAATAAAATAATGGCCATTCACATTCAATATTCTCAAACATGCGTAACTCCCAACGTTCATAATATAGGCGTGTCGGATCCTCTTTTGGTGTACGATAGCCATCCCGTAGAAAACGTTTGCAACCGTATTGACCTTTCAAACGTCCTAAAATTGCTTCTATTGTTGTATGAATCAATTGTGGATCATCAACAGCGAACGCCGGAAAACCGATAATGCATAATAAACTCGAATCCAATTCTTTACTATTCGATTCTCGTGGTAGCATTGATTGTAAGACAGCTTGACATTTATATGCCTCATCAGCCAGTACATGTACAACACTTGCTGAACCACCACGTGCACCAAATAAATCCAATTCATTCATTGCTTCTAAGGCAGCTTTTGCCATACCAATACTACTGGCATTCAATTCTGGTTCACCATGATTGGTTTTATCACCACGCTCCCATATACCATAATCAGGTATACAATATGCCGATTCAATATAAAATATCAAATTTTGTATGAACGCTACTTCATCTAACGAGAAAACGATTTGTAATCCAGACGCTGTCATTTGTGCCAAAATTAATAAATATAATGAGACGGCATCTACTTGTAAATGGCCCCATTCATTATCCTTAACTACTGGTTGACCATTTTTACTAGAATATTTCGCATGCAACGAATCTAAGGGATTTTGGCTTATTTTAAATTTTTCCACTTTATCTTTCTGATTCATCATTGCCATTAACAGACCACGCATTAATTTCACACAACTTTGCTCCAATTCGTAACATATAGCACGATCCTCATCTTGTTCAGCTATCTTTTTGTATGTCATTGATAAGCCCCATACAGCTAAAATGCAATACACATTGTCTCTTATCCATGCATGTGAATTATCATTAGATGCTGGTAATAAACCGGTAACGGGCTCTTGATGTGACATAATTAAACGATGCACTACACGCCGATAATAATCTAAGCGTACCCCGACATCACTGCGTGAACGCATTGTCGTTATTTGCTTTATTTATAACTACAACTATTATTGTCTTTTTTTTATATTCCAATGGCGACGATACACACTATTTTCAATTCTTCCTTTAATTTATAATGTACAATTTAATTATATCATTCTATTTTCTATTTCTATTTGCGTTTGCAATAAAAAAATAAAAACTTTTCAATTACCCACGACACTTGTAAAAAGTATAAACAATTTTCTATCTCTTTTTCTATATGCGTAGGAAGCGAATTTATACTATACAGAGATGCAATTAGTTACTCTCAAAAATAAGCAGCAACAAAAAAGCTCTTTTAATTACAGAATTTCTGGTGGCCGATTTAAATATGAAGAAGAAGAAGAAGTATGAAAGCATTAGTAAAACGAGAAAATCTCTCTCTACTTTAATCTTGGAAAATGTTATACGATTTTATAATTTCACTGACTCAAATATGCGAATTTGATTAATTGATTGTTTTGTTTACACAATTATATTTATATAATAAAATAATGTCTGGAACCGATATTGAGGATCCAGTTGAACAAATGCTTAAGAAAACCGGCTGCATTGGCTACCACTATAAAGTTCAGGATTGTATAGCTGAAACAAAAGACTGGCGCCTTTGTCAAAATCAAGTGAAAGCATTTAAAGTTTGCATGCAAAAATATACGGAAAATCAAAAATTACAAAATTCACAATATAAATAAAAATGCTTCGAAGATTTATTAAAAATACTTTGGAGATGACACGTTATGATATTTTATCCTCTCCTACTAAATTGGTACTTGTAGTACGCAACGACTTAAAAATGTCCAAAGGTAAAACGGCGGCTCAATGCGCCCATGCAGCAGTACTTTGCGTACAGGATGCACAAATTAGCGCACGTGAAATTGTGGAATCATGGCTAAAGCAAGGACAACCAAAAGTCATTTTGAGAGTTGAGGGAGGCTACAATGAATTGATCCAAATTGAAAATGTTGCTAAAAAGCAAGGTTTAATTACAGTTTTAGTACATGATGCCGGAAAAACACAATTGCCTGCTGGAACAGCGACCGTATTAGGTATTGGTCCTGGTACTTGTCGCAAAATTGATAGCATAGTTTCAAATTTAAAATTATTATGATAAAATGTACATTTATCTTTTAATATTAGAAATCTTTATTCTAAGTAATAATAATCATAATGATAATAATGACAATAACAATTTTGCTGTCTAAGCTGAAGTTGCCTCATTAATCTGTTCTCTTTCTTTCGCCTTTGTAACAATTGTAAGTGAAACTGCTTTACCAAATGTTTCTACTAGATCCGATGTGACACGTTCCGTAATTTGCCGTAAACGACCATTCGATTCGCCACATATTAAACGTTCAATGCGCTTTGTAGGACATTGTACTTCTACTGAAACATATAACGTATTGTTCTCCACATTAAAATATTCTAAATATGTTTTCAAATTGTACGGTATTTCTTGAGGTAAATAATCCAATAAGCGTGCTCGAACACTATCTACAATAAGGTTTTCAGGTGATTCATCTGTGAAACTGTTCCTTGGATATTTCCAGCTTCTCTCTTTAGCATTTGCCATAAAATAATCCTGAATTTCTCTTAAGCCGTTACCATTAATAGCAGAAACCAAAAAGACTTCACTAAAATTACTCCATGACTTTTGTGATTCGTTTCCATCTGCAATTGAAGTTTCGGTATTGCATTCTGATTTTGATGTTCTTGATAAAGTGCACAATGAACCACTGGTCAGTAAGCGTATTAACTCTAAAGTAATCCGTTTTGATTTAAGGACATCTATCTTATTCAAAATTAATATACTTGGCAAATGTGGATAGGACCTTAAAGTCTGTATAACGGTAGGATGCAATTCTTTCCGTGTCCATCTATTTGATGCATCGTGCACAACAGCAATTATATCAGATCTTTGTATAGCATGCTTATAAGAACTTTTAAAAGATTTCTCTAAGTTATGCTTTTTTATATCCTTCTCGGTCACTAAACCGGGCGTATCATAAAATACTAACTGAGTTTCACCTAATGTATAAATAGCATTGTTCGCCTTTCTAGTTGTATGTACTTTACAAGATGTAGGGCAAACTCTATGATTTATAATATTATTAATTAATGTACTTTTACCAACATTAGGTACACCAATAATGGCTACACATAAAGATCGTTGTATTGGAAATGTTTGCACTTTATCATTTGTGCTATAGCGGCATATTCCGATATAATTTATATATGCACATTTAAAAGGTTGTAATGTCAATCGATTTACTACATTTTGGAATATAATCATTTTTTTAATAATTTCCTTATTTTGATTTTATATTTATTTTTTTTTTCTAGTACATTTATTTTCTTCTTACTCTTCTTCTTAAACATAATAACTGTTAACTTAAATACAGCTGATTTAACGCAACAACAAAATGTTCCTTATAATATATTACATAAATCCAGATACGAAATATACTACAATTTATATAAAATCATCTGCTCATCGATCAACATGTTTGTAAACATGTTTACAAACATTACGTATATGTGGCAGAACAAGCTACTTGTTAATTAGCAACAGCATTGTTTTTTTCAAATTTTTTTTTAATTTTCACTATGCCCAGCGATTAAGAATCGCTTTTTTAATTTATTATTATTATTAACTACATATAATTTACATTTCATATACTTAGTTAAGAATCTCAAGGTCAAAGTGACAACCTCGTCACATTAAATTGACAAATTCATCACATTAAATTGCATAACGTTTATTTATAATAATAAAAATGATTAAACAATATGGCAATTACAATTGAATGTACATAAATAAGCCCAATTGAATTGCATTACATCTATAAAGGACACACAAATAAATAAAACATAAATAAATAAAACATAAAAATTTTAAAAATTTAATTATAATTTAAATATTTAAGTATCAAAACGTAAACGGTATAAGGGACGACGGCCCTGTATGCGAAAACGTTTTGCTGTTAAATGAGATAAATCAGATGAAGATGGTGAAATCGACGAACTTATTGATGATAAAAAATTCGAAGATTTTTCACAAGATCTTTCAGTACTTGTAATAGATGGACGCTTACGTTTTAATGGTTTTATTGTAGTGTCACAGTTGTTTCGCATCTCATTATTCGTCTTTAGGGGTTTCATTAAAGTGCCAGTTACAATCGAAGCACATTTTTGTAGAATAGATTTTGTTGTAGTATTAGTATGTGGACGTTTTGAATCGTACGTTATGTTTTTCGTCTCAGACGATTTTGCTGTTTTCGTTGAAGAGAAACGTGTCACTGACGACATCAACGCAGACCATAAACTGCCAACATTAACAGCGCTAGTAACAACAGCTGCCATTTTATTCATCATTTGTTTGTCCCCATCATGCACTTGTTTCAAATCTTTTGTTTCTCTATTTTCATCATTTTCTTTTATAAAAACGTCATCGTCGTAATTTTCATTATCATTATCATTATCATTATCATCATCATTGCAATTTTCTATACAACTAAATGCAGTCGAATGTGCACAATATTTTAAATTTGGTTTCATTACTTCCTGATTTATTTTATTATCAGAATCATTTCGTTTTTTACCACAGTCTAAGGCTTGACGATGTTTCATTTTATTCTCACTATTGTTCGGTGTAGTATTTGGTGTAAAGAATATTTCACTATTAGAATCAGAACTGCTATTTCTACTTCTGTCGTTATTGTTATAATTCTTGCCATTGCCGCCATATTCTTCAATTTCAGGACTTTCATCAAATTTGATTAATTTCTTATTTATTACAGCACCAGGAATACGTGCGATCGGTGTTTTTATATTATTATTATTACTATGGTATTCATTTTCATTTTGATTTTTCATATTAGCATTGGTTGTCATTATTTGTAGTCCATTTGTACAAGTTTTTAAATGTTGAGCACGATGAGCGCGATAAGTTGTTATAGCATTTCGAGATTGAGCGTTTAGTTGATCATAATTTATGGATGCAGCCATATGTTTAGTTTGTGTTGTAATAACAATTGATTCGGTAGTAATTTTTTGTGCAGATAACACAATTTTACTTGATTGACTACCATGGGATGATGTTAACATTACTTCATTTGATTTAGTGGTTGCCTCTTTAGAACGTCGCTTGACAGGTGATAAACGTAAATCCAACGCTTGTGGCATCGTTGATTTTATTTGTACATCTTTATATTCAGCCAGACAACAATAATCTCTAATATCACCAGTTATGCCTCCCTCTAATGATGAATTATCTACTAAATTATGGGCAGCAATCGCTTTATGCATATTTTTAGACATTACATGACGCAATGGTGTTACTGTAAACATCCTTGTACGATTTGAAATAGCCATCGTTTTACGATATTGATAATCACCGCCACCATCACCCTCATTAGATATAGATGGTTGATGAATGCTAGCGTTAGGACAACTACCACTAGCACTAGCACTAGCACTAGCACTGGCATCCGAGTCAGCGGCACAAATGCTAGATATTTGAGCGGTACTACTACCAGCAACACCAAAGGTATGTTCACTAGGTTTCGATTTATCAGTTACCTTCACCATTTCAAATTGTAATGGTGTTGATGTGGAACGTATAATCTTCTTTTTGTCCAATGAAGTTTCCACAATACTCTTTTTCAATGATGCAGAATGATTACTTAATGATGACAGATTTCTTATTGATGAAACACTATGATCACTTGAAAAATGGGTGTAACTTGTTTTACTCGTTTTTACCTTCAAACGTGTACAATTCATCATTAAAACATTATTAGTTTTATTATCATTATTATTATTGGATGGCGTTCGTACAATTTGATTTTCCTGTTGCATTAATATTGTTGGTGTCGTTTGTGTTGATATCGTTTGTGTCATTATTGGTGGTGCTAATGCTGGTGTTTTGCATTGTAACGGTAATAATGGTGATCTTTTTACCGTTATTTTACATAATTCATTCGTTTTGCATTTTTGACCGCTAGTTAAAGATGACGATAATGATGATGATGATAGTGGTGGTGGTGGTGATACAATCATATCGTCACGTTCTGGTTGCATACAATAATTATGATCTGTTGATGAATTTTTAAAACATTTCGTAAACTCTTTCAGATCATCCATATTTTTAAAAAGCTGTAAACATTTTACACACTGCAACGGTAAATGTTGTTGTTCAATATGTTTTAGAATTTCATTTGGTATGACTGTTGTCAATGGAAATGAACATTTTTGACATATAGGGCATAGATATATTGATTCACTATTATTCGATTGATTTTGTTCGCCTTGTACATTGGCATTAGTTTCTTTATAGATTACAATGCCATGAGTTTTCATTTCATGTTGGAAACAGCAACTACTACAACAGAACACTTTATCGCACGTTTTACATTTAACCTTAACAATATATAATGTAAGTGAATATATACATACACGTGTACATATATATGTATTATTATTATTATAAATCAACTATTTAGTATTCATACTATTCTTAAATATTTCAAACTTACTTCATCTGAAATATACATAAGAAATTAAAAGGAATAAACAGTAAACTAACAAAAAATATAGAACGTTCCTTACACAAGTAAAATTGAACCTTACACTACGCACATTTTCTTTTTTAAATTTACATAACGGGACTTTATGCATTTTTTTTCTCTTCTTCTTCACATTAATAACTGTAATTGTAATAAATTTTTACATATGTATCCAGCATGAAATTACGTTTTAAAAATGTAATGTAAACGTCAGTAAAAGAATTCTCTTAAACCATGAATCAATGTTATTGTTTTTGTCTTTATTTTAACATCGTTCAAAAGTCAACAATTTACTTGTGTTGCCTATTCAACATGCTTTGTAGACGCCACTGTAATAATTGCCGCTAGATCGTATATTTGGGCAAATACGATCTCATCTTACCCCATTTCCTTGGATTAATCAAGAAATAAAAGTAGGTGTAACAAAAATATGCTAGGAAACTTTAAAAGAACGCTTCTGTATAATAATGCTAGAAATCGGATATGTAATCTAATAACATATTCAAATGAACTGGCAACAAGAAGGCAGATTTACTTAAATCTATGGGGGAAATGATTCTAAACAGATTGATATAATAAATGGCAGACCTACCTCAAGCCATTCTGGGCTAATATAACTGAAGAAACCTATTAAGGCATCCAAAGAGCAAGAAGGAAAACCCTACTTAAGATAAAAATATTTTTAATGCATTTCAGTTAGTTTAGTATAATCAAATAAATAGAAATAATTGATAAATTTCGAAATGTAAATATATTAAAAATTTACAATGTACATTTAGTAATTGCACATTAATATTATTTCTTTGGGTTTTGTTTTAAAGTAATGGATCATTATTATCTTCCTCATTGTAAATTTGATTATATGTTTGATAGAAAGCTGTTTCGCTATCACTCTCCGACTCAGTACCATCAGAATGATCTAATACAATGTTATCATCATTGTAGTTTACAGATGGCATATGCTTAAAATCATTATGGGTTATTTCTGCTATATCAACATCATCATCAATATCATAATTATATTTTAACCATGAGTATTTTGTGTCTTCATATAATAAACGAGGCCATCTCATATAGATGCATTTAACTAAACGTACAAGAACATTTAAGCCACGTATTTCATGTGAGACCAATTCAGGTACAACACAACCCAATAAATTTAACATTAATACATACATTGTATTATTAATAGTAGTAGCAAATTGTATACTAGATTCAGTAACTTTGAGGTAATATTTGTAAACATCAGGTACATGTATAGATATACAAATGAGATAATCTGTTTCATACCATGTCGTATCTGGACGTTTATTCATAAACTTCAATGGCGGTATGGTAACAGAGTTTTCATCCGTTTCCTCCTTAGCCACTTTATCGAAAATATTTTGATTTGTGTCATTGTTTTTTAAGGTTTTGGTTTTGGGTTCTCCTTTGGTTTCGCTTTTAGTTTTGGTTTTCTTTAAGTCTACTTCTTCAACCGCATTTTTTTCCTTTCTTTCTACCTTCTTCTGGTTTTCACTTTCCACAGCATTCTGTTGTTTCTGTTGTTTCCGTTGTTGATCTGACGGCACTATGCAGCCAAATGATTCTAAGAAATTTGATAAATCCTCATCTAAAGCGTTGTCGAGACATTTTAGTAATTCATCAAGAGATACGACATTATTATCACTAACATTATTGCCATAATTACAAATTGTTTTCTCATGTTCCGCATCATTATTTTCCTCATTACCAATTTGAAGCGTATATTCCAAAAAATGTTTTGTATCCGGATCAGATTCCGTGATACCTTTCTCCAATAGTATTAAATTGAACATTTGAGCATTTACAAAATCGTCATACTTTTCACATTCATATAATAAAATTTTGTAAGAATTAATAGATAAATCGCGTAAAATCATTGATCGATTTTCTATATTATTCTTTACCACACCACAGGCATATAAATAATTTTTGGTCACTTGATAACGTTTACAAAAACGATTCCATTCTATGCCAGCCAAAGTGCAATGGATTGCCTGGTAAGGTGTAAAATTAATAATTTCTTCAGTGGTTTCATAATAGAAATCATTATTTTCAAAATCTGCTGCTTTCACGGTAACAAAATATGCATAATCACATAAGAAGAATCGATATAAATATTCCTGTGGCTCATTACCAAAAATTCCACATAATCGTGCTCTTAAATATAAATTGTTACATTTGATTATACAATCGTGCAATGGTTTTAATGATTTCCATGAATCACATAAAAATCCATCATTTTGCATTTGCTCTTCATCATCATCAAGTTCTTCTTCTTGTTGTTGTTGTTGTTGCTGCTGCTGCTGTTTTTCGATATGTTGTTTAATTAAACTGTTAAGTTGATTAAATTTATTAATGTGTTCATTATCGGCAAGTTGTAAGAAAATATCCTCCCAATTTCCATTATCACTTTCATCGCCGATTTCCACAGATGTCATTTCATTTAATGTCAATTCACACCAACTACCATTATTTTGCATTTTCATATCATTATCATCACCATTATCAGGATTTTCGGAAACCTAATATTTATATTTAAATAAATAATCAAGTAAAAATTTTATAATTTGTCCAAAATTTTCACACTTATTTAGTATGATTATTATGAGATTTCATATTTTATCCAAAAATTTATGGAAGTCATACCTTTTTTTTTTTATTCTTTCATTAAATAATCTCTAAAATTTTGGCCTGTACTTTGATAAAAAAAACTCCACGGACTGGTAACGGACAGAAAAGTTAAATCAAATTAAAAGTTGATCGATTTAATAAAAATGAATGCATCTTAAGCCCTGCTGAATGTCACAAAAATGCGAATAAACCAGTTAAACCTTTTATGACCCCATATCAGAAATGATGCACATCAAATTTCCTTTATTTAGTCTAAATTTTTCATTAATGGAATATTTCAAATATCAGACTTTTCTTATGTATCAGTCAGAAGAATATCATGCACTAATTCAAACTATAATTATTTTATTTCTTATTCACCTTATTTAAAGTGTTTTCATTTGATTTCATCGAGCATTCTTGTGCTTCTTTTTGAGTCGCTTGTGTGCTTTCCTCCTTCGACTTTGCAATTTCATCGTTATTTTTCTTAACATTTAATAAATTATTGCTTTGATTACTTTCAGAAGATAAATCCAATGTAATTTGATTCGTATTATTGCAAACACTATTATTGCCGTTGCTTTTACTATTATTTGCCTTTAGATATGCGATATTTTCTTCAAGTACCTCTCGTATACTTTTTCCATTTTTCCCATTACATGAAACACCGAATTCTTTCTTAATTAATGCTTTCTTTATATTAATCAGTTGTATGTATGTGCCAACAGTATTCATTTTTTCCATAACCAACAAATTATTAATCCATATGGTTTCGGCTAAAGCATAATTTATATTAACCTGTAGAATGTGATCTTCAGCAACATCCTTAATAATCCATTTCTCAACTTGCTTTATTGCTTTCGTATCCCATGTAAGTTCATTATCATGTGGCACAACATTACATAAACGCAAATCAATAGCTAAAGCTGGGAAATCGATAAATTTCTCATGGCATTGTAATAGATCACCACATTTGACACCCGGTACAATTATACCATCATCAATTAATTTGATTGTGATTCTATAATTATTTACGACAATATTTACATTTTTATCGAGTGGAGGCACTTTAATAATACGTGCCCTTCTATAACTATCCGAATACATATAAATGCAGATATCGTTGAGTTTGGGCGGCCAATGTACGGTTAAAGATGTTGGATCCTTATAATGTTTATTAAGATTAAGTAAAAATTTTGCAGCATCAGATGAGCGCCTCACTTCTAGCCACTTTGTCGAATTTATTGGTTTATGCTCAAGTAAACGGGCCACATAATGTGTCGGTGAAAAAACCTACATAAATGGCAGAATTAAAATGTTCAAAAACTCTTAAAGCATTTTTAAAATAAGAAACAGTTTTTTAAATCATTTATTTCTATTTGCACAGTTCTCTGCCTAAAATCGATCCATGTATTTTTATTATTAACGTTTATTATTATACACTTTGAGATATTTTTAAGATATTTCGTAAGTGGATGTATTTTAAGTCAAGGACATTTGGTATTAGGACCATGGACTTGACGACTTATTTAAAAAAAGACTCTTTATATAGAATTAATTGATTTTATGAAAAGTGATATAGAAACTTTAAAGACATTCAAATTCAGACAAAATTACAATTCCCCTAAAACATCCGGTACTTTGCAAAATTTAGATTAAAAGCATCGTGATTATTTTGCACTCTCTCTCCCCTCCCTTACTGCCTGCCACATAATTTTCCATATATCTTCATATGATTATAACAAGAATGTGGTATAGGCTCTTAGTTGATCGTTATTACTGATTTCCTTTTCCCTTTTTTATGAGATTTTAAAAATTTATAATTTACCTTAAGTACATGAACACGCATTTCACCATTTGTAGGAATATCATCTGCTGGTGTGACAACATCCGAGTATATCAATTCATGACGATCAGTACATCCCGGCTCAATACATTCACCAAATTCTAATAATTTCGGGCACAATAAGGCACCTTCGGAAATACGTGCCTCTTCGAGTGCTCTACGTTCCCGTTTAGCTACCGCTAATATATCCGGATGAACAGTTTGATTATGGCTAACCATAAATTCAACTAAACGTGGTAAATGGATATTATTTTCCTCATCTAATAATATAAGAGAATGGGGTCTAGCATTTACAACTTCAACAACGGAAATGTCGTCTGTATCATTATTATTTTCATTATAGACTGATTTAAACTTATTATGCACCAAATTCTCGTATGAATGAGCCAACACTGAAAAACGTTGTGTAAACTTCGTCCATGATGCTGGCATTGAATAATGAATCAAATTCAAAGCATTTCTTATTCGTAATTCACTTAAACGGCTATCCGTACAAACTAATATTTGATCAGATATCTGTGATTTGTGAAAAATATGTATATAAAAAAAAATACGTTAAAACAATTGGGAGAGAGTAGGAGGAGAAAAATTAATATAATAATATGGATACAGTAAGCTTCTACCTTTTTCTTCCATTCATCTATTATATGCAATGTATTATACTTTTCTGTATAATCCGTAAAACAACCAATACTTGGATAGCCGCAATTTTCTAAATAGTCTTTAATTTGTTGAACATCAATATCATTTCTACAAATAATTATAGTACGGCATTGACTTTGATGTATTTGTTGTTGTTGCTGTTGTTTTATAAATTTTAAAATTGTCGCTGCCTTCTGTGATTTGGTACATAATTTTATAGAAATAACTGCACGGCCATAAACAGCAGCCTCCAAAAAGTCACCAATTACTAATAATGGTTGATTTGATATTCGTATTAATCTTGCCATTAATCCATCCCAATCTCTTGATGTGACAATTAATTGTGGCGCCAATACTTCTTCAACATCTTGTGCTAATGATGATGGCTTTTTGCAAATTTTTAAAATAACTTTCAAACATGCCTGCAAATCGTCCAACGCTTGATTTTGTATGCAGTCCATGTCATCTATTACAATATGTTGGAGGCGTTTTGTATCAAATAATGGCTCATTTTTTGAATGCTTAATTAAGCGTAAAAAACTTGATGGTGTGGTGATAAATAAGCCACAAGCATCTAATAATTGAAGTTTCGTTTCGACGAAATTTCTTAAACCAAATGATGCTATCACCGAAGGTGCTTCACTTTTAAAATCATTCAAAAGTCGACAACTTATTTCAGTTACCTGTTCAACATGCTTTGTAGATGCCACTATAATAATTGCTATTGGACCGTATGTTGGTGTTTGATTAGCCGTCCGATAACAAACCAAACTACATATGGCTGGCAAATATGACCATGTTTTACCCGATTTTCTTGGATTAATTAAGAAATAGGAATTGCCACGTAATATATGTGACCATGAATAGGCTTGGGAACGTAAAATATTTGTTATACGCATGCGTAACATTGCTTCATGAATTTCGGGACAGAATGATGCTTCCATAATATTATTAATTGGATTTAGTGGCACACTGGAATGGGCCAATATTAAATCCTTAACAAAATCTCCAGTTAAGTTGACTTCTCCTTTCACAATGGGTAAACATTCAGATTCCTTCATAATTACTTCTCTAGGATTATCCTTGCAATTATCATTTTTATTGTTACTTATTGTTTCTATTAATGGTAAAGTTTCCAACATCATTAACATTTGAGATCTTGTTAAAGTATTATTTTCTTTTGCCTCTGTGATTGAAGCTATCGAATTTATTGTAGACGTCGTCATCGTCATTGTTATTGTTGTTGTTGCTGTTGTAGCCATTACACTTTTATTTTTATTTGTTGGTACTAATTGCAAATCTAATTTGTTATTATAAGCATTTTCTTTTTCCTCTAGTGGCCCCTTAAAAATAGTTGAAGTATTCTTTATCTGTTTTGTGGGTGATTTTAATTTATTAATAGCAATTTGATCATCTGAATGTTTTGGAATTTCTTTCAGTAAAGTTGATGTCGTTTCGTTAGATGCAATTCTATATTTTGATTTGCAGAAATGCATGAAATCATAATATAAATCATTTTACTTGAAAAATCTATTTAGTGCTTCACAAGTTTTCTTAAAACTATGAATATTAAAGTTTATGTCATTTCCATTTGATAAACTTACGTAACAGAGATCGTTTTTTGATATTTGATGACTGGTGCAACTTGACGTTGATGAAATGCATCGTCAATCGTAAGTTGCTTTTGCGCGGGTACATTTTCTGTAAATTGTGATGATGATAATGGGGATGTGATTGCTGTTGCAACAGTTTGCTGATGTAATACTAATGTTTTGACTTCTGATTTCATTTTTCTTGTTACATCCAATATTGTTGTTGTTATCGTTGATGCTGTTGTTGTTATCGTTGATGCTGTTGACGTTGGCCTTATTGCAGATGTTGAAGATGTTGTAAGATCATCATGTGGCATATTATCATAACGTGCCGTCGGTTTGCGATGCCAATGATTATCTTCATCACGATATTTATTCAAACGCGTCACATCAAAACCAGCTGGTAAAAATTTGCAATTTTCATGCGGATTTAATTCCATCATCTGAAATAAATGCAAAGGCAAAAGCTTGTAAATGATCTTGTTGTAACGATCTTATTCAATGAACAATAAATTTCACAAAATCTGTAAGTTTCAATGAATTTCACAAAACAAATATAGAGACTTTAAATATTTACCGCTTTCGAAGAAATTTCTATTTGTTTAGAAATTTCCTTAAATGATTTTAAATGTGATGGTGGTGGTTTTATTCTAAAATTGTTACAATCCATTCGAAAATTGTCATGATTATTATTTTTACATTTTAAAGCCTTTCCCCCAGCTACTTCTTTATCAGCCTGTAAATATTGTTTAATTTATTTAGAGTTATAATAAAAAAGTAAATGCATTTTTTTACCATGTCTGCGTTTCCTTTTGACTTCGCACACAATTGAAGGGAATTATTATTATTGTTATTATTAAAGTTAATGACCATAGATTTTGTAGGAACAACCCGGTCTATCGGTAATGTAGTACAAATTTCCTTAAAACACTGCTTAGGGGGCTTGAAAGTGATATAATAAAAATTAAAGTTTAAAAGAAATATATATGTTATAGTCGAACGTAGCCAACTATTAAATACCCTACAACGCATTTTATTAAATAATATATGCTAATTTTTCTTAATAAAAACTCTTCCCGTCTAGACATGCTTAAATCGATTCAAAAAGTTATTCTGAGTCGATCGATTTATCTTAACTCTTTCTGGGGTTCGTTCTGTGTGTTATATACAACAGCATAAACTTTTACGCAGTCCTAAAAGTGGGGTAAGGTATAATAAGCAACTGTAACAGCAATAAATATGCAAAAAATGCAAAACGGGGCCTACAAAATGTTCAAAAATGTTTCTTTTTTAAGACAAACGAACAAACGTAAATCTCTTCAGAATTTGATGTTAATTAAGGACATATATACTTTGTAGGGCCACCAATGCTTCCTTATAAATGGTGGATATAACAAAAACAATATAACAGAAGTAATTTTGTCTTTTTAATGTAATATAAGTTAATAAATAATTGATTACTTTTTCAGGAGGCTTCTTATGATATTTCACTTGAATTGGTCTGTTTGTTGAAAGTGAGGAAGCCGATGAATTGCTATGGTTTACATTTAAATATTCAGTAAAATTAACTGCTTCAACATTTCTTTTAAAAATTGTCTTCTCTTCCCTTTTGTCGCCTTTTGCAGATATTTTTTTCAATTTAGCCAATTCGTTTACATTGTTATATTGTTTCAACTTGATATTTAGCTTATTGGAATGGTTGTATAAGCCTTTGTCATTAAAAGTATTCTTAAAATGATGTTTATCATCATTATGATAAATGTGTTTGGAATGATTTTCAGTGTTTTGAATGTTCTTGTTTTGTTGCTGTTGCTGCTTGCATTGTTGGTGTTGGTTCATGGCAGACACCGAGTCCGAAATATTCGTAGAATTACCTAATACAGAACTATGAAAATTTTCGATATTTGATGGTGCACCCAGTAAATGAACTTGGCGAACATTACGGGCACATTTATCTTCAATTTTACCCCTTGAAAATTTATCTACCACGGTAGTTGCATTACTTTGTTTAATTACATCAGCACGCTTAAAAATTTCGAAATTCGTTTTCAATTTAACTCGATGATCATTTGTCTTCCATCGTGGAATATTAGTCGTTTTTAATTCATGCAATACACTTTCAAAATCTGAATGTATTTCAAAGCCGTAACGCTTCTCAACTAAATAATCTTTAATATTTAGTGATTTACCCTCAAAATCCACAATATAAAAATTACCCCAATGATGTCTATGAAGCGTTTGAAATTTATCGGCAAACCTAATTAAAGATGCATTTGATAGTTTTTCTTGTAAATTATTGCAAATCTCTTGCGACCAAGCACATTGGTCTCGTACGTGTAATACATTTTCTTGAAAATCCAATTTGTCTGTAGTAGTAGTAGGAATTATATTAATAATGCCACCACGTCTTATGTAGTCAAAGCGTTTTGTCATGGCATTTGGTATGGGATGTATGGTAGCTTTTGCAGTCAAAAATGGAAAACCATAATCAATAGACCAAACAATGAAATTCTCCTTTTCATTATGTGGTCGATGTAATATTTCCACTCGGATAAATTTATTCCAATTCAAATACAATACGGCAACTAGATCACCAACTTGTGGATTTAATTGGCTATCAAATGACGGTAGTTTCTGCTTATATAATAATTGCAATTTGCTCTCCATTTTTTTTATAGCTTGTAATTCCACTTTAAATTCGTTCGCCACATGGTACCAAAATAAATGTGGATTAATAAAATGTGTTACAACAATTGTATCCATATTTTCCATCTTTGTTCTCTTTAATACTAATTCTGATTTATATTATTAATTATTTCGACATCAAATTTATTTAAAAAAAGAAAAGACGATTTTTCAAGAAATTAGCACATCATAGAATTTAAAGCGCGCCGAGCTTTTAAAATTACCAAATAATTACTTTAGTGAAATTAACAAATATCAAATATAATTAAAAACTAAACCTAATAAAAAATGTCAACTAAATATAGTGATTACATCGTTATATCTAAAGCACATGGCAAATAAATATTTCTTATTTAATTATAATATTTAATTATAATATTGATTAATATAAAGAAAATTAGAGCTTGGTGTATTGTGAACATTGCCATATTAAACATTGTCTATATCCACAGGTTTATATGAATGCTTCTTAATTTCTTTGTGAATTTAAGTAATTGAATTAGAACTCTACAATTATAGAGTTATAAAGACAGAAAAGATGATCATGTATTCATTTATTCTATTTCTTCTTTGTGCCTTTCTGAATTTTGCACTACATTAAAAAGTTAATTAAACTAGTTGATATTGTGGACCTATTCGTTGTTGATAATTTCACTAGCGTAAGGAATAAATAATAAAATGATATAACTGTATTGTTTGTATACTCCATTTATTATGTTATATATATATTTATATAAAAATTCATATTTACGTATTATATTCTGCATTAAGTTTATAATTTTTTTAGCAATATTTGCTACTGCCCCTTCCATTTGTACATCTCCATAGAGAATTCATACCCATAGAGATTTCATAAGCAAAGCACCAAAAAGAATTTATTTAGAAAAACGGGTTAGGAAATTGGTGTTGACTAATATCAAGTCTAACTCTATACAAGAACTCTAGACATATTGCACATATTCGCTTAAAAGCGTTAAAGCTAAATGGAGAAAGTGTGCCCTTCATTCAACCACTGCAAGAATGAATCAAGTGGAAACTGCTTCATTATTAGAAAATTAATTGATGGGTAATTTATTCCATTTTATTACAATTACAAATAATCATTTAAATATTTTGTAAATAACAAAATAAACACTTACTTGTTTATATAAAACTTAGTCCAGAGATTTAAATTAATGGAGCTCTAAGAAGAACTAAAAAGCTAATCAAAATATTTGTGACGGCAATAAATGATTATATATACAATTGAATTCGGGAATGAATTTCAACGCCATTCATTTGTGGAGGATGCACAAGGTGAATGAAAATTATTTTTCTTAGTATTTTTTTTTTTTTTTGTTTAACAATTTAAGCGAACAAAATTCTATTCAAGAGAAATGCCATTTACATTGTCAGGAATATTAAAATAGGAGGAAAAAATAGTATTTTTTTATTGTAATGCTAAATAACGTGAAATTTCAATAAAGACATAATTTACTTTTGCGTTCTTTTTTTCCTCTTTTTCTATAATTTTTTCAGATTGTGGTATGCAGAATTTTATGCATCACATAAACATAATGATTTATTTTACAATTTTGCTTTTTTGTTTTTTTTTACTAACGCTTTAGCTCCTCAATACAATTCTTTTTCTTCTTCTTTTGCTGTATTAGTATAAACCGTTATACACTCACTTTGCTTTGTTTTCTTATTTTATAACGAATATTAAAAAAATAAAAATGTAATTCTATAACAAAACAGAAAAAATAATATTTCTACTTTTTCCTCATTTACTCTTTTCTCATTTTTTTCTCTTTTGTCATTTTATCATCCTAGTAGTATATTGAAATATTTTTTTTAATTACTTACTGCATATGTATGCATATATACATACATATATATGTTTAAGTATGCAGTAAGTTATATACATGTATTTATGCAAAAGTAAAAAAAAAGAAACAAAAAAAAGAGGGGCACTAATTTTTTCGTTACTCTCTGAGAACCAACAATCAATTTCGATATAATGGTTGTTGGGCTAATTAGAACTAGTACAATTTCTTATATATATATATATATATATATATATATATATATATATATATATATAATTTATTAATATATTATGTAGGCATCGATTCTCTTAGTGAATTTTGTTTTACTTAACTTGTTAGTTGAACATGAAAGATACAGTCCATACACTTTTTTTGGCGGTATGAGCTTTTCTCTTTGTTTGTTCCTTCTTTTTTTTGTTTTTTGAATTATCCATATTTATTTTAACATACATACATACTATTCAGTTCTGTTTATCTGTTCCATTCTACTATTTCTTCCCTTTTTTTGTATCTCTTTTACTAGTATTAATAATTTATTGTTTTTGTTCTTTTCTTATATATGTTTATGTGTTGTATATATATTTATATGTATGTATAAGTTGTAACTAATGCATGGTTTAAAACCGCCTCTACCGTGGTGTTAAACGACGTACTGGTGGTCGTATTTTTCGTCTCGCTTGTTGAGTCGATGTAGTACCCGGCATTGAATTTGGTGCAAATATATTATTAGTTGTCGGCATTGGTGCTGCATTAAATTGAAATGGTGCATTCGGTGCAACCTGTAATGTAATAAATATTATTTAAAATTACTAATAATTACTTTAAGTCATGACTTGCGGAAATAATGCGAAGGAAGAACAAAAAAGCAAAGAAAAATAAAAACTACTTCACTTTAAATGAATTATGAATTATATGAAAAAATTGCAGTAACATTCTTATAAATTTTTACGAAATCATAAAGCATTGCAACATTGTTTTTTTGACTTGTAGGTAAAGTTTATAATAGTAATTGTTATTTCGGATCTGCATATGTTGATGGAATTTAAAATGTATATTCGTTTAATGTTCATTAATTTAAATTAATTTACTTTTTGTTTGCACTTTTTCGTATAATTCTTTTTAGATACACAATAAAAAATCAAATTAATCAAACGAAAGCAACTATTTGAAAGATAAACAAGCTGCAGCAACAATTTTGAAAATTTATCACATAAAGTTGTAAAGCATTGATATTTTTTACTACATTGATGCAACATTTTTGCTTTGTATACATTAACTAGCAACAACGCTTACAGAATGAATATTAAACGAACGTGAAAAGTGTCAATTAAAAAAGAAAAATTAAAAAGTATTAAAAAGGATGAATGAATGTTTAAAAACAATATGAAGGAATTGTTACGTTACCTCTGTTGCACCACCAGTAAATTTATAAAACGGAGTTAACGGTGTCGCACCAAATTGAAATGGTTTCACCACATTTTGTGATTGCTATGCACGATAAATTTCCAATATGTCAGTACAATAGTATAGTACAATATGTTTCAGTAGGTACACGTAAATATAGGCACAACACAGAATATTTATATACATACAATGTATACATATATGTACAGTGTATAATATATATACGAACACAACATTTATACATATTTATATTTATATGTATTTCAGTTTCAAATTTCATTCAAGTTTTGTTTTATTTTATTTTTTTCAGTTATAATTTTGGTGATGATTATTTGTTTTCGTTTGCGTTTTCGTTTACAAAAACAAAAAAAAATTCAAGTAAATTAAAGTGAAAGAAAGAGACCGAAAGATAGAGACGGAAAAGATGGAGTAAATCAAAAAAAAAAAAGAACGTTCATTAGACACGTTTAATATAACAAAAATATTTAATTTTACTGATATGAAAATATATTGGACTGCCATTTACTTACCTCATTTATTCCAGTAAAATTGAATGTTGGCTGAGATATTGTCCCTGATGCGGCTACACTTCCAAAATTGAATACCGGTGCTGTTGATGTTTTTGTTGTTGCAGCCGAACTGAAATTAAACCCAACCTTATAAAATAAAGGAAAAAAATTAATAAATAAAATAATAGCACGAAACAATAAACAAATAAATTAAATAGAATATAAAAAAAAGACATTAAATTAATCAGAAAATTAATCATTTAAATTATGGCACATTAAATCTATCACATACATTTGGCGTTGTTGCACCAGCAGTATTATTATTAGCTCCAAATGTAAATGATAAACCGCTCGATGATGGTTTCGTCTCCAATATTGCGCTTTTTGTTTCATTTGAGGGTAATACACCGAAACCACCAAATGTTGAACTGGTCGCCGAAGTTGATGCACTACCAAATGTTATCATAGATGTTGCTGCTGTCGTCGCTACAACAGATGATGGTGTTGACGCTGATGATGATGAGACACCACCAAAAGTTGCATTACCAAATACATGTGCTGGCGCTGTGTTAGTGAAAGCTGCCCCAAATAAACTGCCTGACGATGATGGTGTCGCAGCATTTGATCCAAAAATATTATTCTGAAATTTTGAGAATGCACTAAATGAATCAATTTTAACAAAAAAAAAAAAAAAAAAAAAAAAAAAAAAAAAAAAAAACTCCTGTAAATTGTCTTACATTATTGACTGAAGTACTTGTTGTTGCTGCTACTGTAGCTGCGGCTGCGGCTGCGGCTGCCGCTGCACCAAATATTGATGATGCATTATTAGCATTTGCATTAGGAATCCTTGTAGAACCAAATGTAAACATGGATGATGCTCCCTGCATTGTATTCTGATTCTGTTGGTTTCCTTCATCTGTTTTTGCGTCATTGCTGTTTGCGCCAAAAATAAAATTACTTTTAGGCCATGCTCCAACGGTCGTTGTTGTTGCTATTGTTAACGATGACGATGACGATGACGATGGTACTGCTTGAGTTGAAGTAAATGCCATGCCTGAGATTGTTGCTGTTGTTACTATATTGGTTGCTAATACGGTTGTCTTAAGAGGCGATTTTGCTGCTGCCAAACCAAATGTGAAACTCGATGCAGTGCTATTCGAACTACCAAATAAAGATTGTGTTGTTGCAGTTGTGCTAGATTTATTGCCACCAAATGAACTAAAAAGATTCGAACTTTGCGGCTTATTATTATTATTATTATTATTAGCATTGTTAGTTATGGCAAACACATTTGACGAGGTATTCGTTATTGGACTGGTCATCGTAGATGAACTAACAATTCCACCGAATATATTATTTTGGGTTGCATTATTAATGACTTTGGAACTGTCACTTGTGGTAGCATTTGTACTACTGCTTACACTTATAGTTGTAGGTGTTATACTAAATGTATTGGTCACATTAGCTGATGCAGTTGATTGTGTTGCCGCATTTTCAAGACTAGTTGATTTTGTGCCAATATTACTGGTATTAATAGCATTTGCACCAAATACGAAACCCCCAAACGGTGAGTTATTCTTATTATTAGTACTGCTGCTTACAGTTACCGTTGAGATTGGCATTCCAAAAGTAGATTTTTGTGTTGACGGTGTCGATATTGCAGTTGATGAGCTTGCTACAATTGCACTATTGGCTATTGAATTGTTTAGTGGTATTTGTTGTTTATTTGCTGTTGCTGATTCAAAAGTGAATCCAGATACGGGGCTGAGTACATTATTTGAATTGGAAAAATTCGGTGAGAAAGTTTTAAATATATTTTCACTTGTAGCTAACTTTTCCTGATTGCTACAGTTTAATCTACTACCAGAATTAAATGTAACTGCTGTTATTACTGGTGTAGATGCTGTAACTGCTGTTGTTGTCTTTGTAGATGTAGATTCTTTTGAGGTCGCTGTAAACAGACTCTTATTATTAGATGTTGTTGTCAAATTGAATGTAATATTGGCCGCGGTACAAACAATTGGCGTAGCTGTTGCAGTGGTTGATGTTACATTAGATGATTCAAATGGTTTCTGTAAATTGGCTGGTAGTGCTGAAGATGTTGTTGTTGTTGATCTCGTTGCTTGTGAATTTTCATTTTGTTGCATTTTATTCACGCTATCTGTAATATCTTTATCTTTAGCGGGCTGTAATTGGAATTGAGATTGAATTTCAATTGTTTTGTCAGTGTCATTAACCATCATCTGGTTTTCTGTCAATGTATTTGTATTTTGAAATGACGTGCTATTGGATGTTTCTTTTTGTAAATCTTCTTCTTTTTGTGTACCCGCTAATGGGCCAAAACCAAATGTGTAATTAGTAGATTTCGCTGTGGCACCAAATACAAATTTTGCAGTTTTGGTTTCATTACTTAGGCCGGTATTATCTATATTTTCCACCAAACCCAATCTAGGTTGTTCACAGCAAGCACATTTCTTGCGAACTGCATCATTTCTTGTCATACATGCCTCACACTCCCATTTTGAATGTTTCTGTTGGCTGGCTAAAGCTTTAAAACCAGCATCTGGACTTTTCATTGTTGAAATATGATTTTCGCCATTCGTGAAACCAAATTTAAAGGGAATTGATGAAGATGAAAAAGTATTGGCATTGGCCTTAATTAGATCAACTTTTGTCGCTAATCCGGGTCGTCTACTTTGACAAGCAACGCACTCATTCACCTCAATATTATTCATGATTAAGCATGTCTTACATTCCCATGTATTACCCTTAGATTTGAATGCATCACCAAATGTATTATTCACTGATCTATGGAACGCGGATGACGGTGTGGTGGGCGTTGATAAATGCGTTGGAGAAGTAACATTTTTCCGTTGTGCTTCGCATGCTACACACCTTGTAGCATCCATTTTATTACGTATCATGCACACATCACAATCCCATTCGCCATTTGCTCTCTTAAATTGATTGCCAAAAGACACAATGGGATTACTTGATTTGCCTTGGCTTGTTGTTGTTGTTGTTGTTGCTGCTGCTGTTGTTGTTGTCGCCGTGGTCGTAATTGATGTTATTATTGTTGTTGATGTTGTTACCTTTGATTGCTGCATGCCACACGCAACACACTTAATTGTATCAATTTTGTTACGTACCCAGCAAGTGTTACACTCCCATTCATTTCTGGTCTTCGGACTTGTAGTGGTAGCAGGGGGCATATCTATATCAGAATTTTTAAGTGTGGATTTTAAAACTTCTAAAACACTGCCATCCTTTAAAGGTTGCGGCATGGACAACGTAATCGAATGTCTATCCCCATCATTTGAAATGCTGGCTGGCATAAATGTGGGCATTGAAAAATTATAATTATAAATACGATTAGCTGCAACGAAATTATCACTTTGCGATGGTGTCAATGTTGCATCTTCAATAGTTAGCGGCGAAGAAAATTGAAAATCTCCAGATGTTTTTGATGTTATTAGTAATTTCGACGCTGCTGATGTCGTTATTGTTGCCGATGTTGATGGTGACGATGATGGTGATGATGATAGTGATAATATACTGGGGGCGCTCACTATTGGTAATTGAATATCGAAAATGGGCCTAGACTGCATTAATGGAAATTTTATATTAGGTAAATTGGGTGGAGAAGGTGGCTCCTCCTCCGTCATATTGGTTTTATTTTTAATTTTATTTGTATGTTGTTGTTGCTTCTGCTGTTGCCCCTGTTCCAGTTGCTGCGGCATCTGCTTTCCATTAGAATTATTTAATTGCGGCAAATCATATTCTGCACATAATGCTGATGATGCTGACGATACAGCCAATGCACCAGCACCTGTCGTTGCGTTTGCCGTACTAACTCCTGCAGTTAAATTATTTTGAATATTTTGCGTCGCTATATGACGAGCTTTCTCCGTAATATTTTGCATTCTTTTCATTTGTAATAATTGAGACATAGATGGCACCTGCAACTCTTTAATGGGTGGTAAATTACAACTGTTACTGGGACTTACACTTCCACTGCCACATCCACTTCGCTTTGATTGTAGTAATACTGCACTATTTGGCCTTGAATATGGCTTCGGTGCACGTGATAAACGTATAGATTTTATGGATGGTGATCTTATAGCATTCACATCATTATCATTAAGACGTTTACGCGCTTGTGGCGGTGTTGGTCTTAAACTATGGGCCATTTTCTTAGCATCACTTAATGGTGTATTAATATCGGTTATCAATTCTAATATACGTTTAGCAGTACTCGATATGGCTGAATTGTTATCACTCACACATGGATTATAGAGATGATGGCCGCTTATATTTAAAAGAGAATTATTGGGTGTTGATAAATTGGATAAACTTGATGTAGGACGTATAATTGTTGGTGTTATACGCATTCCAATCGAATTAGTACCCATACTACTACTGGTACTACTACCAATTCCACAATACTTTTTATTATAAGCAGCAGCACCCCCGTATGTCGTTCTACCTTTATAGAATGGTGAAAATGTATTTAATAAACGGCTATCACTTAAAGCTGAGGTACTGCCATAAATGGAAGCATTAAATTGACGACGATTTAACGACGATAATGATAATGTTGAATTATTTAATGTAGAAGTTTCATTTGCTGTACCACGCCTTGTACTATTGACACTACCGCCAAATAAAGATTTATGTCCCTCCAAATGTGAATAAAAATTTAAATCGTTACCATAAGATGATGTAAGACTACCGTGATCTAAACGTTGATTCCGACCATCATCATAATCATGTTCATAAGGACGCTTATTATTATTATCATTGACATTTGAATTGGTAACCATTTGTGCTGATTGTGCTGCTGTTACTGTCTTCGTTGCTGTTAAATTATATGAAGCCATTTTACGTTGATTAAATTGCTCATGATCATCATTATCTATAATATTTCTATTAGTTACTGAGCTATCATCATTACTATCTTCACTCTCAGAAGCTGTGTCCACCAACATTATTGTCTCATTCTTTCTATCAGCTGAACCATTTAAAAGCTTTTGTTTTTTATTAGAACTTTTAAAATTGGACCTTAATGCCATTTCATGCTGATCTTTGCCATCATTTACAATAGCTTCAATATTACTGCCATCACCATAATCATCTTCATTATCATTAATAATGTCACATAACGTATGGGTTGTTGGATGATTTGCTGTTGATAATCCTGTATTACATTTCATCTTAACGCTTGATAATGGCTGACGTTTTAAATGTAATGTGGAATTCCCAAAACGCTCAGACGATCTCACATTTGAGGAGAGTGATGATAATGGCGGTATGTTGAGAATTTTTCTAGAACTTTAATTTAAAGTAAGAACACATAATTTATATAAATGAAAGCAATGCATAAATAAGGTAAATTTTCATATAATTTAACATTTGAAATAATTAACATTCTTATTAAGCACTTCTCATTAAATACCTATATAAAGTAAACATCTGAACACTGAAAGAAATCAAAGAAGAAGTATAGAAAACCTAATATAAGACTGACTTAAATTTATCTTTCTCTGTAATCAATTTATCTTCTTGTTTTTGGTTCCCTGAATAATTAGTCTTGCATTTTCTGTAATGTACACTGTTTTGCATTTTTAACATTCTTCGATTAATAAATTACCTTACACTCGGTTGACTGTATATACTAGAACTTTGTTGTTCTAAATAAATGTTATGTGTGGTACTGTTGGGCTCCTGTCGATTGTTTAAAACATTACATGTAGAATCTAAATTTACGTATGACTTTATTGCTGATGTCGTTGTTGTTACTGTTGCTTTTGTAAAATCATAAGCCGGCTCCTTCTTTAGCGTACGACTACTACATAATTTCGTATTCGTAGTGTAGCAATTATGATTTTTGTAAGAGGGACGTTGTACAATTGAATCAGCATGAAATTGTTGCCCCACATTAGTGCTATGCGTTGCTGGTGTAGAAGACACAAATCGTTGCTGTGACATTAATAATGTACTATTATTATCATTTTCTGTTAAATTCTTTAAGAGTATTAAGCAAATAAATAATTGTTACAAAAACTTTTCAAAATGTATTACTAAATTAATAAAGAAATTACCTCAAAACGTGAACGTTTTGATGGAGGTTGTCGCAAAATATAACGATCCATTATTGAATTGCTATCTCCGTATAGTGATACATAATTATCATCATTAACGTGAATGTTAGGTTCGCTTATATCATTCTCAATATTGCTACGATTTCTACTTGGACTTTGATATCTGTGATCATTCATTTGATCGGTTGGATTTTCATTGATATCATCATTATTTTCCTCATTATATTCAATATCAATGTCATCGTCATCATCATCATCATCATCTAAATGTCGACGTCTTTTAGCTAAAATGCTTGTTGACATAAAGCTACCATTCAATGAACTATTATTTGATGCTGCAGACGTTGTTGTAAACCATTTAGATATACGATTTGGTAATATACTCGAAACTCGTGACTTTACTTTACCAATTATACTCTGTATGAAACAAAAGAAAAAAGAAAACAGACAAATAACAAGAATATTACTGAACGTTCAATTTCTAGATTGTTTTCTAGAATTATCATGATTGAACTTACATTATCAGCAGCATACTGAGAGTCACTCTCCAAACTAATATTATGTTGAGTGGGATCCTCTTCACTACTCGCAACTGAAGCAGTTTCTTCTGGAAACTCGGACATTTTGGTTAAAACCAAAATTGAAAACTTATGGAAATTGGATCAGAAATTAAAAACTACAAGCACGTCCACCGTTCCTCTTTTTACCGTAATTGCTTGTTACCAAACGCAACCAACAAAATATTTTTCTTGTAGGCATATGATTATGTGCTAGAAGTCCCCAAGAAGAAATGTGCATACATGTACATATATATATGTTTACAAAACCAATTTTTTTATATACAAAAATATAGATTTCACTTTTTTACTTTGAATAACCGTAATCTATAATCAAAGGGTAGAGGTAATTTGTGATACTTTTCACGAAATTTTAATTTTATTATAACCAATACTCGTTAGCCTCGACAATAATCATGGAATTCCTTTTTATTGCTTTTTTGCTTAAACGAAAAAAACCACTACACAGATTCTTATACAATTATCTCGTTTTCACTTAGGTGCCTACATTAACAAATCAATTTTTATTTCGTTTACTTTCGTATTTTTTTTACTCTCGTGTACTTAACTATTTCTTTTCTTTACCATTCTCTACCTCACTAAAATCCACTAACCATTTAAACGATTAAATTTTATATATTTTATGTAACTTTAAAAAAAAATTGTATTTATAAGTATTGTAGCAAAAAAAATGCGTTCAAAAATATGATTTTCTTAAAGCACGAATAAACGAACTAGTAAAACGCGTGAACGACGAGCACACTTTTTTCTTTTTCTTTTTTTTTTAATAGTAAAAAAATGGCGGACTACAAGAAATAGTAATGTAATATTTGGAACGAAAAATGTGTTGCCTTTATAAAGTACTTACAACAAAAACTATAGGAAAAGACGCATATCTTTATAATAAAAACAGAGATGTTTTCGATGATAATTTTCTTTTAATAATGAATAATAGCACATCCTTTCTCATATAAATGCACCTTAGATGAAATTTTACGTTTTAATTACACGAAAATCCTAATATGTTGTAAATTTTTGAACAAAATCATCTACTATATTATTTAGAGTAACAAAAATCTTGAAAAAAAAACAAAAAATAAGCATAACTATATATGAATAACAACAGAGACTTCAAACATATGTTTGACGTCTTTACAATTAGACAACGAGTCAGCTGAGTAACAATTTTTGTGTTGTACAACAAATTCAATAAAACTTATTATAGTTTCGTAACAGAATTTATAATAATTTTAATTAAAGTTAAATATTTACAAGAAAACTACAAAATAGTATATTAAAATGGCAACTGCTGGTAGCAAAACTTCGATGAGTTTATTGAAGCGAGCATGGAATGAAATACCTGACATAGTTGCGGGCACAGGCTTAGCAATAATCGGTTTAGTTATGACTGGCATTGGCGCAGCTGTTTACTATGCCCGTGATGGTAATAATCGCAGATACAAGTTGGATTACGTTGTTATACGCCCAGATGATCCACGAGCTGCTAAAGTTCATAAAGATTAAGATTCTAGTTAAATTAAGTAATTATAATAAATTGTTCGGCATACTATTTTTGTGATAAATTTTTGTATGTAAATTTAGAGCTTTTCCAGTTAGGAAAGACTTCTTACACAACCTACATGTAAGTCTTTCTTTGTCATCAGGTAACTCTTCTTTTTTTCTATGTCTTTTCAACGACTTATTTCTACATATTTCAAATTCTTTCAATATATCATCATCTTCAGTGCATATATACTCCACATTCTCTTCTTCATAATCGTTCACCTTCTGTTGTTGTTGCTCCTGTTCCTCTATTTTAGTCTTTTGTATGCAGTCCTGCACTATTTGAATCTCTTTTTGTGCTTGATTAAATCTTTGTAGAAAATTATATGATATTTCCAAACATTTTAAACAATTATAACAAATCATCGCTGTATGCGTTTCATTCAATTTGTTAAGGCTCTTGTACGGTTTCTGGGTGCAATATTCTAGCATATGTGAAATCTTTATATCTTTAATTTGGTCCGCATATATACTTATTAGTTTCTCCTGTTGAGTGTTACAAGTCCAGCATAAATGATGGAAAATATTTTCCATTACAAGTTTGTTTGTTAGTAACTATTGTAAAAATTAATGTAATTCTGTAAGTAACAATAATGGATAAAAATTAACAATGAATAATGAAACGAAATTCCGAAATGCTAAAATTTTAGCACCTACTGTCTGTTATTACTTTGGCCACTTGCTATTTCTTATTTTGATTATCAATTGCAATTATAATAAAGAAAACAAATATTTCAGCGAATTGTATTATTAAACCGTTTTGTGTGTATAAATATCACTATTTACACATCTCTAAGGAGAATAATTTCATGTAGTAAAGTAAAGGTAATTATTTGTTCAGTGAAAATGTCATTATCAAGTTTTTTACCACAACCAACAAATGTAGTATGGGATCGCGAGGATGATAGGCGTGCAGCTGCCAGAGGGGCACCACAATTAGGTGCATTAGTTACAGCAAAAGTAGCAGCGCCTCCATATGGTCAACGTAAAGATTGGGTGCCGCGTACAGATGCTGATTTTGGTGATGGCGGTGCCTTCCCTGAAATACTTGTGGCTCAATATCCATTGGGTATGGGAGCTCCGGAAAATATAGGTAAAAAACCAAATGCAATTGCCGTCCGTTTGGATGAGAAGGGTAAAATAAAGTATGATGCTATCGCCAGGCAAGGTCATGGTAAAGACAAAATTGTCTATTCATCAATTGCACAATTGTTGCCCGCTGAAGTATTGTCGGAGGATGCAGAAGAATTACAAAGACCCGATGCTGAACTTATAGCTGAAACAACGGAGGAGACGCGTAAGGCATTGGAAAAATTAACACATCAAAAAATTGCAGCAGCTATGCCAGTAAGACATGCAGAAAAATCTGCGCCAGCTCAATACATACGTTATACACCGTCGCAACAGGGTGACTCATTTAATTCAGGTGCTAAACAACGCATTATACGCATGGTGGAGGCACAAATTGATCCAATGGAACCTCCTAAATTTCGTATAAATAAGAAAATACCTAGAGGACCACCATCACCGCCGGCGCCAGTATTACACTCACCATCTCGTAAAGTAACCGTTAAAGAGCAGAAAGAATGGAAAATTCCGCCATGTATATCAAATTGGAAAAATGCCAAAGGTTACACGATTCCGTTGGATAAACGTTTGGCTGCTGATGGCAGAGGCTTACAACAAGTTCATATTAATGAGAAGTTTGCAAAAATGTCAGAGGCGTTATATATAGCAGATCGGAAAGCCCGAGAAGCTGTAGAAGCTCGAGCTCAACTTGAAAAGAAATTAGCCCAAAAGGAAAAGGAGAAAAAGGAAGATATGTTACGTATGATGGCGCAACGAGCACGCGAAGAACGTGCTGGTATACGAAATCCAGCAGAAGATCCGGTTAATGCTAGCTCGGATGCTCGAGAGCGTAATGAGTTGCGCGCAGAAAGACATCGTGAACGGCAACGTGAACGCAATTTGGCGCGTGCTGCCCCAGATAAACGTTCCAAATTGCAAAAAGAACGTGAACGAGATATATCCGAACAAATTGCTTTGGGTATGCCTACAAAAACAGTTCCAAACACTGGCGAGGCATTATTCGATCAACGTTTGTTTAATACAAGTAAAGGGATGGATTCTGGATACGGCGATGATGAAGTTTACAATGTATATGACAAACCGTGGCGAGATTCAAATACTTTAGCGAATCATTTGTATCGACCCAGTAAACAAATTGATAATGATGCATATGGGGCCGATTTAGATCGCATTATAAGTACTCAACGTTTTGTACCCGATAAAGAATTTTCAGGTACATCGCGTAATAGCAGCGGCGGTGCACCGGTTCGTACTGGCCCTGTACAATTTGAAAAAGAAGAAGATCCATTCGGTTTAGATCAATTCTTAAATATGGCTAAAAAAGCTTCTAAAAGGAACGATGACAAAAACGATCGAGGCGGCGCTGGTGGCAGCAGTAGCTCAGAGAAAAAACGTAGAAAAGATTAATAAATATATTTAGGTGGACTTAAAATATACAACAATTTAAAATGACATGTTCTATAGCAATTAAATTAATAAAAAAAAAGAAATTGTTTTTAAACGCAATCACGATATTTCTATCAATGAATAAACTGCTGTATTTATTGAGGTTATAACTACGTTGACAGTAACGTTGTTTTAATTCAAGTAGATGGCGCTCCTGAGTATATAAAAATTTCACTTCATATTATTCCAAAATGTAAATTAATTTCAACTTCAATTATTTAATTGAATTAATTATTTATATATTAATTTATTATTTATGCAATAAATCCATGTAAAACAATACATTAACCACTAACTTATTTATACCTAAGTATACGAACTACATACTGAGAGTTTTTTATTTGACGCGATGCATTATCTGCGCTTAAGAAAAAAGAAGATTATCTGCATATCGAACAAAAAGAAGAAGCAGATTTTATTATTAACGCAGTAAACTATATGACTTTCTTCATGTACATTGTTATTATTATTTATTAATATAATAATATATAAATAATAATAATGGCAAGCACATCGATGCAAAGTCTTAAACGGACCCATAGTACAAATGTTGATGTTATCGATCCACCATATGGAATACCACCTAACAAAAAATTACGTATCCAAGTCACAGTTCGTAATGCCGGCAGTAACCATGTCAGCAAGATCCAACAAAGTATCATGTTATTGGAAAATATTACTTTGCCACACAACAATAAAGAATTGCTTGAAGTTTTAGTAAAGATTTCCGATGAATTGATACTGGATGATTGCCAAATACATGATTTATATTGCATTATGCGAAAATTAATAGAATTATTTCGCCAAGAGCGTGATGGTGATACAACAATACGAGTGAAAATTTTAGGCCTATTAGCTGATTTAGCCGAAGTGCGGCTTGCAGAAATTGTAAATGCCCTAATTGATGAAATTATTGTGATATTAAAGTATGAAAAATCCCAAAAAGTAATCGCCCAAGGTCTTAATAGTCTGCATAAAATTGGTGCTCAAAATTTAAATTTATTGCCATCAACACATGTTATAAAAATTGCCCATTTTGCTCAGCAACAATTATCGTCGGAATTGCATCATACACAAAAAAATTCTTTAATGGTTTTGTCAGCATTTGTTCCATTGACAGAGGCAAAGAAGGGTGTAATTGAAACAATAGGACATTATGCTGATTCGCAAGATTCGGGAGTGCGTGCTCAATCCTTGCGATCTATTCTGTGCTTAGGTGAACGTGGTGCTGTATTGTCGCCCAATCTATATCAGAGGGCTGTTGACGCCATGTCCGACGATTATGAATGTGTACGCAAGGAGGCATTACGTTTAGTTTACGAATTGGGCATTACTAATCCAGAACATATGATACCATTTGGAGGTGAGGATGATGAAGAGATGCGTCTAATTGATGCGGCATTTAGTAAAGTGTGCGGTGCACTGTGTGATTTATCTATACAAATACGAATTCAAGCGGCTGAACATTTGGGTGGCATGATCCAAGTGGGTATTGAATTTTTACATCAAACGTTAGATAAGAAATTAATGAGCAATTTGAGGCGTAAAAGAACGGCTCATGAAAGAGGTGCGCAATTGGTTGCTACCGGTGAATGGTCGTCTGGAAAACGTTGGGCAGATGATGCGCCTCAAGAGGCTTTAGATGTTTCAACAATATCTCTAATAGCTAGCGGGGCTTGTGGCGCTTTAGTCCACGGTCTCGAAGATGAATTTATGGAAGTTCGTATAGCCACTGTGGATTCAATGTGTAAATTGGCTTTGCGGCATTCTACTTTCGCTGTAACTTGTTTAGATTTCCTTGTGGATATGTTCAATGATGAAATCGAGGAAGTACGTTTAAAAGCTATTTATAGTTTAACAGCTATTGCCAAACATATCATTTTACGTGAAGATCAATTAGAAATAATGCTTAGTTCTTTAGAAGATTTCTCTGTTGAAGTTCGGGAAGGTTTACATTTAATGTTAGGAGCATGTCGCGTCTCAACACAATCATGTTTACTGATGGTAATACAAAAATTATTAGACGTGTTATCTAAATATCCACAAGATAAATTATCAGCATTTGGTTGTATGCGTAAAGTTGGACAAAAGCATCCGCATCTTTGTATGGCTGTTACTTCACATCTATTACAAGATCATCCGTTTTTTGATAGTGCGGAACGAGATGTGGAAGATCCCGCTTATTTATGCATTCTAATTCTGTTATTTAATGCTGCTTATAATTTGCCACCCATTATTAGTTTATTTCCGGAAGTCACATTGAAGCATTATGCTTACTTGCGGGATGCAATGCCTTCTTTAGTACCTGAGTTACCTATTGAGGGTGCCTCAACCAAACAATTCTTAAATAATGACTTAAACGATTCTAATGATTCCCGAAAATATTTGCAAACAATTCTATCTCACATCAATGAAATTTTCACCATAGCCAGAGATCGATTGTCATTATTAAAAATCGCTCAAGGCAATTTAAAGCGGTTAGGAGAAATTGATCCCGAATTGTTGGGAACGGCAACCTTTTTGGAAACTTTCTTAGCTGCACAGATTCAAATTGAACAATTACGCAATTTTGCCATTTCACCGCACAATCGGATGCCACTGAAAGAATCATTGACTCATCTTGTTAGAAATTGCTTAAAACTTCAAAATATTTTCTCTGGCTTAAATTACAATGATATATTACTTGTCAAGGAAATCTGTTTGCGTGCTAGTGCAATACACTTAATTTTAATTGTGCGAGATCGTTCACAAAGCGCCTTAGGTCCATGTCAAATATTATTACAAACGGCAACTGACCTCAGTAATTTTTTAATTGAAAATCCTCAATGTAAACCGGATAATTTAACAAATACCATACTCCATCAATTAAGCAATATTGCTGATCCAAAGCCAGGTAAAGTATGCCGTGAAATTTTAACAATTGTTCAAGAAGCATCAATGGTTAAAATGCCACCGCCGAATGTATGCATCAAAATGTGCTTAGCAAATATATTGGAACCATGTCCACATCTTTCACAAGATAATATTATTAAAATAACAGCTGGTCTAATTGCGGCATTGCCATTTGTAGCCGAAATTGATAATTTAGTGGAATGGCAAAGGAAGGATGTGCGCATAAAAATTAAATATCCTGATCAATACATTCATACAGTTGTACCCAAATTAACCGATTTTAAAAAGGTTATGACTGAGCAAGGTATCCACGAAACTACTGTCAAATTGCGTACAACAATACTCTTATCGCATGGTGTGTGGACGGAAGAATCATCTGTAGAAATTACTTTATGCTTAGCCGTACGAACTGGTGCCGAATTGGAATTATGTAAATCAGCAAAAATTTTATTTGCACCAAAACCGGTACGACGTGGCATATAAATGTAAAACTGAATAAAGCAAATGTTTTTGTTTTTTCTATAATCTATTTTTTTTTTTGTAAATAAGTTGAAATTTTTTATTTATAGAAATTATTTAATAAAAATTAAACAGATTAAATATAAATTATACGTGACTGGCTTCCGGATGCTTTAATTCTATATGACGAAATAATCTGTAAAAAAAATAATGAAGGGATAAAATGTTATATGCATTTAGGGTGGGCTAAATTTTCTTGTCTCTATTAATTGCATTATTAATATATTTGGTAATATTACAAGAGATTTAATTATTGATGGCAATTAACAAGGTGATAGACACTTTACATATTAAAAACTTTAATGAAAAGTTTTTCACAAATATTTTTTTGGTAGATGCTATTGACTTATGGTTGTATGATCTTTAGACTAAAATGTAGTGGATCAAATTTTAAGTAAATACTTGGACAAATTGTAACTAAAAGCCCTTTTAGCTCAGTGGTAGAGCACTGGTCTCGTAAACCAGGGGTCGTGAGTTCAAACCTCACAGAGGGCAAATACATTCTTTTTCTTTTTACATTTTTTTTTTCATAACTTACCCGTGGCGTGTGGTGAACTCAACGTTACAATCATTACAACAATATAAAACCATTGCTCGAGTTTTATGTTCGTCTTTTACATGTAACGTTAACAATGTTTTTCTATTAAATGATTTTTCAAATTCTGCGATTTGATTAAGCGTAATACCAGCACAAGCCTCACTAACACCTCCAGGATTATAATTAGAATGAACCATTATATGTTTTTCCAAGTGACATTGCTGTATAAATGATTCATGACATTGATCACATTTATATGCGGGTGGCGGTGTCGCTGCCGATGCCGAACATTGATCATAATTATTATTACTAATATTAACATTATGTTGTCTGAGGTGAATATTTAAATGACCGGGGCGGCTAAATCGCTTCTGACATATGTGGCATTGTATCGTTTTACCTATATGCAATGACATGTGATCTTTTAATATTGTACTTTGCTGAAATGTTTGCCCACAAATGGTGCATTGATAAGGCTTCTCATGGGAATGGGTATTTACATGACTTTTAAGGCTAGATCTGGTACTAAAGTTTTTATAACAAAATTCACAAGTATATTTTGCAGAATGTTGCACGTATTTCCTGTTTCCTGCATGGTTATATAAACAAACAAGAAATACAGGATTAATATGCAGTTATAAGAACGAAAGGTAAATAAATTTGTATATGCTTATTCCTGTTTGATAATTTGGGATTTAATTTTTAAGTATACTTTAAGTAAGCCGATTGTTGGTTACTTATTATGTGTAACAGATAAATAAATATAAATTGGTTAATATATAATAATTAATCTAATAACAAAATTTTAATGAGGAAGATTGACAATTAGTATAAGTATCTATTGATTAACCTACTAGATGTAGTGAGCATTTGTTGATTATGATGTTTCAATAATCTATTATCGTCACTTAGTTCACTTATGCACTCTATATCATTCAGTAACTCATATGAACTCTTTTCCACATTATCATCGTCTACAAATTTTTCATTTTCTTCTACACCTGTGTGTATCCACATATCTTCATCCGGTTGCTCTTCCGGATAGAAACTCCCCTCCGTTGTTGTTCCAATTTCGATGGTCTCAACATTCTTTGACTTAACTAATATTTTATTTTCATCGGTTATATTATCTTTGAAAAGGTTTTGTGATCTTTGTGTAATTGCTGTTGTCTCATTTTCCGTACTATCTGGCGTAAGATTTATATAATCGTCATCAATATGCGTACTATAATATGAAACTTTTCGAAGTTCTTTATCCGATTCTTGTGCCAACAATATAAATTCACAGAATTTTTTCATACTAGTAAAACACTCAAGACACAAAGTTTGTGGAAGATTATCCATAAGATCAACATTCAAATTAAAATTTTCCCTTAATATGTCTATAGCTGATATTCTGACATCCGAATCATCTAAATACAATTCACTGTCTAATGCGTAGAATTGTCCTTGTTGCTTTTTGCAAATGCGACAAATTATTTTCATTTTTATGGCTCTTTAACATAAGTCAAAATAAAATTCTATTGTTAAATTATTAGCTTATTGTCAATTTTGCTTTTAAGAAAATACTGTTTGTTATAGAGATGCCATTGCAGAGTATAGATTTAAAGAGATGCCAAGGTAAATCAATAATAAAATTACCCTAATTACAAAATTCAAGTAAAAGTAAAGTTATAATTAGATATTTGAAGTAAAGTTAAAATATTAAAGTATAATCTGGCAGCGCTTTACATTTAATTGTTCATTATTATTCATATATTATTGAAGTACTTTGTAATATATATATATATTCATATTTCGTAAGTCAAATCATTACTTTAGAAGTTTTGTACACATTAGCTTTCATATGGAATAAATATTTCAGGTAAATGCATAAAATCTACAAGCTTTGTAGAAATTAACCATAAATAACAAAGAATTGTAAATTAATTGTGAATAAAAAAAGTGTTAATAAATAAGACTTGTATATATATAAAAGTATATACATATATAAGTACTTAATGCATACCTATATATTTGTATATAGAAATATATATAATTCTTTTGTATAAATGATTTTATATATATATACAACGAGGAAAAAAAATTAAAGAGTGTGCATTGAAAACATTTTTAAGCATTGCGTTAATTATCGTTATCGTTGCGTTAAATATCGGGCCTTGCTTTTGAGCGGACAAAGAAAGAAAGAAAAGAATAGAATTGTTAACTAAGTAACTTAGCTAATTCTGGTTACATTTTGGAGAGCAACAACAAGGATAGGATGTTTTATAGATGAGATATATGAAATAAAAATAAAATGACGACAACATAAGAAACACGTTAGATGCAAAAGTAAAGAAGAGTAAAGTTGTTACATAGTGTCATAGGAAACACCCTTGATTTGTATTAAATTCACATATTTAATAATCAAGAAAATTATAAAAATTGTGAACTTACAATAAGACAAAGAAAAAAGACACGACATTACGAATTTCTTTTAATTAACTCAATTTAAAAAAAAAAATAAAAATAAAATTGAAAGGATAGCAATAAAATAAATATAAAAATCAACGATAATATATTATAACATGATGCAGCAAGAGTCGGGTGAAGAAACGTGGTATGAAGAACAGTGTCATCGCGACATAAATGATCAGAATGAGGAATGTGAACGTGAATATACACAACAGCGTGATAGTTCCTTGGGTCAAGTATGGACAGCATTTCAGGATTCTGCTACAGCTGTTGCAAACTTATATAAAGGTAATTGTTTAGCATTTTTTTAAATTAAATAATTAGTTAGATACTCGAAAAGAAGAAATGTTGCCCTTTCAAATTACTTAAAAAAATCTACATTGATTTTATATTGTTTTTGAAAGATATATAATATGCAATATATGTGTACCACTTCGATGTGGACGGATGGGGTGTCTGGTGGTACTTGATTTGTGTCAAAACATCTGCAGCTATTAAAAAATAGCTCAAGGGACTCTGCAGACTATAAACGTTTTTAATCACAATTAAATGCTGAATTGATCGTGCTATTTTACGTTCGTCTATATCTGCTTGTATGTTATTCCATTAAATTACATGTATTGATTTATTCTTGCGCGCAGCCAATTGGTACAGAAAATATCAATACGTTATTTAGGTTCCAAGGCACAACTAAAAGACCATGTAACCGTGGAACATGTTAATATTAGTTCACGGTTTATTGCGCACCCCTCGTGATTTTTATGTGAAATTTTATATACGTTTAAATTGTGATCCTAAAATATCATTAGTTATAATGCAGTTTCCGATTGGTGTGTATTCAAACATTAATTTCAGCCATTTTCTGTTTTTTTTTTTTAAATTTTTTTTTCTTTCGTAAATGTCATGTGCTTTTACGCATTATATAATTGATGCAGTTATTTACAGGTTTTTGCATACATTATTTAGAGGTTAGATTTATACTCAGTTTTGTCAAAACATCCGTAACTTCCAGAAAGAATATTGGAGATTTGGAGATGCATTGTATACACTTATTTGTATAAATTTTCGATTAATATTAAAATCTTTATTGATTTATAGATTTAATAAAAAAAGTTGGCGATTTGAAAATGCCTTATGTAATTTATTTACGTATTTGGGTTTTTCCTTTTCTTGATAAATATTTTTTAGAACGTTCTTCAAATAATTACCCAGACACAGGTGCATTATGGCTGCCTTTTCAAACAGCTGCTGGAACTGTAACAACTCTTTATAAAGGTTAGTACTCGAAAAACAACAAAGTAAAATTATATTTTAAGATAATTTTATTCAAAGAAATTTCTCTCATATTTTATTTCATTTTTATATATTAGAATCTGTTGAAGGTTTGAAACGTACCAGTGATACAGCGATACAATGCGGTTATCAAAGGCGTACACGTGAATTAGCTGATTGGGCACGTAGTAAAAAGCGTCGCATGATACGACGTGAAGATTTATTAGCATATTTAGCTGGTAAACCTTTACCACCATTAACAGCTAATCATAGTAATCGTCGGTTAGTATATGAATCCATCAATCTAATGGATTAGGAAGTTTCTTCTTTAAATAAATTATCTAATTTTTGTTTTGTTTTTATAACCCATCATACAAAGGCTGGGGATATACTCATTTTGTCATTATGTATTGTAACGTCTAAACTAAAATTCCGGAGATCTTAACAAAGTACATATATTTTTGAACAGTATTAAATTCTGAATTGATCTAGACATGTCTGTCCGTCTGTTGGACTTCAAATTTTAAGAGATGCATTGAAATTTGATGTACGTTGCGAAAAATGGAAAATGGACTAAATCTGTCAAAAGACAATGTGAACTGAGAGCACTCCTGTTTGTTTGTGTTTTTTTTTTTTTTGCTTATAATTTTAGAAACATTAAGACTGTTATTCTACAATGTCTGTCTAATAATGATTATGCATGATTATGCATCATGCATGCCTGAATAGATGCACCATATAAAATTATCTGTCTCTTTCATAAATTTGCAAATAGTGTCTGAGTGATGGTGGGTATCCAAGATTTGGCTCCAGCCAAATGTAATTTTCTTATTTGCTCCCTTTATTTTCGCCTTGCAGGTCACCAAAGCCAGAACAGTCATGCAATAATTATGGTAGTAATACTAGTTCGATGATAAATGCATCAACGAATGCATTAAATCCTATGCCTACACAGCAGCACAATCATAATCATAATTACATTATGCATCATCATCATTCGCATCATCATTATCATCATCATGGTGGAAGTTCACAAAATACAACGAATGAACAATTAAATAATTTGCATACATTTAAAGAGGCATTGGTACTAAGACCCAGGTAAGAATTATTTATTTATCTTATTTTTTTTAGATGATATATGAAACAATGATTTTAGGTAATTTATATGGATGGCTAATTAGGTTATACCCTAAATATTAAGTTTTTTTTGAAAAATTTATAAATTAAATAATTACATGAAAAGTGGCATAATTTAGCATATAAATTTTACATGCTAAATTATGTTTACCTTAATAAATTTTCTAAATTGCAATACTTTTCATTTGCCAATTATATAAAGGAAGGCTTATTAAAATATTTAAAAATATTTCTGAACCTTGAAAGAGTCTAATCAAGTTTACAGAAAGTCATTTTGAAACAATCGGTAACAAAAATTGAAATATAACGTCTAGGCCGAGTGTTCGACTGATAAATATAGTAAACAATTTGATTTGATTTCAGCCAAAAAATTTATGTGTATTAATGTGTAGATTTCATCTAAATACATTTTGCTTTCTTTATATTACAGAGGGCCAGAATTGTTTGCGTTTGTTGCCAATGAAATAGCACGCCATTGTAAGCGTCCAGCTAGTCCATTAGATGATAATATGGACATTTGCCATTATAACACTAAACGACAACGTTTCACATAGAATATTTAATATATAATACATTATTATTATTATCATTATCATTGTCATGATTATCATCAATATCGTAAAAATGTTAGTACAATGACGAACGATTATAAGTTTTTGCCTGTTTTTTTTTTTTTTTTGTTTTTTTTTGTAACGTTAACACATCTCTCTAATTAAAGATTCCACAATGGTTAATTAACATAAAAAATTAAATGTATGCCATCTTCATTAATAATAAGGATATGAAAAGAGCAAAACAATTATAGAATGAATATATACTTGTTATTCTGGACAGACTATTTTAGGCATTAATTGAAAGTGATGTTCTTTGTAAAATCTTTGTAGAATATATTCATATACACAATATTTTCACTAATAGTCATTGCAGAAGCAAAATGTTAATATTAAAAAAAAAGAAATTTTAAACTAAATGAAACTATCACTGAAATAGTTTCAAAGATAGAAAAGGAAGCAAAAGTGTAAAAAAAAAAACAATAAAAAAAGCAAAGAAATTAAGCATAAATATTTTATTTATTTATGCTACAACATTTTATTTTTGTTTATCAAATCAAAATCTCGAGTTTAAAAATGTAATTAATTGTATTAAAATGTAAGAGAGAGAGAGAGAGGGAGGGATATTGTTACATTTTCTATAAGGATGTAAAAACGAATCAATTTTATCAATACTCTTCGCTTCTGCATTTTTCATTGTTATCCGTTTTGATTTCAAATTTGTCACAATTTATTGAATACCCTAAATGGATTAATACTTTGTGAGATTTTTTTCAGATTTTGAGTTTTGTCGACAACGATTTATATGTTTCTTGTTTTTGTCTTTTGTCGGTCTGCAGCACGAATTTTTTTCTTTTTTTTTTTTTTTTGTAAAGCATTTTTAATGAAATTTTGAGATTTAAGCGCCTTTTTTTGGTCAAAGGCGAATGGACAATAAAATCACGTAGAAAAATGTTATGTAAGGTAAAAGTGTAGAACGTTATTATCAATGTTGGCTTGGAAGGAATTTTAAAAAATTTTTTAAATTTTGTTTATAAAGTTCAATTTTTCGTATACTCTAGATAGTTCTTTAGGTTAAGTGATATGTGGTGTAGGATATTGAAGAGTCGGCTCAAATCGACTATAACATTTGTACTTGTTATTTTAAAAAAAGGAAAATTTATTTATCTGTATTATAAATAAATTATTATTATTGATTTTGTGAAACTGATCGTCAACTAAATTTAGAAAAATGTGTTAAAAAAAAATGTAATTTAATGTAATTAAAAAATTGATCTGAATGTATATGCTTGAAAAATTGATATTACTCAAATTTGTTGTCACTCTTTAAAAATAATACAATAATTAAGGTTCTAAAACTTTTTCTCTATTTCTCATTTGATTAAAAAAATCAATTTAAGAAAAAGCCTTTACAATTTTAGATACTTTGTAATGAAAATCCATTCACTTTTGTTATTAAATAAATATTTCAAATTTCATTCAAATTGTTTAATTTTTAGAAATCCTCTTGCAAGTCGTTTTGAATACTGCAATTTTTTTTTTGCATTCCTGATATTTTTTTTTATTTTGTTATAATTTTAATCGCATTAAACAAACCAGGGAGGAATATTAAAAGGCCGTTATCGATCGATTATAATGTTGCTTATTATTTGTAAGACTAAATGAAAATTTGCTTTAAAAGTTGTGAAACTTTTGTCTAGATAGATGTTCTGTATTTCTTAAGCGAAATAAAAAAAAAGAAAAAATGTTTTTCGGAATGTTCAACGAAGAGATGTCGTTTTATTGTTATATGATAAAATACAGTTGGGGTGCAATAATTAAATGTTTTGTTATATAAAGAAAAAAATATTAATTTATTTTAGTATTAATGGTAAGACAACATGTGGTTCATGTAAACGTGGATTATCCGAGTACAATGTTAAGGTTTTCTCTTTTAAATCAAAAACGCCCATAGCTATGGTTTTAACTTCCTCATCCATGCAACCATTCTCACGCCATACACAATATTCACCACCGCTATCATCGCCTAACATATTGACAACATCTTTTTTCGTTTTCGGTTGATTGTATGCGTTGAATGTTGTCATGCGTGATATACTCGAATCCATCATGGTTTGATTCGCTTGCTCAATGTGTATACGTTCATATCTAAATTTGGATATATAGAGAAATAGAGCTTTCAAATTGATATATTTGGAGATTTGGAGTTTTGGATTAATGGATTAATGGACAAAAAGCAAAAATGTAAATTAAAAGGAATAGATGCAATCTAATGATCATTATTATACGTACTTGTTAGTATGATAATTAAATTCTCCTGGTGGTATTTTTTTAATATCCAAACGTGATTCTTTTGCCGCACCCAATGCCGGTGCCATTTCAATATTATAACAAACATTCGTTGGATCTTTTAAAAATGTGATATTAACTGAACAGCCATCGCCAGCTCCAACACCAACATCCTTTAATATATCCCAGGCTTGATCGAAATTTTCTGCACTCAATAAGGCTCGAGTTAGGAAATGACGTGGCGTCTTTCCACTTCTCAATATTTCAGCTGATAATGTATTTATAGAGAATACTAAACCATGATGATTATAGCTCATTGTGTATCCAGGTAAATGGCCAGCATAACATAATGACATGAAACGTTCCTCCTTTACATTATATTTACCTTGAGGCGTATCATTTATAATATGGGCGACCACAAAATAATAATGATTTAATGTCTCAGTTAAAGCATCTTCAGTATGAGCTAAAATTCTCTGTATTTTAAGAATAATACATTTGAAATTTATTATACAACACATAAAACATTATTCCGAAATGTAATCTTGCATTTTTTCCGATTTACATAAAACATTTATTTATACCCACCCCATGCAGAGGTTTGTAACGTCTAAAAGAAAAAATCGGAGATCCCATAAAGTACATATATTCATGATGGGCATTAAATTTTGAAAAGATTTTGAAAGGATATGTGTGTCCGTCTATTCGTGTAAACAAGGCTGATAAACATTTTTTTGGTCGTAAAAAAAGGGACATTGAATTCAAATTTTATAGAAACACTGGAAGTTTATGTACGTTAATGGGGAGGGAAAATGGGCCAAATCAGTACAACGTAAATTAAGAAGGCCTCTACTTTTTTTTAAACAAATATTTAGAGATTTTGGCTCATAAGTTGAACATAACCGAATTAGAAAAAGCGCTGTACAAATATGAAGACACTTATTCTATAAGGTTCGTATAAAAATCGCTGGAATCGCTCACGCCTAACCAAAATTATGCAACTTACAATCAACTTTGTATTATTACATTTGATTTAGAATGAATAACTTTCTGTTTCGATTTAAGTCTTTTGATTCATGTAAATTTGTTATCAAATAACAGTGAACAATTTTTACAACAGACATTTGAATGGATATCGGGAATAATTATAGGGAAAATTGGACAATCGATTTTAATATTTCTATATAAAGAAAATCATTATTACAAGTACTTACATCTTTGCCATTTAAAATTATTGTTGAACAGCCGATTGGTTGTTTCTTTGGCATTGAATTTAAATATTTCAAACTTTGAGGTAATATATCATCCATATGTAATAAAAATAACTGTAACGAATATGTAAACAAAACAAGAATAAGAAAAGAAAATAAAAAAGAAAAAAAGCCAAGTGAATTATAATTTAGTATATAAAATAATTTAATTACGAGAATTGAATTGCACTCCATTTCAATATTTTTTTAATCTAATGATTTGATTTGACGTTTTGTCATTTTTGTTGTTGATTTCCTTTTTTTTTTGTTTGCTTTACAAAATCAGAATCATTGAATCTATTTAAGCAATGTATTTGCTTTCAATTGTATTTATAATTATTTGTAATTGTATATATCTCTATATATATATTTTAGGGTGTGTGTAGGGCGTGCGTTCATACATATTATTATTTATTATTATTATTTATTATATCATTAAAGAAACATTAAAAATTAATTAAAAGTTAATTAAAATGTTTTAATTTTTTTTGGTTTGTGTTTTTTTTTGTTTTTTTAAATTTTTTATTTTATTTTTTGTTTTGTGTATGATACTTTCACGTGTTCACACTTTTAATTAGGCATTGCAATCTCTTTACATAACACATTTATAAAAATTATTACACCAACTAATTAAATTATTATAATCCCTTATTGTTTTATATTGGTTACAATTGAGGCGAGATTAATAAATACATCAATATAAAACAATAAATGAATTGAAAAATTGAAAGATTAAAAAAGAAGAAATTCCAAAAAAAATAAATAAATAAATAAATGAACTGAAATTAATGCCACATTGGTTGGTCCATTATTTAATAAACATTTTTAGCATGTTTAATGCATTTGCCACCACCATCATCATCATCATCATCATCATCATCATCATCATCAAATGAGATTCGTAAATTAAAATACAGTAAATTACTAATAATTATAATTAAAATTAGTTATAGTTATAATTGTTATAATTGTTGTTGTAATCTATCTCATTATTTATAAATTATTAGTTATTAAATAAGGTTTGTAAATCCTAGAAGGGCTTTTCCTCGAAGTGGACTTAGCTTTTATTAAATCAATCCACTTAGAATATTTCATTGAATCATTTAAAGTCTAATGTCAGTCCAAAGTTTTTTTAAAATCTATCCATTTAAATTTGTTATCTAGTTACAATTTTGGTTACAAAAATTAATCATACTGAAAATGATTAATAACGAACGATTTCCAGTTTGGACGACTCATACTCATTTGTTTTCTTAAAGAAAATCGGCTTAAAGTCTATATTTAAAGTTTATACTAAATTTGTGTGTCCGATTTTGATTTAGATTTAGATAAGTCCATTTTTTTTTAGATTGCAATTTCCATAAAGAGCTTGCTTTTCAAAATAATTGTAGTATTTCAGCTTTTTTTTATTTCCTTAGCCTGTAAAGCATTTATTTGACTTTTTGTATATTTTAAGCAAATTAGTAATGAATATTTAAAAGTCGTCTCCAAATGATGGTAACTTTTTTATACTATTTTCTTATTTATATGTAAAGTTTGTGGGAAAAGTGTTAGATATAAATTATATTTAAAATTATTTCGAATATTTTAGAATAATTCGGAATTACATTTTGATAATGTTGTGGATTCATGAGACATCTAACAAAATTTTACCATATTTTTTTTTTAGTTTAGACAAGAGTCTAATAAAATTAGCTTAATATAAATTAGCTTCATTAATTTTTATGATTGCCCTTTAGGAAAGGAAAGGAAACATTAATCAGAAATACTTGTTACATGATAAATATATTTAATTTGTAAATAACTGATTTGTGAAATCAGATTTGTTTTGGTTCAGCTAAATTTTCTAAAAAAATTTCTTATAAAATTGTTTTGCAGTAAGAAAATATTTTCAAGAGGTAACATTTGATTTGGAAAATATTTAAATTAAATTTACATACAGAATTTTATATATAAATAAAGTTAAGTGGAGCGTTATTTTCTTGTGAATATTTTTATTACTTTTTTTACTTTTAGGTTTAAAAACACTTTTGTGTGATAAAAAAAACCAACTTTAATGCTTTTATCAGCCAAATTTTCTTTTACATTTATTTATTTATTTATTTTTATTATTATTATTACTATTATTATTATTATTATTATTTTAATTTATTATTATAATATTTATTTATTTATTTTTTCTTTTACACTTTTTTCTGTTGTTTTATTTATTTATCTTTTTGTTATTTATTTATTAATTGAGGGGTGTTTGTGTTAAAATTTTTTTTATCATGATTTCGTGTTCATGTCTCATTATAAAAGTATCAAGAAAACAAAAAAAAAAAGCAGAAGGGAAACAAAATCTAATGAAATAGAGAAAGAAGCGAAAAGACAAAAAAAAACATGTAGTTACAAATAAATAAGAAGCCAAAGTAACGTTAACTAGAACGGAATGTCTCTTTTAGCACTTAATTAAATTTATTGTTTAGTTTAATGCCAATTATAACAACAATAATAATAACAGAAATAATAATTATAGGAAAAACAACAATAACAACAACAATGAGAATTACACGAATAGTAATCGTAATCGCTTTAAAAGCGCAAAAAAAAAAAACAACGCAAACAAAAAAGGCAAGTGAAATGTTTAGTATAGTTTTTTTTCCTTAAAAATATCATTTTTTCAATGTTAATGTTAATGTTAATGCTAATGTTAAATAACAAACACACACTTAAAATAATTAAGTCTTATGCACAAATTTTTATAGCATTGGTCAATAACTTTGAGACGTATTAATTTATGTCTTAATTGTGTAATATGGACTTGTCTAAAATAACTTCATTTATTACATACATACATATACATATATATACATACATATATACAAATTTATATATCTGTATGTACGGCCCTTGATTATATAATATTGATTGTGCCTAATTTTTGTTTGGCTTTTTGATTTTGTTCAAAAGTTTGTGACAACCATTTTTAAATACCATTTTTAATAAGCATTTTTTATATAAATCAAATTATTAGGGGCATGCCTTATTTCTGTTTTCATGTACTGTAGAAATGTCTGGGACCCAATGGCTAAATTGATGCATCCATCCATTTAGCCAGAAAAACCTTCAAGGTATGTCCTACATTTTACAATGCAACTTGTTTTTTTTTTTACAAATTATTATTATAATTGTTATTGTTATTGTTGTTATTGTTGTAATAATAATAGTTTACATACATATTTATATATATAAATTTTTTTATAGCTTTATTCTGAAACACATATGTAAAAACATTATCAAGTTCTTGTACGTTGTGGGGGATTGCGTGATAATAAGTTAAACACTTTTAACATTGACATAAATTATTTATGTTATTATGGCATTGTTACCTTTTTCTTCTTCTTTTTCTTATATTTCAGCATTTGAGGTTTCAGGTATGAGGTATGAGGTAGGTATTTTTTTTATTGTTTTTCTTTTTTTTTTTTGTATTTAGTGTTTGTTAAGATTTGTAAATTTATTCATTTTAAATTCAATTTAATTTTTGTTTTGTATCATTTTTTATATAAAATTATGCAAAATAAATTTTGTAGCATGTTTTGATTATTTGTTTACAAAAGAAAAACCTTGAAATATTCTAAAGAATTTCTATGACGGATTTTAAAAATGTTCTTATTTATAATTTTTACATTTAGCGACTTTTTTATTTTCTATGGAGTTAAAGAACATTGATAAGAACTTTTAGCAAATTTTACAATTTTTTTTGCTTTTATTTAAAATGATAAATTTAGAGTAAAAGTTTTGTTTGTTTATTAACTCAAAATCCTTTGTTAAAAGTTAGAATGGAGTGATTAAAATATAAATGCTATTAAAAATGATCATTTCGGCCTTTAACTTTACATTTTTATTTATCTATTTTAATCTAACTCTGAACTTAAACTTCAAAATCTTTTAATATAAAATTTTAAAAAGGTGCATTTTTTTCTATGATTATCTTTTCAAAATTCTATATCAGTTGATTAATTCTTTGAATGGAATTTTCCAAAATAAGGCTTTGCCTTTTTTTTTTTTGAGTCAATAAGACTCTTGAAATAAAAGGAAAAAAATGTACGATTTGAATCATTTGATTTAGCTTTTTAGTTTGAAGAATTTAATAAATTTTATAATTCAAAATTTTGGTTGCAAACTTTAAAAATATCGTTATTTTATTTAATAAAAATTGGCAGAAAAAAAAAGGAAATTGTGTTTGTAATAAAAATTCGTTCAAGAAATATAAATCAAATGCGCCTTTTTTTCCATTTAAAAATTTATGAATAAAATATATAAAAAATTATTATTATTATTCTTAGAATTTTACCTTATGAAATTCAACTTGAGCACCATCAGCCACACCCTCTAATTCAGTAATATATTGAGGAAATGAATTTTTCACTACTTCCAATGTTTCATTGTACGCATTTTCTTAAAGAAAGTTACAAAATTAAGAAATTAAGAAATATAACAAAATATGGGAAAATATAATAAATATTTTAATGTTAAGTAAATTTAATTAAACAAAATTTAATACTTACTGCCTTTTTCTGTATTATAAAGTGGTATATATTCTTTATTTAATGGTACCGATAATTGTAAAAAATTCTTAATTATTGAGGCAAATGTACGTCCCTGAAAAAAAAAAAAATGAAAGAAAATCAGACGTTAGAATAAGAAATATAAATAGAATAATTGAGAAAATTATATTTGGCTGGATCCAAATCTTGAATATCCACCACCATTACTCAGACAGACATTATAGAATAACAGTTCTAATATTTGTCAGCATTTCAAAAAAAAACGGAGGTGTTCTCAGGTTACGTTGCACTAAGGGCGTGCCTTTTGATAAATTTAGACCATTTTTTATACCAATCAATGTACATAAACTTCTAATGTTTGAAATTTTTGAAATTTTGAAATCCATATCTAGTTTTTTGCGATCAGGAGAATGTTTACTACACTCGACTTAAATAGACAGATGGATGGACAGAGAGACAGACATGTCTAAACTGATTCAGAATTTGTTACTGATCATGCAAGAACCTCTGCCTTTTTCCTTTTGATTTTACATATGTAGTGATAAAATGAATATACCCTCAACCTTTGGGTGGTGCATATATAAAAGAAGGAAATAACTGTATATATAAAATTAATTAATTTACTTATTTTACGATTAATGTATCTTCTTCTTTTAATTGTTTATTATAATTAATTTGCTTCAATAAGAAAAATTTTATTGCGGATCAAATATTTAATTTGTTTGTTTCTTGTTAAACGATTTACGCTTATTATTTTATATAATTGAAGTAATTTTTTTAAGTTTTGTTTTTTTTTGTTTGTTTTTGAACAATTTAGTCTTATAATTTGTAGTTATGTTTTCTATTAATAATAATACATTGTAATTGAAATTATTAAACAATTAATCATGATCTGTAAAAGATTGTTATCTTTTCTGGCTTTTTTTTTCTTTAATGTTTTATTAAATAAACAATGTAATTGATAGGTTTCGTTTTATTTTAATTTTTTTTTATAATTTTCATTTTGTGCAATTCACTATATGAGTTAAATAATTATGGTAATATATTTTCAAAAATATAATCAATCAAAATCGAATTTAATAAAAACATCATAAGTAAAAAATTATTCAAAAAAAAAAAAAATGAGCGAATCGTTTTAGTTAAAGATTTTCTGCTAATAAAATTTTTCGTTGAAACTTAAGCAGTTTGATTTTCTTGTTTATTTTAAAGGAAAGTTCACTTATGAAATTAATGTAGAGAAAATTAATGCATTGAAAATACTTTAAATAATTATAAGTAAAATATAATTTACTTATAATTTAATTACTTAGTTTTTGAAAGTTATTTTCTTTGCTCTTTTTATGTCGTAGTGCTTTTTACACCCTACACTACTCAGAGTACATGGTATAATATGTTTATGCAAGGAGTTGATATCGACTCAAAATTACTTTTTCATTCAATTTAACTCTGTCTGCCTGTTTGTCCGTGTAAAGATGGCCTATATAAATTTGTTATCAAGCTATAAATCGCATTTTGCGAAATACTTTAAGAAAATTTAGCACATGAGTATATTTTTTTGATTTAAAAGCCAAATGTTTAAAATCGCATCATTTTTGCAAGCACGCCTTAGGAATATTTTGAAATATCATTGATGGGGATCATCTGTAGCCATGTGACATTAAAATTATGTTAAAAATTTTGATTTCCACATCAATAGCTGTAGCGTATACAAATTGAAACAGTTATTCTAAATAGATCACTGATATTTAAAAGTACTGTTCAAATGTTACATACAAACATCAGAAGCAAAGTGTGCGCTCTGCATTGTAGGGGCGTATTTAGTAAGTGCTTTTATTTAAATTGAATTTACTTAATTAAGTTTATCACTCATACTTTATACCAGACATAAGCATTTGCTTTTAAATTTGAAAGTTTTGCCCATGCTATTAAAATGCATGAAATTAAGTCATTTGGACTTTATGGTTTAATTATAAGTTAAATAGATTCAGGATGTGATACAAAAAATGGAAAGACATTTTTTATAGAATGGTTACTAGAAAATTTAGGCCATAATATCTAAAATATTTAAAATGTCGTCATAAAACAGATATGAAAATATTATATTTGATCATGGTGAAAAATTGATTTTTGCTTTTTTTTTTTTAGAACAATTTAATATGACGCGAAGTTTGTTTTATACGAAATGAAATGTAATAAGTAGCAGCAGTCCAATGAGTTTCTAGTTATAAAAAATTTAACAAAAAAAAAAAAAACGGATGAACGGATAACCGGATAAACGAATAACCGGATAATTGGATAAAATTTATAACAGTATTTATTATATTGTATTTTAGGCCCTTAGGGAATTAGAATCTCAAGATTCTACCATTGAAAGTGAATATCAAAAATTTGTAATTTTTGGAATTCACAAATTTTGTTAAAATTGTTAAAGCGTTTACAAAATAATCGATCATGAAATATGATGAGATATCATTTATTTTATCTTTAATAGAAAACTTACCATATCAAAACCGACATCGTAATGGCTACCTCTTGTATATAGAACTGGAATAGCCTGACGACGTGGCATATTTTGAGTAATCATTTTTTCCAACAATTTTTTTTATATCAACTTTATAAGCATAAAATTTTAAAAGTCCACTTGCACTCTACTTTTTTTTTCTCCTTTTTTCTTTTATGTTATTTCGTTTTCGTATATTATTTATAACCAAAAAAAAAAAAAAAAAAAAAAAAAAACCAAAACAAACAAATCGAAAAGCGAAACGAATAGAAAAGATTTTAAGGAAGTGAAAATGTTAATTATAGCTTTTCTGTTGATTTGTTGCTTTTTTTATTTCATTGACTTTGTTTTCTTTTGCTTTTGCTTTTGCTTTTGCTTTTCCTTGGCGTTTTTTCTCTGTTTTTTTTTAAATTAATTTGATTTATTCTTATCAAAGGTTTTGTTTAAATACGAGATTTATACAATTGAAATCTCAAATGTCTTCAATTCATTTATTTTATTTATTTAATTGTTATCTCTTTTTTATTGTAGAATTTTTTTATTTTATTATTATTATCAATAAATGTTTTGTTTTTGTTTGTTTATTTACTATTTGTCATTTGCTCCACTACATTTGTATCTTGTCATTTTATTTTTTTTTTATTTTATTTTATTGTATTTTATTTATTATTTTATGATTATTATTATGACTTTTACAATCGATAGAATTTATTCGACTAATAGTTAAAATATATTTAGCCTGCCAAGTTACTTCGCTTTTTGGTAAGATTGTGTGCTTCGTTATATTCTAATAATCTTCTTCTTCTTCTTCTTCTTCTTCTTCTTCCTCTTCTTCCTCTTTTTACATACCTCATTAGTTTTTATTATTCATTTAGTTTTCTATTCGTATTAGAAATATCTGTTTCTTTTGTGTATTTTCTTTTGCATTTTCTAAATATATTTTACATTCGTGTTAATATAATGCAATGGACAATTGCTAATAATAATTATATTAATTGGGTTGTTCGATAACTCAAATCATTTCCTTTAATTTGTAATTTGTAAATTGTAATATTTCAAATGGCATAACTTTTAACAATCAAATGCAGGCCTAAACAAATTTATACTTAAAATTCTGCAATTTGCAAACTAATGATAAAAATTCGCTTGATTTTGGGTTTTTATTTTTGTTTAATATCCTTTCAAATTTGGCAAGTGGATGAGAACTACACTCTACATAATCGATTTATTTTACTTATAAAATGGCAAAAGAAGTAAAAAGTTATTGGTAAAAGATTTGTGGTAATAAAATTATCTTGCACAAATTTATCCATTATGTAAAATTTGCAAGTTGTTATTTGATTTTCTTAGAGAATTTTTTCATTTTTTTTTATAAGAAAATCGCTTTTCTATTTCCTTTAAGTAGAACTAAAAAAGAAAAAGATAAAGAAAAAGAAAAAGAAGCAATTACTTTTCCTTTAATCTAATATTAATTGGTTTTAATTGTATTTTTGTATTGTATTGTTTTTAAGATTGTTATGAAAACGTTTTACATTTAACTCGTGTTTCATGTAAGAAGAAATTACTATGCATATATAACACAACACGGCCATAAATACCAAAATTTTACTGTTTATTCAGTTGTTATTTTTTAAAATTTTACTTTATATATCAACTAAATTTATTTATTGTTTAATTATTAGTTTATTTACGCACTGAAAAAGTGACAATTATTTGAAAAATGTCTCAACGAATATTTTTCTTTTTAGGTTTTTTTCCAACAATTTCTTTGATATGCTAGAAATATTTTTGATTGTATTAGACATTACACAATACAAAATATAACTGCATACACATGTATGCATATATTTTATATATATATATATATATATACATATACATAATTAAAATAACGAAATACTCATACGCAGTGTATATGAAATTTATAAAACAAGCTAAATGTAAAATAAATGTAAAATAAATGTAAAAATTTAGAAAAGCAATTCATAAATTTCATTGTTTATAATGTTTGCCAGTTAGATTTGTCCAATTTACATGATAATGATACATATGAATAACAGATGCATGTGATTATTTACATTATTATTACATGCATAGTTGTGGCTTTTGTACTCTACATCAATAAATAATAAAATAAAATATAAAAATAAAACTAAAAGGGAGAAAAACAAAAACAAAAAAATTAAGGGAAAAATTTAATGAAAAACAAAAAAAATTATATAGAATCATTAATAATTATTTGTATCATTGTAATTCCTAATGTTTAATTAGATTGAATACCCTACCAAGTGCGTATATTTAATCTAATCTAACCTAAAATTGTTGTAAAATTTTTCCAATTTAAAGCTTATTGTGGTACATGATTTTATATGTCTATAACATCTAAAAGAAGTTGAGATAGATCTACCTTTTAGTATATCGATCGATACAGAATGATATTCTGATTCGATTTAAGAGTGTCCGTCTGTCTGTCTGTCTGTTTGTCTGCCACATTTTTTGAGATATTTTAATGAAATTTGGTACATTGGTATATTTTGGCTCAGAAATGCAACTTATTGAAAATGTCTAAAATCGGATTATTTTTACAATCACGTCCCATATAATGCCTTTCTATAAAAAGTATTTTTATATAGAAGAAAAGTATAATTTTTAATAAATTTTAATAGAAATTTGCGCTTAATTGTATTTTAAAATTAAAAAAACAAATACCATGTGTGAGTCCAGATGGCTCCATTTTTATGAAAACTTTTTCGAAATAAATCATTACATGAACTAAAGGTTGAATTTTGATTATTTTTTAACAAAAATTGGCATTGCTTTGTATTTTAATATAAACAATATATGTAACAAATTTGGTCCAGTTTGGTCTATTTTTTGAACGAACATTTTAAATAAATAAAAAATTTTAATTTTCACAATTTTGTTGGCTTGCAAAACTCTTACTTGACTTTAATCATTTTAAACAAAATGGTGTAGGGTATTTAAAAGTAGGCTGCGACCAACTATAAAGTTCTTACTTATTTTATTAAGAATTATTTAGTAAATTTTATACATATTTGATTAGATCTCTAAGTATGTCAGTATTCATGTTAAATGGATTCAAATTTTTTACGTCTTAATCTAGATAGACTTTAAGGGTCTAACTTTAACCGTTGAGAATTAAATAATTTTTTAGGTTGTTTAAATTATAAAAATTACATTAAATTTTCTAGTAACTACTTGATTTTTATAAATACTATTAATTTATATTATACGCATTTAATACATATAAAGTTCACCGTATAAAGTAAATTTTTTTGTGGAATTTTTTTTTCTAATTTAAATTAATATATAATTTATGAACCTACTATTTTTACCCAGGAACATTAATAATAAATGAATATAAAGATTACGAAACATATAAATTTTCATATCATTTTATAAAAATACTTTAAAAAAGTTAAATATATTTCAATTACAAAAAAAAAAAAAAACAAAAAATTCAGGGTATATTAAGTTTTATAATGGATCAGAAATTTGTAAACAGTTTTATAAAGATTTAGTTATATGTCAATTGGTATGTCCGTCCATTATATAATTACAATCTTCTCATGGTAAAAATTGAAATTACAAACATTAACATTTGGCAAAAATATTTTCTATCTTTTAGCTATTTCAACATATCAAAACAGGGAAGGACAAGTTAAAATTTTCGCTATTCATTTGAAATAATGTTTTTAAATAGACAAAGATTAACTATACGATATAAAATAAATAAAATAAAAAAAGGATTCGTTCAAATTCATTTAGCGTAAATGGTGGATGTTTAAAATTTCAGTTCAACTTCTTTAAAATTTTTTTTGTTTATTTTTGTATACAATTTCTTAATGTAATTGAATTGGGCGTGTTTATTATTTGTTTACATATATATATATATATATATATATATATATATATATATATATGTATGCAAATATTTGTGGTTTAGTTTTTTTTATTAATTAATCAATATAAAAATCTTAAGGTTTTATGCTCATTCGTGTTTGGGTCTTTTTTTTCTTTTTTTAAGCTTATTTTTACCTTTGGTTTCAAGGACAAATGGTGTAATAATTTAATGGTTATACATTTTAAAAGACATCTATTATTAATTTTAATATAACAAGTAAAAATATTTCATTTAGTTGTAATGAAACTATTCAAATTTACAGGTTATTTGATGGGAGTATTTTTTGAGACAAGTGATCTAGTTTTAATATAAGTTTTCAATGTTTCCGTAGTAATGATTAGTAAAAATTGAGAAGTTGATGAAGATCAAATATTTATTACAAAGAATACTTTTCTTTTATACGCTGCAAGCATTTAGATCAAATAATTATGCCACAACTCTGGATGTTGAATATAAAAATTCAAGTTTACGTGTGGTAGGCTAATAATTTATGGAAACTAGGAAGAAATGAACAAATTTTATATAATATAAAATATCCTTATAAATAATACATATTCTGCAAGTTATTTTGCATTAATTCCATTAAAGGTCAACTTACCTTCTTTGCATTAAGTACACATAAATTAAAGTGTATACCCTTTACGTCAAATTATTTATAACAAATAAAAAATGGTGCCCCAAAGCCTAGTATTTGGATTTTACATTAGCTTTAGATATGGTTAGTTGGATGTAGAATACGAAGATAAAAAATTTATACAGATATAGAACATAATGGAGAGTCCCTGAACCCTATTTCTATGGCAATCGTAACATGCATAATGTAGAAGGTATTTTTAGGCTCATTTTTTGAATTTTGAATATATTAAATATGAGCTACCGATCTCATGCACATTCATTTTTTTTTAACTGACAATCATGTACTACTTTTTTAGTATGATCACGTGCTTTGAATGACCATCCTTTGAATTTCGTTACCTTTGTATTGATAGGCTCTCAACAAAATCCAGTAGATTCTTACATTTAAAATTAAAATTATTAAGTAATATTTAATAAAGCTTTTTCTATAGTTCCAGTTATAATATCTTTACAACAGAAGTAATTTATTTTGCAACTTATCCAAAATTTAATAGTTATCTGGTAGTTGATAAAAGCAACGTGGGATTTTGTAATCTTATTAGCCGTCATATATTAAAATTTATAAACTTATTAAACTGCCCACGTATTTGCAAATATTTATGAAGATAATAATCTTTTTAATCATTGCTTGTGGATTTTGATGTATTATATTGCCTGAAGTATATTGCCCATTGCATATGGCTAACTTTATTAATTTGTTATGTGCGTTTGCCAGTGCATGTTTGCATGTGTGTTCACTTGTGGTGATTGTAGTCATATAGTGAGAAATTGTCGTGATTGGTTCAAATGGTATTGAATTCAATTGAAATGAATTGAATGAAAAGTTATTGATTATCAGAAACATATACATGCATAAACAAGCACGCCATATCGTGATTTATAATTTTGTATGATTTTTTTTTCTTTTTCTTTTCTTTTTCTTTTTTTTTTTTTTTGATTTAAGATTTCTTAGAAAATTTGGTAAAACCTCACACAAATGTTTTGTTGGTTATTGCATTCTGTATTTTACAATTTGTCTTAATCTTTGGCAACTGCATAAAAACTAAACAAAAAAAAAAAAAATAAAAATAAAAAAAATAAAAAAATTAAGTAAAATAAAATAAAATTAAAATTTATACAGTTAGAGTTTGTTAATATAAATGTATGTGCAAAAAAATGTTATATTGAAATTTTAAGTCAAGTGATTTATTATGAGCCCTACAAAAATTCTTTTAATAATTCATATAATGTAAATTTTTTATGCAAAACTCGTGGAGCTCTTTAAAAGAGATGACTTGAAAAGTAAAGTAAAAAAAAATTTGGCTGGCACGTTATAAAATGAAATGTACAACATTCATATGAATTATCCATGATAAATATAAAGGGATGAGGCTTCTAGGTTACAAATTATTTAGACAGATAGAAGGAGGAATTGAATCTATTTGTATTTTAATAGAATTTTTAACTATTTTTACATAGAGCTTTTTCTGGTGAAGCATACCAAGGAATTATCCGAGACAATCCGTTTTCAAAAACTTTAGATATTACCCTAAAAAAAAAACAGACTTGTCCAAGCTAAACATTTCAATAGAATACTTTACCATAAGAAACATTTTTCTATCTGTTTAATAAATAACTTATAAACAAATGGAACATTCATTCATTTTAGATTAAATGAATGGATGGAAAACCAAAAGCAAAAAAAAAAAAAAAATCAAAAAGTCCATTACAAGTGTTACGTACATTGGCCTGAATGCATTGAATACTTTGCATTACAAATGCAATAAATGAGAATAAATAAAAATTTATTAACTGATTGTACGCTTGATAATGTTAACGTTGCTTTCAATTAAATTTGTTGTCACTGTTTGTTGCTCTTACATTTATATCAACTTTTATTCTATGGATAACAAAATGGATAACAAAAGGGATAACAAAATTTTCATATCAATAAACTAGTTGATCTAAATATTAAAATCGCCTTGAAAGTTAAGGCAGTCAAATTTTGTAACGTTTAGTTGGAAGTTGGAAATTGAGTTAGAGTTTTAGATACATTCTTAATGTATTAAAATATCCAGTCGAAATCATTAAAAAATCTTAGTAAATTGTAAAAGTTTTTTTAGTTTTTAGAGTTTTCATCGAAGAAGAAATCGTTTGGAAAACTTTATTTTAAATAGAGTTGCTTTTCGAACTATGAATTTTGAATAACAAAATTACATGAATAGATATCACATGGACAGACAAATTATCTAATGGTTTTCGTCTTTAAAATATTCATTATTGGTTCACCAAAAAATTTAAAGAAAATAACTTTTGCCATTTTAGAGAACAAAATCATATCAAAAACAAAACATGGAGAAGTGTATGGACAGACAAGTCATTTTAAACACCATAATATCTCATTTCTTACTAAATGTTTCATCTATCAAAGAGTAGAGTATTAAAAATTTGAAATATTTTGGTTTGTGTAACATTTTACAATAATTCTGTGCGTTATGAAATTTGATAATAATTTCAAGTTTGAATTTTGTATGAAAGTTAAGTTTTTTATTAATGCACTATTCTAACAACTATTACTACCATTTATATACATATATACAAACATTCATACATTTATAATAACCACATTTATGTATACATATATTTTTTTAAAATAAGATTTAAAATGATGGATTTCTTGTGTTGTCAAAGTATGTGTTTCTGTTTACGTATAAGAGATGTAGATATGACATCAATAACAATTTATATTTCAATTTAAGAAAAGGAAATACATTCAAAAATATAAAAAAAAAAAGAAATGAAAAAACAAATTTAGTAAGTGTTTTTAAATGTTAATGAATTTTGCTTACTGTTTTGTATTTGGTTTTGTAATTGGTTTGGTATGATTAATTCAAAGTACAATGTCAAGAACACTTTTTAATGGTTTGAATGGTTTCGATTTGAATCAAGTAGAAATATCAATAAAAAAAAATTTTTAAATAATTATTTCTGTAAGCATTTTAATGTTTATCAAGTTTCAGGGAGTGGCTAAAATCTATGCTTGGCTTTAATTTCATCATCAGTTATTTGACTTGATTTAGTTGCTTAAAGGCGAGAGTAAGAGAGAAAGAGAGAGATAGAGAAAACGATATATAAAATTAAATATATTCTTGGCCATGAATCTGATTTAAACGTTTATTTTTCTTTCACATTTAATTGCTTTCCACAATATGAATTTATTTACATGACCGATTTCCATGATTTGAGAAGCCCTGTGCTTGGTAAAGTGGTAAAGAATATATAAATAATGTGGTTGAAGGGGCTTTTACTATATGAGTGATTACTTTAGATATCTTTGTGCATAAAAATCTATAAATTCCGATAAGAAAGTAGGAGAAATTGCCCCTTAAAATTTTCTTAGATATCGCAGATGGTTCTATATTGCAGACTGTAAGTACTATCAATGTACAATGGTAAAAAGTTGAATCCGAGTCTTATCATCTAAATTTTGAGGTTAAGCTTTTTGTTCGTATTTCAATTGTGGGACGATGTATAATTTTTCTTTCATCCAATGAATTAAAAGGTAACATAAAAAAGGTAAGGTAGTGCTTTAAAAAATATCTTACGTAAACTTTTCGCAATTTTTTTCTTTTTTTTGGTAGCAATTTCAATGTAAAAATTATGAATGGCAATGAACTTTTTTTTGTGGCGAATCCAAACTAATATTTCGTTATAACGAATTTCTGTTCCTTAATATAAGGTTCTTATAATAAATAATCTAATTTATATAAAATATAATTTTAATTTAATTTAAATTTTCATTTAATGAAATTTTGTAATAAATGAAACAAATTATATGAAATATATATTTTTTAATCGATTTTTAATTTAAATAATTATTAATAGATAATTTGGGAAAACCATAAACTTGCATTTATATTTATAATTTTACATAATTTAATTAAATGTAATAGAACAAAGTGGGAAATAGAAAGAATAAAAATATTGAAAATATTGAAATATTTTCCTAATACACATAAACTTCAATGAACCTTTTAAACATTTTTATTATACATCATATAACGTAATATGTATATAAGGAAATATTCGTTGTGGTCACAAAAAAAATTATTTATGGTAATTTTGCAAAAAAACAAAAAAAAACAATATAAAATTAATAAATGGCAAATTAAATAAAATGATGTACATAAAAAAAACTCTCAAGATTTTTTAATACAAAAAAAAAATAAATAAATAAAAAATTGAATCGGAAGTACAATAAATTAATGCAATTAATTTTTATTATTTTAAATAATTTATAGAAGTGCTAATACACTATGAATTTAAACATATTTTATTAGGTTTATTAAACTCATTTATAAGTTCTTGCCATTACATTTTTCTGGTAATTAGTTACGCGTGCATATAATTCTCTTACATTTTACAGAATATTATCAGTTGATGAGAATGTTTATAATGCTCAGAAGAGCTTGAGATAGATCCATTCACTTTTATTACACTGGCACTCTTAATTTAATTTAAAACTATCATGTGATCTTTAACTGTATTTTAGCATGAAAAACGTATGTATCAAATTTGATGTAGATCGGTTCATTTTTATGACCTCCCGAATTCATCTAGAATGCCTTTTTCTCAAAAAAAAAAAAAAGTCATTATCTGAGCAATAATTTTAACTTTGAATATACATCAACGAAAATTGACATCGGCTTATATTTTGACATAAAAAACATGTACCATGTGTAGCAAAATTTGGTCCAGATTGATCTATTTTTTGAATCATGTTGAAAGTTTTGGACTCTGAAAGGAATTTAACAGTTATGTACTTATGTTTAGATTATTAAAAAGCAACAAGTTTCCATTAAAGTTTAGGATAATTGTATTTTTATGTAATTCATTTTATTTTTGGTTAAGCTCGTCGAAAAATGTTTTTTTTTTTTTGGAAATCTCTTGCATATTACAGAATAAATGTTTACATTATTATAATTTATAATAAAATAAGAATATTCCATAAATAAACGTTTTATACATGTGTAAGTGTGTATGTGAACTTGCATTTATTTGAAATTATTGGCACTCCAAGGGCAATGATACAAAATAAATTTCCAATTGCCAATTGTATTTAGGAATTTACATATACATCTTAAATATTGTTGATTGACAATTGTCAATTGTTATTATTGTAAAATCATTTCAATTGTGTTATATTGCATCTCGAATTTCTAGGTAAACAATTATAACAGCTGCTTTATTTTATTCATTGAGCCAGTAAAAATGCGTAATTAAATTTAATGGTCAGCTTAAAGTGCATTGTTTTAAAAAATAAAAAATGAAATGAAAATAACATTTCAGTCTGAAGGCGGCCACACGATATATAAATAAATTAATAACGATGGCATGCATTTAATCATATTCATGACTTGATTCCCGTTTCGTTATTAAAATTTCTTTTTCATCTTCATTGCCTTCGATGACTTTAGTTGATGGTAGAACATAACGATTTTGTACTTTCGTACGGTAAACATTTTGTGTTAAACCAGATTGTGTTAGTACTTCAACTTCATCATCATCACCGTCACCATCATTATCATCAAGTGTAAAATATGGATGTGATGATACTGGACGAAATTTATAGCCAGTTAATACAAAGAACACATAAGTAGCCATTTCACGGAACATTTCATCTAACCAAGCATATTGAAATGCAACTGTCATCTTAAGCAGATAAACAATAATTCGTGTAAAGTAAATATAACAAACGATCATTATGTAAAATTGTCTGAATAATTTTAATTTTCTTAAATTAATTGCCGCCTTGCCATCAGTGGCAGATGCTTCATGTAAATGTCGTATGGACCATACAATGGGAAACAGTATGGCACCGCAACATAATAAATCAACAAAAATGAAAATATTATGCCATGTACGAAATTCAGCATCACTTTCTTCGGATTCTTCTATAATGATTTCCGCCACGTTCGCCAATACCTGTAAAGGTATGACAACCATAAAGATTTTTTTGTCCTTTTCTGATAAAATATGCTTAATAAATGTCCAACCTGTACCAATTAAAACAATTGTTATAAATAGAACAGCTCCCTTTAATAAATGTGCTATGTAATATAAAATAGCCCAAGCTTCTACATGTTCACCACGTATTTCAATAAAATGATAATTAATCGAATGGAACATTAATGACATAGATTTCAAGAATACCAATACAGCCATAACATAGTGAATTTTAAAGACGGGATGTTTGCTTTTTTTAAGTATAAACACCCAAAAGAGACCAGATAGAAAGAATAATAATGACATCATTAAATATAAGGCAGGCAATGGCATTTCTCCCGCTGATAAATAATTACCATTATTATTCTCTTCAATGTCAACCAAAAATGATACTTGTTTTTCACTACCATGATAATTCGGACAATCATGAAAATATAAATTGTATAAACCTTCTTCATAAATCGATGCTACCAGCATAGAAAACGACATATTATAATAGTTTTTACCATTTCTATTCACTTTTGTCATGGGTAATATGAAATTTTTACATAAACGATTGTGCATATTTTCATTAGATGGCGAAGCGCTATATAAAGGCGAAATGATATCGGAAGCTGGAATCGCCTCATTTATTTTCATTTTATTTACACTTTTCACTGTTGTTCTTATGTTGTTGTTGTTGTTGTTGTTGTTGAACTTTTTAATTTTTTATTACTATATGTTTGATTTGGTGGAATATTTTGGCCATTGGAGCGAACATCTAATTTAGTTTTGTCTGCAACAATAGCATCAGTATTTGTCGATGCTGCTGATGGATATCCTACTTCATGATAAACTTCATCAATATTTTCTTCCGGCATTTTATCTTGATTAAGTAATTCTTTATCTATAGACTCCGCTTTTAGGGTCGATTGTGTATCAACTACAGCATATCTGCGCCTTCTTCGACGAGGTTCTATAAACAATGTTGTATCTACAACATGGGCTGATTGCCGTTTACCACGATACATGGGAAACATGGAACTATTTTTATATATATGAGAATTACGCCATTCTGGTGAGCATTTCACATGAATCCTGTGGAAAGAAATTGCCTTAAAATATTAAATGCTTTTGGCGTTTGTTAATTAAATCATTTTGCAATTCACTATTTAAAGTTGCATTGATCTGTCAAAAAAAGGTAACTAGTTAAAAGCCACTTAGATTGATAAATGCCAAGTTATAAAATTGATTTCTTTCAACCTAAAGGCGAGAATTCACCTTTGGGTTGTAAATTATTGATTTGTTTAATGGTTTCTTTTTTTTGCACAAACTTACTGCAAATGTTTTAAATCGAATAGAAAGAATAGTATTGGTCCATTATGCTGTAAAAATGATGATTCCTCTAACAAGCATTTATTCTGATGTGAATCAAGGTAAGGATTCATTTCATCAATTGTAGTTTTATCTAATGAAAGACCCAACTGTAACGTAAATATATTACATTACAAACACAAAGTCACAATTATAAATTTATATATATATATATATGTGTACTTTTCCTTTACCAATTCATCTCCAGTCTCATCAGATATAACAAAATCACTTATTTTGACATTTAAATGGCCATTTATATAGAAACCGAATGTACTCAACGCAATATAAGGACGTGAATCCAACTGATAACGACAAATAGCGAAATATATTAAAGGATTTATTATTATTATTATTATTAATAGTTTTTATAAATATCTTTACCTTGACTTCCAAATGATGTTTACGCCCAATTACAAAACCTATTTGACTTATGAAAATTATTATTAGGAAGCACATTATCGATTTAATAAATGTTAACTGTTTAACATTTAATGAATTAGTTGTCAACATCATTTATATAAATATATTTCCTTATTTATTTGTAGTATGAGCAAAGAATATATTTTTTAAATTCTTATCTATTTATTTTTCTTTTTTGTTTGCTTTTTATTTAATATTGTGGTGTAAAAAATTGGTGTTTGTTTTCAATTATTTTCTTTAATACAATAAAAAAATATTTCTTTTTTTATAAATTAAAATTATTGTTATTGTAAAACAGATAACATGAAATTAACAAGTATGACGTATATGAGAATTGAAACGTAAGTGAATGGAACAAAAATTATACAAATTAGAGATTGTCAAATTTTAATTTTACTATTTATACGGCTTACCATTTAAAAATTGGGCATACATAGGGTTTAGTGAAGGGTTTGTTGCGCTAAAAGTAATTGCTCATGAATCTAAGGCATATCGTTTTGACAAATTAAGTCAAATATCTTACTACTATATAAAAACTATTAAATAGTTTTTCCCTTGAGGAATCAGATCAGAGACTCGCGCTTAAGTATTTGGAATTTGCTAATCTAAAAATAATCGTTACACATCCCACAAAACACACATTTATGATTATAATTAAACTCTGAATTATTTTTGGGTAAAATTTCTATTGCTAACTTCACTGAGAACTTTGCACATTAACAACAGATCGACAACGAATTATTTATAATAATCTGTTTACACAGGGCGTCTATTTAAAATAAATATTCCGTTAAGGATGATAATTGCAATTTAAATTAATTGTTGAAAAAACAAAACAGATATATGTGCAAGTTAATGAAATTATTTTACGGATGCAAGGACATCAAGTAAGATTTTTTAACATTTATGCACAAATTGATACCGATTTGTAGTTTTGCTTTCGATGCTTTCAAACCTTATTTTGACAAAATGTGTACATCCCTAGCTTCTGGCAGTAACGTTTCATTGGATATATACCTCCTAAATATTGAATTGTATTATGATGTATACGGAAAACAGATAGATAGCCCAAGCAGGATTTATGTACATTTATACAAATTTTTAAATCAGAAGTATAAAATGGACCCTGCATAATTTTGAACACTTGTAAACAATATGTTAACTTTTGCAAATAGAAACGGGAGAATATTTTGGGTATTTACAATTTTCAATAAGCTTTTCTTTAAAGTGCTTATATATGCTTCTTCATGATGGGTATAAGAATAAATTCAATAAAATACAATTAAATCATACACTTTTTGTTGAAAAGCCAAGAACAAGGTACCCAACATGCAATCATCTCATTAGTATACAAACCAAGTTATAATAAAAGTCAAAAATTCAAAAATGCTTGAATAAAATGTACAAAATAACCGTAAATGTGAAATGATAATGACCAAGATATAGTTAGAAAGTTATAGAAAGTTACAGAGAGCAAGAAAAGTAAAGAAGATTAAATTTGGTTGGGAGCAACTCTTTAATAAATAACCTTTAACAAAGTATTGCATTGTACTTTATAAATGCCTTCGATTGAGAAGTGAGTAAATCTATCAAAAGAAAAAATGAAATAATTGAAAATTTGCCATTTTACAATTCGTTTAGATAGCGAACGATTTTTTTCAATTTTTGGACAGATAATATCAGTTTATGAATAAATATAAAAAATAAAAAAAGTTCATTTATATATTTATGAATTTTACATTGTTTTGTGGGCGTATCTTTTGATACGATTTCTTTTATAATTGTTTAAAATTTCTACAATTTTTGATTAAATTTAATTCACCATAACGAAAGTTCTACTTAGATCGTTACAGAATTTGACATGAATTAGGCAGGATTCTTAAAGCCTTCTTTTTTGGATGTTGCAAAAGTTTTGACAAAATAAAGGTGCTTCATAGATAGAATAAAAAAGTGAAAGTATTGTGTATGGAAAATATCAGTTAACTTAAATTTAATACGTTCACAATGATTTATCATACTGATGTAAATAGCTAAGTAAATAAGTAAATAAAAAAAAAAAAGGTAAAATTTCACTTTTGTTCATTTTGGATCGTTTTATTTTCTTTTTATTTTCTTTATTTTTCTTCAAATTGAGAAGTAAGTTATTTAAATTAATTTATTAGATTTATGCAAGTACCGAGTACTAAATAATTAATTAAAATAAAAAACATTATTTGAGTGGGTGTGGCATACTTGTTCAATATATTAATATGAATTTTCTATTTAATGTGATTTGCAAGGATTAAGCAAAAAAAAAAAACAGCATTATCATTTAGAGGAGCAAATATATTTCCAATTTAGGCAATGTATCAAATGGCCCTGACATTTGATACATTTTCATTAACTATTTTCCAAGTACAAATCTTTTATATTAATATCTAATTGTTTTCCATTTAGAATGCTCAAATGGAAATGTCGAAAACTTTAAAAAGTTTTTATATTCTGAATTCATTTTAAATATGTCTGTCTGTCTGTTTATATACGTTTAGATCGTAAATATTTTATTGGGTGCTAAATATTTTGATTAAAAATTTATTAATGTTACTTGATATTAAAAATAGTGCCTAAGTGGTAGTTTTTCAAGATTCGGTTCAAATCAATGAATAATTTTCCTACTTATTTTGATTACATTTGCTTAGAAAATGTTAGTCAAATATTTTCAACTTTCATTTCCTTTATTCCATTATTTCATTTTTATATCCTGTGCCACTTATGGTATTACATTATACAATACTTAATAATATGGTCTAATAAATTTTTGCGAATGTTTGTTACATGAGTACACAAGAAACTTTAAAATAGATTTATCTCAATTTAAAATGTTACTTTTTTAAAATGATTTAAATTTCTTGGTTTGCCATTCATATGATTAGTTATTCGTAAATCGGTTATCAAGCCAAAGTTCATAATTTATAAAATATTTAAATAAAATTTAGCAGAAAAATTTGTTTTAAGCCGAGAAATGAGAATTTGCCTTAAGGGCAAATTATTAGGAAATGCAATTGAAAATTTTTAGAATTTTGTTTATATTTTTCTTGTAATAAAAATCAATAAAAAGAAAATAGTATTTTAATAAATGAAATGGGCGTGTCAAATATGTATCAAATTGAATTATATTTTTGCCATATTTTTATTAACGTTTTAATCATATTAAAGAAGTTGGTAAAGCTTATTTTTTAGATGTTTGTTTTTTTTTTTTCTGATTGCCCTTTAATTTTGGCTCCTTGAAATATGAAAATTTTAAGCCAATATGTTTTAGTTTTTCAATAAACTAAAATGGAATTTTTAATAAAGTGAAAAGAATATAAAAAAATGACCAGAGAAAATTAGAAATTTATATGTTAAAGAAGAAAAAAAAATATAGAAAAATGGTCATGTTTTAAATTTTGCTTTTTTTTTTTTTAATAAAATCTTTTGTTAGCATTGTTTTATATTCAATTTCAATGCGAAATCTTTAATTGAAAATGTCCATAGCTTAGGGCTGTAAATGAGAGCAATTAAAAGAATTTCAAACTAAAAATGGCAGGAAGTCAAATGCGTTAAAAAAAAAAAAAAAAAAAAAAGAAACAATAAAACTCTAGATCAGAGAAGGCGAACTTTTTTGAAAATAAATCAAAGAATCAAAGAATAAAAGGAGTGATAATTTTTTAATGTAATTTTAGGATTATTCCATGAAAAGTTGAAATTTTAATCATTTTTCTAATTTTGTATGAGTAAAAAAAAATTTTTCTTTAGTTTTGCTTGTAAAAATTTCAAATATGTTTCATTTATCCTTTGCCATCCCTCCTCCTTAATTTATCATTGCTTTTTTTTGTCTCATACTCTTTTCTTTACATGCATGATGAAGCAATTTCATGCATATTTATTTAAATCATAGTTTTTTTTTTTTTATTTCTTTAAATGTATGCATCATGTGAGTGCATTACAAGGAAATTTATTTATATATATTTAAAAAAAAAAAAAAAGAAAAATTAGAAAAATAAAAAAAATTTTGTGTTTCTTTTTAAAGCAAAAAATTTATGTTAATATTTTAATTAAATACAATTTGAAAAATATGAGAAACAAGGTGAGTGTTACTTTTTATTATTCTCATTAGTTTTTGATAAAATTTCATTTGAAATTTCAAGCTTTTATAATAGAAAGGTTTAAAACTCTGCTTAATGAAAATGATCATACAAAATGGCAAGAAATTAAGAAAATTTTAGTTTTGCAATTTCAAATTTTAAATTTTTTTGTGGTCACAAGACAAAATTTTAATTGAAATATAAAACAAATAAAAAGGTGAATATTTTTGAGAGACTCACTCTAATTTTGTATAATGGGTTTAGAAAATTAAGAAAGTAAATTTAAAAAATGGCAAAATGTGTTCTACATAAATCGAATATTTCTAAAATAAAAGAATGATCCTAAAAATAGTTCAATTTTAAGTATTTGCAATAGAATTGAGCCTTGAAACTTTTAGCTTGTTAAAATATTTATAGACATTGGATGTACAGATTGATAGATAGATAGACAGACAGACAGACAGACAGACGGACAAACAGCAAGGCCAATTGATAGGTTTATATTGATGCAGGTAGTGATTCTAAATGGCATATTACATTAAGGCCTTCTATCATAAGTAGAAAACTTTAAAGTGAGAAGAATTATAACACCAGAATATTTATTTATCTTTCAATCTACCTTCATGCTTATCATTTCAAAATATCAATTTTCTTGTATTTATTGATTTTATAATTTAATTAACCATGACTTTAATGACGATTTTGTTAGATAGAGCGAACACAAAATTTCTTATCTACATGAACAACTATCGATTTATTATAAATATTATAAATATTAACATATTATATATATATATATATAAGAGTACAAATATGCCTGGTATTTTTATGGTAAACACGGCTCATTTACTTGTTATGCCGTTATTTTTATTTGTATTTTTTTTTTTATTTTTTTTTTTTGCTGTTTTCTAACTAAATTTAGTTATCCTTATACCTTGAAAATAGTGGCTGCTGACCTTCTTCTATACTATAAAAATTATTATATTACAACAACAATTATAACAAAAACATTACAATTTTTGTAGTGGATTGTTGTTTTAAGTGCATTTGATTAAAGTCTAAAGTCTAAAGGTATAAAAATTTTTTCACACTCTTCCTACACACACACACACACACACACACACAGACACCTTCAATCGATATTGTATTTTTTTGTGAATGCTTGTTTTTTTATTTTCCATATATTTTTGGGTGGCAGCTTAAGGTGCTTTATATTGCGATTTAAGTGTTTCATGTGCATTTCTTTACTCACCTTTCATAAATAAAATTCTTGTTATAATAACAAAAAGCACAGAAGGTTTTCTTTGAAAAGGCTCATATATAATCAATTTAAAAATTTGAAATTTATTGGCATCACATAATTTTTGAAAAAATAATAAACTTACATATTTGAAATTATTCCTTTGTTTAATTTTTATGATATTTTTTTTTCTTTCATGGGACATGGCCACCTTTCGTTTAGAGTTGATTTTGCTTAAAATTAATAAAAAAAAATTGCTTCGGCCATGATAAATAGATTGTATATAAAATGCTTTAGATAAAAAGGCAAAATTTGTTTCGAATTAAAACACGACTTGCGATTATTTGGGGCATCTTATTTAATGTGTCTTTTGGGATTTCAATTAATTAACTAGGGCTTTTCAAAATAAGTTATAGGTACTTTAAATATTCATGGTATGTATTTTTCTAAAATTTATATCATTTAATAGCCTTCGGAGATCCCATTTATTTTATTATAAATAAGTATAAAGCTCATGCGTTACTTAACTGTAGTTTCCTTTGAATTTTAAGGATTTTTGAACTTTAATTTCTTATGAGATTTTTATGAGATATAATTTAGTTTCTAATCTTTTAATGTGACAGCTTCAGATTCATTATTTTAAATAAAAATAAAAGTTTTGTTAACGAGATGATTCATACAAGTTTTTATGAAAGTTTTTACCTTTAATTTACCTTAAAAGTGTAGAAAAATTTTTTAAATATAAAAACATTTTTATAAAATATATTTTCTTAAAAATTATTCAAAATATAATCAAACGCAAATTTATTATATATTGTAAAGATGATATTGTGATAAATCTGTTTAGGAAATAACGAATATAAACGCCCACCAAATATGAGTCACATGTTTATGATTTGTTTTTCTTTTTTTCTTTGTTTTTTTTTTTTTTGGCTCGTTTGCAACTTTAACATTGAACTTAAATCTAATTTTCATAATTTATAATTTTATGCCAATAATTGGATAATCGTATGCAATAAGTATTTGCATTTCTCTATTAATTGCTTTTTATTTCCCCAGTTATTTGAGGTTATTTAATGAAAAATTTTTCATTTTTCCTCTTTTGATTTCATAAAGTTTGCGATACTGACTAATAAAAATGTGCTTAGTCATATTTAAAATTATTTTTTGATACGCTTCAAGTTCGTCTGTTTGTATATCAAAATTTATGGAAATCACTTGTCTGTCCATCTAAGCTGTCCATGTAAGCTACATATTGTAATTTTAGAGATATTTTAATGAAATGGAAAATGATTAAAATTGGTTCTTCTTTATGATCCCCCCCCCCCCCCCCTTCCGCCAATAAAACGCCTTTCTCGAAAGGCAAAAGCTTTATTTTTAAATATATTTTGACTAAAATGATCATAAAATTATTTAAAATAAATTCACTCGTAATTTCATTAATCAAAAATAGATTTTATGATTTTTTTTTAATAATTTAACAACTCTATAGAAAACTATTTGAACTGGTTTAGGGTTAGAAAACAAAAGTAAATTAACAGTAATTAAGGCATTAAATTATTTTTTATATTTATCAGTAAATGCAATCGATATTAATTAATTTTGTATTAAGTTTAATATGAGTGAGTGTTTTTTTTTTCTTTTTGTTTTTTTTTTATTAATGTAAAATTTTATACACTGCCTTAAATTGTTATTTTATTATTGTTCTTTCAATTCCATTCAAACACATAAAATAAATTAGTAATGGCATAAAATTTAATGAAGTTTAATTATTGCTACTTAACACGCTTCCCCAATAATTTACACATAACGTTAATTTTATTATGTTGAAGGTAAAAAAAGAAAAAATAAATTTATATAGCGAATATATAAATAAAGTGAAATAGGCTTAACTACTAATTACTTTGCGTCACGCCTTTTATAATGTTAACAAAAATTTTAAATCTTATATTTTGGAAAACATTTTTACAAGGTCAGTAATGTCAGAATTGTGAGAACTATACAAAATTGATCAATTTACATGTAAATGTTGTGCAATGACCTTTTTATACTTAAATTAATAAGGACAGATTTTATGGTTAGACAAAAGTATTAATTTTATAAAAAAAAAAAGGTTTATTGTGAAAATTTAAAAAAAAAATTTTTTAAGAAAAATTTGAATATTTATACTTCATTATGCTATTTCTTAGAGTGTTTGGTAAAAACTACTAGATGTAAAATGCTTATAAATACAAGATATTTCATATAATTTTTATTAATGCATTCCAAATCAAAACACTTCAAATTTTATTAATTTGAATTCCGAAAAAACATGAATAAACATCTGAAAATATATAGGCTGAATATAGGCCTAAATTATTTCATACGAAATCTTCTAAATGCAAAAAATTTCATATAACAAAATGTATGAAGCTTTTTTATGGCGTAGGACATAAAATGCCAAAAAGAAAAGTATCATGTACATCATACATGATACTTTTATACACATACATACATACATACATACATACATACATACATACATACATACATACATACATACATACATACATATATATATATATATATATATATATATATATATATATATATATATGTATATATATGTATGTGTATAAATTTCTTTTATTTTTTAGATGATTATAACGTAAAGTCAAATATATAAAAAAATTTCCTTGCACACAGTTACAAAAAATTGGTTTAGAAATTTTTCCGAGTAAATTTTCATTGTGGTGAAAAGCTTAAAAGTTTTGAATTTCTCACTTGTCTTTTGTCTTTTGTCTCTTGTCTCTTGAGTTTTTAGGCATATTTTGAGTGGGTATAAAACAAAGGAAACTTTTATGAATGAAATTATATTATTAATAAGTAAAACTATTTTTTCAATTACTTTTATTGTTATTCAATTTTATTGCTATTCATTTATAATATTTTAAGAAATTTTTTTGTGACAATTTAATTTAAATTCTAAATTATTATGCAAGTGTTATGAAATTTGAAATTTTTCAATTTTCGCTATTTTAATTCTTATAATTTTATTTTTTAAAATTTATATAAAAAATTTCTATAGTTTACATTAAAATAATTTAATGGAAAAATTTTTTTTTAATCCTTTATAAATCCAGCAATTTAATGTAGCTTCATACAAAAGAGAAAAAAAAAATAGAAGGCTTATTTTTCAATCGTAATTCAAAATGAAAATTTAAATCGATCTAGACATACCTAGACAGACAGACGGATAGACAAGAAGATATTATAAGAGATGAAATTACACTGCAAGCAGTGTAAAGTATAACAAGAATTTTAGTAAGGCGGCACATTAAATCTAATGATAACTTAAAGAGTTTTTTCGGATTTTGCTGTTGATCATAGAGTTCATTTGAATTTTGCAATCATTTGGTCAAAATATATATAATCATTATTATGGTGGTGAGTTTACAAAAAAAAAAAAAAAACATGCTTTTCCATTTGAATTGAGTGAAACTCAATTCTACGCTAATAAAAATGTTATTCTATAGTTTTGTTTTTATTGTTATTGTTGTTGCTGGTATTATTGTTTGGGTGAATCAAGAAAAAAATTTCTATTTGGCTAGAATCGAATTTGTAAATACCCATCACCAACAAAAGCTTTCTCTGTATATTTCACAGATGTGGCAGAATTGGAAAGCATAAGATATATGAAAAATTGTATGAATGGAAAAATTGAAATTAAAATGATAAAGAAAATATTATTCGATCATATCTTGCAATTTTCAGTTCCATATAAAATCACTTACTATTTTTAAATTTGTCTTTTAAGCTTGTGTTAGAAGTTACCTACTAGGTCCATAGTCATTTGAAATCATTGGAAAAACTTCCCATTATCAATTTAAATAATTAAAAAAATGTTTAATATAATTATACAGAAAAATTTAAAATATTTTTAGACTGATCAAAAGTTTATTGTAATGTAAAGAGTTCTTGAAATTTCATTCTAAAAACTAAAAAATGTTCCACAAACAGCTTATAGGTGGCAAGAGTGTTTGTATGTATGTATGTATGTATATGAATAAAAAAAAAATTAAAGAAAGAAAATTTATATTCACCACGATGTAAAGATTTATGTTTTATAAATTTTTCGTCCCTGAAATGATTACAAATACAATGCACGAGTTTCAGTCACATTTTTGACCGCCTTTTAATAACGTTGCGTAACATACGCGCATATATATTTCTCATTAATTATACTAAATATATATGTATATAAAAGTATAAATAATTAGTGCAAAAAGAAAGAAAACAAAAATCAATTAATATCACATAAATTTATAAATTACAATAATTACGTTTTAAATTTTTAATTTTTAATTTTTAAATTTTTTTTTTTTGGGAGGTGGAGGATATTTTTTGAACTTGTAAAATAATAAATTAAATAAGAAACTGAAATGGAAAAAAAAAATGAATCAAAAACAAATAAGTCAGTATGAATATTTAAATAAAACGATATTTTCAAAATTAAAAATACAAAAAAAAAAAAATAATAAATAAATAAAAAATTATTAAAAATTTTTTCAACATTTATGTTAATAAATTTCTCTTAAAAAAAAACAAAACAAAAAAGAATTTTTGTACGAATACTGTACTGCAATTATTTTGGATAAATATTTGGATAATCATTGAAATATAAACACGCTGAAAAAGTTGCGCTTAATGAGAATTTCTAAAAATTTTAATAATGGTAAGTTCAATGATCTTAAAATTCCTTATTCATAACATTTAAGTTTATTGAATGTTTTTCTTATACTTTTTTAAAGTTTATTAGTTTTTATATTAAGCAAATTTGCTAAAATTTAAGTTGCTTAGAAAATGTGAAATTTAATAAAAAAAAAATATGATAATAAAATAACTGGAATTTAATGGATTATCCCACGAAATGTTTTTTCCATCTAATTAAATATAATAAATTAATACATTTTAACAAATTATGTGATGTCCAAGGAGTTCTAAGCTTAATACATTTATAAGTATGCCATACGATTCGGGAGCACTTATTGAAAAGCCCTTAAAGCAAGTTACGTGATAGATGGACCTTTTTTCTAGTTAAATCAATTACTTATTTATTTATACAATATTTTTAAAGGATAATCTTAATTCAAAATAAAGATTGAGTGTAATCATTATAAATAAATACAACCTGTACAGGCAGATTATATTTTAATCATCTTTAAATTAATTACACTTTTAAAAGCATGGAATTTTTTTTTGGATTTTTAAATTTATTAAATGCGTTTAATTCTCGGCACACATGAATGCCTTTCTTAATTCAATGATTCGTTTTAATCCTTTGAATTTTTTTTTTTTGTAAAGTTTTAATAATAAATTTATGATCTTTTAATTATATAATTGTTTAATTATTAGAAACTACAGTTAATCTAAATTATTTATGTATTTTTCTGTTCACTTTGTAAGGCAAGTGAAATTATTATACATTATAAACCTAATTTTATAAAATTTATTATACAATTTTTTCCATTCATCTTAGCCTCTTTTTTTGTTACACATTTTCATCTAAAGTTAAGCTTTCTATTTTTGTAATAAATACATTTTAAATGAATTTTGTCTGTAAGCCATAAAGTAAAGAGAAAAATATTTGTTATCATTTTAAAGATCCGGTTAAATTACATAAATAAAAGTTTATGTGCTTATTTTTATATCTTTAATGGGATTTGTGTTTCATCAGTCAATTGCTTTACATATATATGAATATTTGTACTCATGCTTTATCTTTTCAGTAAAATGTCAAGTCCATAATATTTAAAGCTTCAGGTAATTTAAGAAATTTTCTATGCACATACGCATAAACAAAAAGTGCCATTCAAAATTACAAGGTATTATCCCTTCTACCTTCTATTCATTTAACAGCAATTAATTATTTGACTTTTAACTTCTTTCATACTCCAATTTCATTTCTCTTAAAGATAATTGTCAATGAAAAAGGGGAAGGGCATTTGCAAGAAACAAAAAAAAAAAATAAAAAAAAAAAAAAATAAATGAAATTGTATGGCATTAAAAATGTAAGGGCAATTTCTGTACAAAAATGTTGACATTTTATTTTCTCATTTTTTATTGAGGTTAAATTGATCCAACAATAAGCGAAACAATAAAAACTCAAAAGAAAGTAGTAAAAAGTAAAACAAAAAAAAAAAAACCAACAAAAAAAGTTATATTGATTTGGTTACACTTTTCTCGTTAAAAACTAATATATAAATGCCTAGAAAGGAGAAGACAAAAGTAGTAGAAGAATTTTTAGAAAATTATATCAAAAATAAAATTTATACTCTTTTACACTTTAAAGGATGCCAAAAATTTGCTTGTTTGCTTGTTTAGACCAACATGATTTGTTAGTGAAAAAATTGTAATTTTGCCATGAAAAAGTTGTCATTTCTTGTGTTTGTTGATTTTATATAGATATGGACGCCAGTTATATGTAATTTACCTAAAAGTCAATAAAAATGAAGAAAGAAAAAAAAATTGTATATGAAAAAGTGGCACATAGCGTTATGTGATAAAGTTAGTCTAAGTAACGAGAATTCGAAAACTAAAAAAGTGGTTTAAAAGGATAAAATTGATCAATATTCAAATAGCCACGAGCCATCACACAATGAAATTGTATTTACTTAATCTCTTAACAGTATTACATATGTAAGTCATATTTTAACATTTGAACTTCTCTAAGAACTGCTTTAGTTTTTCTATAGCATTTCTTGTTTTTTTTTTGTTCTCTTGAATTGATTCATAATAATTTTTTAAATATTTGGTTTATTTGTTCATCTACTTGAGGCATACTCAGTTGTTTTAGCAAAAGTATGAAACTTTGTAGACATAAAATGGAAATGGAATTGAGTATAATTTTATATTGATTCTAAATAACATTTTAATTTGTAGGCAATTTTTAGTTATAAATTTCATTTAAAATTATATATTTTTACAATAAATGAAAGAATTCAATGCAACGCATTAAATTATGCTTATTTTTATAAGCTTTAGAAAATTCTTCTAGAATTTTATATAATTTTTTTTTTTATATAATTTTGAAATGAGCTAGAAATATTGAGGTAAAAGAAAACGTAAATGTTTTATTTAATTTTATAATGCTATACTTTGATTGAATAATTTTATAACTACTTTATCCTAAAAGTATGTAATATTAATCAATATATGACTTTCTTTGATTCCAGTATTATCTATTGTGAAATATTATCCATAAAGTACAGCTTTACTCTGCACGTAATTAATTCTATATTTTCAGATAATTTATATGCAATAAGTGAATATCATTTGATATTTATCAAGATATATATAACATAATTTCCTATTTAATGGGCATATAAAATTGAGTAAATAATAATTAATACATCTCTTAAATTTGTGTTCTACATATGACCCCTAATAGATTTAATATAAAATTTCAAATGAATGCAAATGTAAATGTGTCATTTTAAGATTCTATGCAATAACACTATTTATGTGGCACGTTATTATAAGTTTATATAAATGTATGTAACATGTAGAAGTAGTTGAAATAGATCCATCTTGCGTTATACCGATTTATTCAGCATTGCTTTCTGATTCGATTTAAGTTTGTTGGCTCACGTAAATTGGTTGTCAAAGTAAAGTGCAAAAGTTTGTTATGTAGGCGTGGCTTAGCCCAAAGACAAACGGGAATAATTTTGCTTAAAATTAAACACGTATTAAAATCACGCCTCATACAACGTTCTAGATTAGACCTAGATTATGACCATGCCTCATATCTGCAATCTATTTATCAAAGGATTTTTTTTTGTTGAACAATTTTGAGTAATTCTTTACAAAATTGTATTGTAGGGTATTTAATAGTAGGCCTCGACAGACTAAAATGTTTATAATTTTTTTTTTTTTAGCAAAGTTATTAGCAAAATTGAATTTATCAAGGTATTTTATTGCTTTTATTTTGTTGTTGCTTTTGTTAAGAAAATATATATTTCCAAATGTGTCACTTAGTTAGAATTATTTACTTAGTTAATACTCACAAATATTTTAAATATTATACAGATAGAATTCAACAAATGCAAAAAGGCAAAATAACTGTAAAAATGTATGTTGCATAATATTTATGGAAATGAAAGTGTCAACCACATATAGCCACATAAACAGGTAAAAAAAAAAGAAAAAAAAAACACAAAAAAAAAAATTAAACACACACACAAACAAATACGCACAAATGCACAAATATATGCTCATACCTTTTGTGTGCCAGAAACTCAATGCAATGATATTTTATGCTAAATATCACATAAACAGAGATTTGTCAACATAATTAAATGGCATACAAATGAATTCATATGGCATACATATCATATACATAACTATGAATGCGCTTGAGCATATTAAACCATTACATTTCATAGGATTTGCAATGTTTTCCTAAAAGGGGAAAACATTCTCTATTTCATTAATTCTAAACTTTTCCATCTTTTATTTTATATTATAATTGTTATTGTTATTCTTGTGGTTGCTTTTTCATATTTTGCTTTTTGCATTTTGCTTTTTGCTTTTTTGCTTTTTTACTTTTCATACTTTACTTTCATGTTATCTATACTAAATTTTTACAATATTATTTTGGAGGAGATAAACAATAATAAATGCACACAATAACAAGAGCAACAACAATATTCAACCGGAATTATTATATATATATATATATATATATATATATATTTTTGTGTTATTACACAAAAATATAAGTACTTTAGATGGCCACAGAAGGTATTTCATAGCATTGTTCTTTTCTTGTTCAAAACAATACATATATAAAAAAAAATAAGATTTAATGGCATAGTAACGCAAATATTTTATTGTATAATAAATTAAAATAAAAATATATGGAAGGAAATAAAATTTAAGGCAAAGTGATCTCTTGTAAAATGGCATTTTTGTAAAATCTTTTAAAAATGTTTGAACTCTATAAAATGAAGTTTATAATAAATGTTATTGCTTAGGATTTATGGATGTTATTAGAACTTTAAATATATTGCCTTTAAAATCTTTTAGCGTTCTACAAATTTCTCAAAAGTTTCAATATTCCAAGGGCCTTATTAAGAATTAAAACGGTATTTTTGTAAATTATGAAATTTATGATTAAATTTGATTAATTCTAAATTTTTATCAATGTTAAATTTATAACGCATGCGATATATAAATAATTTATTTGTAAATATATATTTTATTATTTAATAAATTTGAAAATAATTTGAAATTAATTAAATAATCTATTAATATTACGTATACGTCAATATCACTCATACGTCTCAGTGTAATTAAATATAAAAAGTTTCATCCAATGTCTGATAATGATTGATTATTTTACATTATGCTTATTATTATTATTATATTTATTTGTTACTATTGTTATTATTCTATGTATTTTCAGGCTATTACTGCATCAATTAATCGGACTTGCAATCAATTATGACAACCATGATAGCATCATCATACTAGAAGGTATTCTTATGTCAAAGTTAATAATAATTACAATAACTTTTACATACATATAAATATTAATTATTTCTTTATCTTTCCAAATCTCTTTTTCTCTTTTACTATTACTCACATTCTTATCCTTTCGCTCTATCTCTTGCGTTTTGTCTTATTTTATTCATTTGAATTTTATTTATTAGAATTACAATAAAAATTAATTTTCTTACATTTATTGTTTTATATTTATTCAAATATTACCAGCAATATATAACAAGATAATGCGTTCATAGAAACAACAAAGAAAAATAACAACAAAAATTAAAACCAAAAAAAAGGATAACTATTGTAAATATGGGAAAGCGTAGCTCGAAATTAAAACAAGATACAATAAATCGTTTAACAACGGATACATATTGTAAGTATAATTTATAGATATAAAAATTTTTTATTATACTTAGGCAAATTATACTTTTAATCTTAAATTTGTAAACACAATTATTTCCAAAATGAATAAAACATGCCCACCTTAAATAATTGACTTTTAGATTCTTAGTATCATCATTTGTGCAATTAAATATTTTTGCCATGTTTTTAGTTGAATCAGAGCAGACTTACCTTGATGTTTAAGCAAAATTTTACCACCATCCATTTAATATAATTTTTTGTATTTTTTTTTTTTTTTTGGCTTGTAATTAGTCAAGTGAAGCTCTCACACAATAAATTAATACATGTATTACAAAATTGTACCTAAGCGCAACTAACAATGTATTAAAAAAGTTTACATTCATTTTAATTGTCTATTTGGAAATGCAACTGTTTACTATTTTTGTTGAATTTCATTCTTCTTATTATAAAATTCTTATAAATGTATTCATATTTTATGCAATGATGCAATTTCAGAAATAAATAAATGAATGGAAAGAAAATGTAAAGCAAAATAACATAAAGGAATGAATGAGACCTAATAATAAACAATGTTTTTTGTTGTTCATGAATAAAATTGCTTCCTAAATAGTAAATTTATTATCATTAATAATATGAAATAATATTGAACAAGTCTATATGTATCCAAGTATTAGAATTCATTTTTTTTTTGGTACCATTCATAAAAAAATTACTTTTATATTACAAGACAAATCATTTTTTAAAATTTATACTCTGAGCTACTTGTGATGCACGTTTTATGAAAAAAGTTCCAACCAATTTTCATTATATCAATCAATTTACTTTATGTCTATCCATCTGTGTATAAAAGAAAATATCGGAGACCCTACAAAGAATACATTTTTTTGATCAGCATTAAATTCTGAAACGTTAAAAACATGCTTGTCCATCTGTCTGTCTATCTATCTGTGTGTGTTGTTAAGAGTCTCCTCGAAATTTCGTAGCAGCATCAAAAATTCTTGCATGCATGTTATTATGGAAAATGGTTAATTTCGGTCATAGGACACTCTGACAATATCCATCAAGAATATTTTAATTTTTATGTAATAAAAAAAAATTGTTTATATCAATGCATATAAATCTGTTGGTATAAATTGTCTTTTTACTTAGCATATTTGTTTTTAAATGCTTTAAATGCAAATGTGTTAAATTGTGATACATTTTATATATTTTGTTGTTATTTTATAAAAATACTTTTAAGGTAATTTAACATTTTATGTAAATAAATTTCAAACGCAGTCTTTATATCACATCTATCTGTCTATCTGTCTTCCATTAAATTTTTCATTCATTTACCTATGAATATAAATATTTTGATAATATTTAAAATTGTGATTTATTTATTTTTTATATTTTATGATAAATGTTATCCTTTTGGAAAAACCTCAAATGCAAATAAATTTACAAATAAACTAAATAAAAAACTAAATAAGAAAAAAGAATATTTTTATGAAAGGAACTTTCTTCTTAGCAATAAGAATATTTTATTATTTTATTTATTATAAATAAATGAATTGAAATTTTAAAATATCAAAAAAGAAATATTAAAATGTGAAGAAGAAGAGTAAAAGCACGGTATCCTTTTACATCATAAAAAAATTCTGCTTAACTGAAGATATAATAATTTTAGTAAATTTGTGATAAATAACTCTTTCATTTGATTATTCAATTTAAAATCATTTGGGAAAATGCTATTGGTTAAAAATTTTAAAGAGAGTTTGATAAAATGCCAAATTTCAAATTCTAAATATTTATGATTTAAATCCCATTGTAAAAATGCTGCTGAAATATTAAATATAAATATGAAACATTTGAATAGCTTGCCATAATATTCTAAAATGTATACGCTAAAAAATTTCTTAGAAAAATAGCTAAAAAATATTATTTGGAATTTATTTATTTATTTTGCATAGAATATTTTATTTTTGTTATGTAAATATGCAAAATACAATTAAATTTAAACTTCATTGCATACTCCAAATATTTTTTCAATTATCAAAAGTTTTCTCTTCCTTTTTTATTTTCTATTTTTATTTTATTGGGTAAAATAAAAGATCGTTTGTCTTTCTGAGATATTTAGGAGGCAAACGGCCATAACATTCAAATATAGAAATCAAGAAATATATTACTTTCAAATGGATCGTTACTACTAAGTAGATTTGCTGTCAAATTATAGATCATAATTCTAGAGATACTTGAATTATGATGCAATTTGATAGAAGGACGTATTTTAATCACTTTGAAGGCAAATAAAATAATAAATAAAATCGAAATGAAGCACTTTTTGGAGTGATAAAACTTTTTTCAATAAAAACTGGCCGTAATGCAAAAACTGATTGAATCAGTTTCATATTTTCAAGCCTTCTTTTGCCTTAATTTATTATTTAGATAATTTTTGCTTTAATATAACTTTTTGGAGGTTTATATTTTGTGGCTTAAAAGAAAGTTATGTACAAAATCTACATGACAAATTTCAAACAAACAGGTCTCTTTTAGAATGATTTTTTATATAAAAGATATTTCACGTTTTTGATATTTGATTAAATTTTTTTTTTCTTTTTGACTATTTAAATCGAGATGCAACTTATTTCAAAATTATCTCATTTCATTTTTGTTTGTTTTTATGTATTTTTTTTTAAACGAAATTTCTCTTCGCTGAATGCAATTTCTATGAAATATAAAAGATTTAAAAGGCAATAAATATTTTTTTGTTTCTTATATGTATAACATAAATTACTTGGTTTACAATATACTATGAGTTTGTGCAAATGTATGTAATGTATAGAAGGAGTTAAAATAGAATCACTTTTTGTTATATCGATCAACTTAAAATCACTTACTGATTCGACTTAATCTTACCTGCGCGTCTGTGCGTCTGTCCATCCCTATAAATTTGTTATCAAAATGCAAGACGCAATTTTAAAGCTATTTCAATGAAATTTGTTATGTAAGTGTGATTTAGCTCAAAGACTCCCTGAAATAATTTTCTTTATAAACAGACTATAACAATCTATTTTGCCAGAAGTTTTTATAACGTAAAATTTACATATCTAGACTTTGCTTTATAAAAGTTTATTGTAGGGTATTTAATAGTTAGCCTAGACTGATTATATTGTATATACTTGTTTATTTTGAATTTTTGCCAGAATAAATTTTCTAAACAATTGTTAAAATCTGAGCTTTGATATTTCATTTTTTTCATTTCTTTTTGAATAATTATGAATGTGGTAGGTAAAAAATTGAACAATAACAAATTTTATGATCATTAAGAAATGAAAGGAAAAGTTTAGAAAAAATTAGAAGAAATTATTAACAATGGCAATAATAATGATAATAATCATAATTGCAATTATTATTATAAATTTACCCATCATTATTCACAACTTCTCATAGAATTTTAATAAAAGTTATTTAGATTTTAGTAGTCAGCAAGTTCCGTCAGTCAGTAAAATTTTATTTATTTTCTGCTCTGTTTATTTTTGTTGTTTTCCTTTATACTTACTTTTTTTTTTTTTTGCTGCTTTTGACAAGAGAGAAATGGTACAATACCATAAAATTTAAGTATAAAAAGAACAGACAAAAAAGAAAAGAAAAAAGGCCAAAAAGGAAGAAGAACTAAGAAAAAAAATTGAAAAGGAATTGAAAATGGAATGTTGAGTAGACAAGTGTGTATACACATACATGCACATGCATACATATAAATCAGCAGTGAACATGAATTTTGTATGGGCAAATGTATGTGATGTTTCTTCTTTAAGGGCATCCAATTGTTAGTGAAAAAAAATTTCTTATTTCGCTTTTTTCTTTATTTTTAATTTTTTTTTTTTAGAGTTTTTTTATTCTTATTATTTCACTATTGTTTTTTTTTTATATTGTTTTAGTTGTTGTATTATGAACATTCAACAATCGTCCTTTGTATAATAAATGCGTGCATGTAAATTTATTTAAAAAGGATGTTGAGGCATATTGGGTCATATGATAAGGTATCTGAAATGTTTTTCTTTTTTCTGTTTTTTTCTTTTTTTTTTTTGGCCCAGCAACGGGCCAAAGTAACAACAATTTTATATACATTTTGGGTCACTTTATTATACTTGTACTTCTCTTAGAGCTTTTCTTGGAAATAAAATTTCCTTTTAGGAGCTATTTTTGTGATTGGCCATTTTTGGCGATTGGCTGAGAATGAAATGTTAAAAAAAAAGCAAAGATGTTTACAGAATAGAATCGACATTCTTGCTTAATGCCCCCTCCATAAATCGTACAAATTTTTTTTTTGTATATTTTTGGAGCACAAAGAGTATTTCTTGAGATGCGTAATTGATTGAAATGCCATTACATTTTCAATATGTACTCGTTTGATTTTGTTATGAAAATACCGTTTTGTATGATCCAATATATGCAGTTATACTTTTAAAACAATGATAATAAAATATGATGTCTGAAGCAACATCGTACACAGATGATATCATACGTCATATATCAAATGTGTAAGAATGTAAGAATGTATGTGTATATATGAATTTGTGTATGTATATGTGTATGTATGTGTGCATTTATTTTGAACTCTCTCATAATGCCTTAAAAGTTAGTTATATATTAAGAAGATAATAAGGGGAATGTACTGCTGATGTCTTGGGAAAGGACAACAATAAAAGTTTAAGTAAAATGAAAAGAATATGTATCTTTTAGCACGATCTTATAAAATGATAAATGTTATAAAAAAAAATGAAAATAGAAAGAACCAAATAAAAAATAGAACAAAGGAAAATGAAAAAATTTTTTACGTTTATTTACTATGCGTGAATGTGTATGTCTGTATGTTTATGTGTGTATATGTGTGTATGTGTGTGTATGTGTGTGTATGTATGTATGTGACATCTTATAGGTTAAACATTCTTATGATTTATGTTAAAAAAAAAAAAAAAAAATAAAAACAAAAAAGGCCAAGCGAAAAGTTAAAAATAATAAATAAACAATGCAGGCGACATAAAATGATATTTTTTTGTATGTCTCATCTTTGGCTAAGAATTTTTCTCTACATGATTTTATTTAGAACAAAATAGAAATGGAAGAAGAAGCAAGCAAATTGCTTTTAACTGTTTGCTTGTCTATTTGTGGTAGCATAATAATCAACAATACTTTTATTTTTATATCAATTTTTTAAAAAAAAAAATTAATTTCTCAAAATTTCAAACATTTAAAGCGTTTATAGACAAAATGTTTATGCACTTATGTAGCCGCTTATATCTAGCAATTTTTAATATCTTTAAGAGTTGCAGCATAAAGTTTATAAGAAGCGTATTTAATAAGGGACTTAAATAAATTAACAGAATAAAAAGTTATTTTAAAAATTTTTGTTTCATTGTAAATGCTGGAAATTTAACTTTTTCTCTGTATTGTAATAACTGTTAATAAAATTAATGTGTCCTTGTTAAAAAAATTGAATTCATTCGGTTGACGACAATTTGAAAATGAATAAAAAAAATTTCGAGGCATTTATTTCTAAACTAAACGCTGCTTTTTTTTTTTTATTTGATTTTTGCTAAAATTTAAATTGTACAACTTATTCCATAAGAAGGAATTATTTTTATACACTCTGCTAATTATACAAGCATTTTTAGTATCCATAAGGGCTTGGAATGGTTTCACCATTTATTTATTATGGTTGCCTGCGTATGAGCTTTTTGTTTTAAATTTGCTCCTCTGCGTCTTGTCAACCAACCGTTTGATATCTCTTTATGTAAACTTGTTATTAAGTTATTAATGAAATTTGTCATGCGAACGTGTTTTGATCGAAAGAGGCGAAATTCTTAAGATCAAATACCTTTTACGTTAGAAACTTACAATTTTGGAAAAACTTTTTAAAGAAATTTGGCACTAAATAAATGTATAAAACTTGATCTAAATTGGTAGTTTTTTTGAAGTCTCTTTCATATAAAAAACTTTTTAAATAAGTTGAAAATTAAAAAAATTTTTCTTTCATTTTATTTAATCACATTAAAACAAGTGTTCTATAGTTCTTAAACATTGCACTATCGTCCATTCAAAATAAGTTTCTTTTTTTCATATATTTACTAAAAATATAATATGAAATTCTCAAGAATTTTTTAAAGAATTTCTGGCATAGACGAGTGATTGAATAAAAATTAGTGGTCTATGGATACCCTTCATTATTTGTGGTTTTATGCAAATGCCCTAAAAGAGCTTGAGATATAAAGCTTTAGAGTAAATCTATTTGCAAATTTGTCTGTCTATAGGCTCCTTTATCTGTTCTTAATAAATTACAAATGGTAATTTTATAAATATTTTTTTAAGGGTGGGCGAGTTTCAGCCTAAATCAGGCCATACCTTGAAGCTTAGATTTTATATGTTTTTATAAAAATGATCTCATTGAATATTGTTTGATTATGGAAAAATTGGCATAGACTTGATGCTTTATCATAATTTAATAATTGGTATAAATAATTGGTATAAATAAATTTTCATATTTTCTAATAAAAATCAGAAATGCAAGTCACGTTTTCCTAACATTTTGGGCTTTCATTATTTTTCGTTTTTCAATTTTTTTTGTTTTTTTTTTTTATTTTTTTTTCCTTTAGTTTTCTCCGTGTGCTGTTTTTTTTTTGTGTCCTTAAAGGACAAAGCGTTAAATATAATGTACACAATTAATATTATACGTGTTAAGTATTGCAGTATTATTGTAGATCTAGACAATTATATATAACTAGTTGTTGTTGTTGTGATTTTAAAAATTTTCTATTTTGTTATTAAAATGTTTAAAAGTTGAAATGTTGACTCTATTAATCATTCTAATAAAAATTATAATATTGGTAATGATAATGAAAATTATGATGATGATGATGATAACAATAATGATAATGATAATGATAATGATGGGAATGATGATGATAATTTTAAGTGTTAATATGCATCAGTATTGTAAAGATTTTTACAAGAGAAATATAAACAAAATAAAAATTATACGGTTTATTCCTGATGATTTTTTCCAGCATTCTTGAGTTTATTGCCTTTGGCATATTTTATATTTGTCGTAAAATCAGAGAATACTAGAAGAACTAAAGAAAATAGAAATAGAAAAAGGTAAAAGATAAACAAAATTAACTAAAAAAATTATGTTTGGCTGAAATCAAAACTGTTAAATCCACCATCTAAATGTTTGAAAACTGAAATTAAAAAGATTAATTTATGGAATTGATTTAGATTATTTTCAAAATTAATTTACATACAAAAACTTTGAACCTTTGTAATTATCAAATATGATTTTGATTTTTAATTAATTGTAAAAAATTGATAAATTTAATAAGCAAAAAAAAAACTATTTAAAATTTCGTTTCACACAATAAGTATATCATCAACTTAATAATGAGCAGACAAGTGTAAATGTAAGAAATATGAATATTGTAGTAGGTTTGAACCAACTCTAAAAGACCCTACAACCTACACATGATATAGAAAATTTTAAGAAATACAACAAGAAAGTAAAGAAAAGATAACAAAAAAAAAATTATAGTTTCCAAATCGCTGATAAAATTTATTACATGGAAGATGATTCAAAAAATGGATCGATTTGGTTTAAACTAAGTACACAAAAATTAAAAATCCATAGAGAAAAGTTATTTAATTTTTCTCCAAGGATTTTTATTAAAACTTTATCTGGAATTGTAAGATCGTTTCACATAAATCGAAACACTTTCAAAGTGGATATTATTTTGAATGGATACGTAATTATTCTCTAAATTACATCTTAATTATTAATGAGAGTTATTTCGGCAAATCTCATATAAATAGCTTCAAAATTGCGGCCTATAATTTAATTTAAAGTAAATTGAAAGGAAAGCTGAATAAATCGATATAGAAGTTGATTCTGAGTCGAATGGTATAATGAAATGTAGATTTATTTCAAAATCCTTTTGGGTATCAAATATATCCGCATAAGCACATAACTCTACATAAATGAGATGTATAAATAAATTTGTATATTTATATATAAAAAAAAGTGGTTTGGTTAACGTTTTATTGTCCACTTTATTATCTGGCACATACTTAAACATTTAAGCTTTTGACATAAATTTTATTTAAACCCACAAGCACTTTTTGGCCTGCTGGCCTGAATCTTGTATATACATACATACATACTTATATATATATATATATATATATATATATATATATATATAAAGCATATTAACTGTAAAAATCAGTTAAATTTTATTGTGAAATGTGTTTAAAAATAACAGCAGATAAAAACAAGTAATAATACTAATGATATTTGGGAATAAATTATGGCATTAATTAATTTTGTCAAAATGCAAAAGTAATTAAATTTAAAATTTTTTCATAATTTCAATAAATACATGAATAATGTTTATGCAAAGTTAAAAAGTCAAAAGTCATTTAATATAAATTACAATGTGACAGTTATTATGGCGATAATTAGAAATAGAAATAATGCAAAAAATTTAAAAAATTAAAATTTTACTCAGTAAAATGCAAAATTAAAAAATTTTGAAAAAAATTTATAAATAAATTACAACAAATGAATAATGATATAATTTATCAAATTTAACAAAAGTGATTCAACCAAATCAAATTAGTTGCAATTTATTTTATACGATTTTTTTTTTTACTAATTACCAATAATTTTTTATTAACTATTTTTGATTACGTGTTTTAATGAATTCTATTGTAAAAGCCTAAAAATGATAAACTTGTATAAATTTTGCTCCATTTAATGTCAGATGTTTTTGAAGCATTATGAATTTGCACAAATTGGCGCAAAGAAATATTTTGCCTTTAAAAATATGTCTAGCAATATTAGACTAAATTAGTTAATTGGTCATTTTTTACATAACGGACTTTTTCGCTTTTACTTTAAGTAATACTTCTTAATTAATTTTTAGAATTTGTTATTAAATTTGATGATTACACTTTGACCACTATTGACTATATATTATTGAATATACTTTATTGAAAGCGTGGAATAATTGAAAATATTTATTTTCGTTTGTCATAATATTTATGTATGTTAATATTTTCATTTCAAAAATTTCAGTAAATTGTAACTTTAGAATTGTAAATTATTCTTTAAAATCTAATATAAATTTTTTTATTAAAAAAATTTTCCATTATTTCATTTTAATTTCCTTTTTCTTTTTTTTTTGTATTTTAATGCAGTTACAGAAAAAGAAATTCGGCAATGGTAAGTAAGAAAAAGAAATACATATAAAATTACTTATTTAATTGCATAAAATTGTAACAGATGACAAGGACAAATTCATTAATTAAATTGAATTAAATTAAATTATATTAAATTTCAGGCATAAAGGATTTTTAAAAGACTGTCCAAATGGTTTACTCACAGAACAAGTAAGCTAATATATAAGTTTGTACATTTGTGTTTTATTATATAATATATTTTTCTATTTGTGATCTGCTTGGCCACCATTAAATAAATTTGTAAAAAATATTAAAAGAAAAAAGAAAAAGTTAATTGTAAAATAGAGAATTAAATTATCAAATTTTATCTTGCCTTTTTAAGCTTTTGTTCATATTACACGTAAAATATAAAGGACATTGCACAAAAATAAATTGTCGTGTAAACGCGTTAAACAAATGATGTTGTACTTAATAGGAGTAGACTCATAAATATCCTATACAATTTTGTAATATAATCTAATTATAGAGTACAATCGGAAATACGATGTCAAAGTGGTGAAGGTCGCTTTGTAGTAGCTTATCGAAAAGATGAAAGAATTTGAATTAAATTCGATATAATTGTTTCAGATGTTTAAGTACTAATTTTTAGTTAAAAATTATCCAAAATTATATGTTAATTTCAATTAACGATTCTTTTCCTAAAAAACCCAAAATATGAAGGGTAATTGTAGGCATAACTACAACATTCTAACTATTTTTAAGAGATTAGGTCATTAAACCTTTTAAATTTCATTAAACATTAGATTAAATTAGTTAAATTAATTAAATTTAAATTTATTTAGATAGTAATGCTTTCAAAACTAATCGCGAATGGCGTACCAAAAAAAAAATATTTCAAATATTTGAGTCTTAAATATAATTTTTCTACTTACTCTTCATATATAACATTTTATATAAAAGAATATTTTTAGGCAGTGCTTATTTTTACAATATTACTTAATATTTACTTTTACCCTTTAGAGTTAAGTAATTTTTACGTGTAAATAATTACACAAGAAAGTGTTGATTGTAAACTCATTTCTTTTTTTCTCTTTCCTTTTTTTTTCCACTTTAATAAAAACCAAATATCTTCAAAATCAACAATATTCAATTGATTATATCTTGCATTTTATATATACTCTAAATATACATATACATATATATATCATTTTAAACTGTAACAATGTATATAAATGTGCAATATTTGACACTTAATATTTGCTGTGTCAAATTTGTGATCTAACAAATAAATCAATTACTTAAAAATGTTTAATTGAAATGTATATCACGCACTAACTTCACACGTAACTTAATGGATCTTAACCATACATTTCACACTCCACATGATGATGATACTGACATCGATGTATCGATGTATCGATGTATCATGCGTATAAACATTCTATGAAAATAATTTTTAATTAGGGTTTTATTAAAATATACAAGCAATTCTTTCCTCAAGGAGATCCAAGTAAATTTGCATCACTTGTATTTCGTGTCTTCGATGAGAATAATGTAAGTATGTACTTTAATTAATTAATCAATTTGTTGAACTATATGTTTTCTATAAAAGTTACTTGTGCTTTCTTCTGCATTATTTTCTGCTTAATTTAAGAATAATTGCTTCATTTTTCAATTTATTAAAATTTGAAATTTGAAATTTCATTTGACATTTTAAACAATATGTGCCATTTATAATTTTCCTCTATCAACTTAATAAAAGAATCTGGCAAATATACTCAATTTTTAAACATATAGTTTGTTTTTCCACTTTCCACGTATGCATCCTTAAAATTTAATTTTATTGCATTGTAAAATTCTGTAGAGGTTTTCTTTGAATTTATCATTTATTTGAATTCAAATATAGAAGCTTATAGAAGACATTCCTGCACTCTACATCACTTGTGATACATGGATAATTATGGATAATTAATTGTGTACATACGTACTTCTTTTTGTTACAATAGATTTCGAATAATTTTTAATTTGGAGGTAAACTTGTCTGTACGTCTGTCCATTTGATGTTTGCGTAGTTAAACTTTCTATCAAGTTATAGAATGGGAAGTTTTGAAACATTTTTATGAAATTTTGTATTTTGATCCAAAGTTTAATCTTCATTGAGATTAGAATCGACTCATTTCCCATAAAAAGCTTCATTCTGAAGAAAATCGATGAAATAATTGAGATATTTGGCAATATAGAAAAACGGCTTAAGATTTGTATTTGATAATAAATACAAGTAATTTTTCTTAATTATATGGAAAGCCAAGTTTTTCTAGTACTCCTAAATTTCATTAAATTTTAAATAGAGTGTTTAAATATCATCTCGGACAGAACCTAATGCCTTTATTTAAGTACTTTTTATTTGACTATTTTTATGAAGATTTTGTTATTTGTTTATTATTCAAGTATTTGTCAATCATTATTATTTCATTTGTGACATTGATAATATTTTTATTTAATTTCCTGTATTTCAATAATGAAATTTAAAATTGTGTTTAATAAACTTAAGTTTTGTACAAATGTTTTGTTTTTTTTGTATACATTAAAACAGGATGGTTCAATAGAATTTGAAGAATTTATAAGAGCCTTATCCGTAACATCGAAAGGAAATTTAGACGAAAAATTGCAATGTAAGTTAATTTTGCAAATTTTTTTTCATTTTCTTTTTACACATAAATCACATAAAATGTCATTTAAAGTTATGCAAAAAGTTAAGAAATTGTAAAATAAAACTTTGATGAATGACTGTTTTCTATGTGAAAAAGTTTTTCGAAAAATTGAAATCGTATTAGAATAAGTTTTTCAAAGTAATATTTACAAAGCAAACTCAAATAAAATTGTAGTAATTGGTTGGTTGTATACATTTTTTAAATACCCTATTCTATTCTGTTGTTTCAAATCAAATAAATGAGTCATAAAATGTATAGAAAGTTTAATATAAAAATTTTGTAGAAAGTTGTGATGGAAAGAAATAAGAATTTAAATGGGCATGGATCATAAAAATTATTCGTCTTTGAGTCATATTCTCTTCATATAATAAATTTTATTCAAATATCTCAGAAATTGAAATTTGACCATTAAAAAGAAAGAAAAATACATGTATTAGGTAGAGCAGTCAGTTCAGATCGAAACTGGGGGCCTAGTGTAGATTTTTGGAGAAATTAGTCTAGATCGAAACTTGGGATTAAAAGGTTTTGAATGAAATTTGTTAAAAATGCTTTTCTATTTGTTGTCTGCAACTTTCTTATAAAAATAAAAATAATTTTTAAAGTACTTCAATAAAATGTACTTCAATAAAATTCGGAAATATTTTGGACTAAATACTTTCGGGATTATAAATGTGTAATATAAAATAATTTGTACAACAATTTTCTTCCACTTAAGTAGTAATTGATATAGGAAAAGTACCTGTAATTTTTATGGTTATTAAATAAAAATTATACCTCGCAAATTACATATGTGCAAATTTTGGTACAAATTTTGATACAAATCGCTTCAGTTCACATAATGAGCCTCTTAATTATTAAAATATTTTATTTTCTTAAGAGATAGCTCTAATCTCTTATAAAATTTTTTTATCATTTATTCTACCAAGACCTACATGGTTTTTTTTCTTCATGTAAAGCGACTTGGTAGTCAAATATTAGAAATGTTTACACGAATCTAAAAATTTATTAATAATTTATTAATAATTAATAATTTTACATACAACAGATTCTGTTTGAATGTTTTACAGAGCCGTAGGATTTAATTCAATTTAAATCAAATAGTGTTTTTGTTGCATATTTTTTTTTTGTAGTTTTTGAAACCAAAGAAAATTTATTGTTTTATTAAAAGGAATAAAATATTACAAAACAGTGTTGCTTTTGTTGCTGTTATTGTTTTATTTTCATATCTATAACTTTTGAACTATTTAATTTTATTACTTTAGCAGTGAATGAATGACAACTGTATATAAAATTTCAAGCAATACAACATACAACAAAATTCTGTAGTTGCCTTGCAATTATTACATGATTTTGTTGTAGCAGATGAGTGAGAATAACATTCAAAATTGTTATAATAGCAACAAAATTTTTTCAAAAAAAAAAACTGATTTTACTTTCATTTACATATTTTTGTTTTCTTATTTTTTTTTTTTATTTTTGCTCTTACCGTTTTTATGACTTTTTAAAGGGGCATTTCGTTTATATGATGTGGATAATGATGGTTATATAACACGTGAAGAAATGTATAATATTGTGGATGCTATTTATCAAATGGTGGTAAGTTTTCTTCATACTCTTAATAAAATCATAAAAAGCAAAGAACTTTTATAAAAAAAAAGGTGAACAGTCAAAAAGGAGAAAGTGAATTTTTAACAAATTTGAACAAAAGGGCAAATAATAAAGATAACATTGTTTGAGATAGCATCGCAAAATTGAGATGACAAAAAAGTACTTCAAAGGATCTGTTTTTGTTTTTTTTTTGTACAACTATTATTAATTTACTCATTTTAAATATACATATAGATTGGATTATTGAGAATGTTATAATGAATTTTCGGTTGCGTTCTCAAGTTTTTATAACCAGCATCTAAGACTTGGGGCTATACTCATTTTGTCATAATGTTTGCGACATGTAAAAGGAAGACAGAGATTCCATAAAGTATACACATTCTTCAATAGCAACAATTTCGGTTCGTCCGTCCGTCCTTACGTTAGTGTGTTGTTAGTAGTCTCCTGGTCGGACAACTAGACATGTCGTCTGTAAATTTGGTAGAAATACGTTCACGCCTATTAGAAACCATACAAAGTCGTTTTTCATAGGTTTCTTACTCATTATTTAAAACCTACAACAACTACAAAGGTAGAAGATAAAAATTTTGCAAGCATATAAAAAATATTGACCAAATGTAATTTCATGCGGTCATACTAATCAGAAATTACACAACATGAAATTTTACTTCCGTTTTTTAAAGGGATTTCTATGTAACTGTATCGCATAATTATAAACATGTTGCTCAATTTGTACCATTGTCTGTTTGTCTTACTAAATGTAATTTTCTTATTTATACATTTTTAACTTTATCAATGTAGTTGGTTTCTTTGTAATATTATTCTTCTATGATTCTATTGGGAGATACAAAATCTTTGCTGTACAACTTAAATAAGTGACATTTAATTAATGGCTTATTAATAAAGTGAAAAATTCATCAAATATGGATCCGTATTACCCATTTTGCTTATAAGGGCGATTGTTCAAATTTTGAAGCCGAATAGTTTTAAATAGAGTTTTTTATAAAAATTCGTGTAATTTTGAATGTCTGCTGTCGCAAAGATGAGTCGAAATAGTGAAAATAGTGAAAATCGACCCATTTTAATTATCATTCCTTCTAAAAAAAGGATAAAAGAAAAACTTTATAAATTGGACTGTTGAAAATAAACCGATATAAAACGATAATCAGTATACAAATTTTGGCCCAATTTTGGAACCCGTTTTTGAATACCTTTTCATATAAACAATTGCTCTCAAATACTTGAAAGTAACAATTTTCTATGGGATTGATTTGTAATTCTTTAAATCGTTTTCTTAACTCTTTTAAGCAAAGTGACGTAGGGTATTGAAGTGTCGGTATTAACTAATTATAATGTTTCTATTGTTTTATAAAAATTTTTATATTAATAAATAATTTTAATATTATAAAATCTTTCTCTTGCATTTTTTTTTTCCTTTATTTAAAAATTGAACTAGGGTCAACAGCCGCAAACGGAGGATGAGAATACGCCACAAAAGCGTGTCGATAAAATATTTGATCAAATGGATAAAAATCATGATGGAAAATTAACATTAGAAGAATTTCGTGAGGGTAGTAAAGCTGATCCACGTATAGTTCAGGCGTTAAGTTTAGGTGGTGGTTAAAATGAAAATAAAAAAAAAATCGTCCAATATTTCATTTTAATTTTTCCTTTTTGCTTATTTTCTGAAATTACATTATACCACTTTTTTTAAAAAAAAATTATTAGCGAAATTGTGAAATAAAAAATTAAAAAGTATAAAATCATTTTTATATATTATAATATTTTTATTTTATTCCAAAAAAAAAAAAAAAAAAAAAAAAAAAAGGGGAATTTCTATAAAAAAATATGCCGTGAAAGTTTTTCTTCTTTTTGGCCCAATAATTGCTAAAGAATAATTGAAGTAGAAGAAAATAAAATAAAATGCAATAAAACTCATTCAATTAAATGAAAAAAAAAGCAAACTAAAGAAAAAGAGTTATCAGTGTTTATGACGTAGCGACATTTACATTATAAAATGGAAGACTACACTTATTTTTTTTTTTTTAAAAGGTGTTCAACAGAAGTCGCTCAAATTTAGCTTATAAAAACTTATAAGAAAAAAGAAAATCGAATAGAAAGAAAAAAAGAGTGGCAATAAAATAAATGCGTTAAGTGCGTGCAACGTTGAAAAAAAAAAAAAAGAAACTCCATCAAACTGATTTAATTTCTATTCTATATGCGGTTCAGCTTTATTATAAATTCAACATTCATCATAAAATAGAAAATTAAAATAAAATTATTTGCAAAACATTCTATAAAATGAATAAAATTTATATATAAAAAAGGAGGAAACATTATTTTTTTTTATTGACATACAAAAATAATATAAATATTAATAATAATAATAAAAAAAACTTATTTATAAAATATATAATACAATATTAAAATACACTCCGGTCGTTCTTAATAAAAATATAATTGAATTAAAAGAGTAACAAACCTCACTGAAATTCTTCATGAAACATTAAACACAAATTTAAGATTATTAATTATTACTTTCAAAACTAAGTATAAATTAAAAGAAAAGAAAAATATTAAAAAAAAAATATCTAGACGAATTGAATTTAATTACAAATAATCTACATTGAAAAATATTGTTTATAATTATATTAATTTATGTTACTACTAAAAGTAAATAAACTCTAAAATAATTACATAAAAATATAGTCAATTGAAATATTTAATAATTATTAAATAAAGAAGAAGAAGATAAAATATATATTACAAATAATATTACAATAGAATGGTACAAATTGGTCCACAAATTAAATCAAATTCGCTATCCAATAGTTAAAATTTTTAATCGAATAACTCTATTAAAATAGAAAAGTCTATGAACTTTATTTAGTGTAAGTCTCAACTTTAAAATTCTATTATTGATTACGTGTCAGCTTAGACTTTCCAAAATTCACATTAACTATAACAAGTTAATTTTCTAAGTAACGCTTAAACCTCTTTGCTATGAAGTCTTAATTTGCCTTTAATTATCTAAGTTTTTTACTCAGCTATAGAAAATTTTCTTGGGCATTCCAAATTTTAGTTCTTCTTGGATTCATCTTCTATTGTAATAATGATACACTCAAATCTGTCAGAAGAATTAATAAACAATACAAGTAATTTTAAACAAATGAAATTCTGTATTAAAAATGTAAAGTTTAAGGCAGTTAGATGTAAGTCTTAAAGTAAAGTTGCCATAATTTTAATATTGAAAAAAAAAAAAACGTAGAAGAAATAGAAATCTACAATAAATTAACAAGTTAAGTTAATTAAAAAAAAAATAGTGCATATAAAATTTTAATCGACTTCAGAAAAGAAAAGCCAGAAAAATTTTGTAAAAAAAAAAAAAAAAAATTTAAAAAAATTTTATTACAAAAAATACTAAATAATTAAGGCAAACAATTTTAAGGCATGCAAGAAAAAAATCATAATTTATAAAAGGTGTAATTTAATTATTTTCGATATTGCAAAAAAAAAACACCAGTTTAAAAGAACAATTTAATATACGGAATTGTTAAATTTGTAATCTCAAGAAAAATTAGACTAAATTCAAAGACAAAGTTAATGATAAAATTATAAAAATTTAGAATAAAAAAAATATTGTAACCCATAAAAATAACGTAAAGTAGTTGTATGTTTAAAATAATAATGTTATTTTTTTATTATTAATTTATTTTCAAATATTAGAAACAATTGTAAAATACTTGATAATTATTTAAAAAATTTTCCGCTTTAAATTTTTTCATTCAAAGTAAAATGGCGCTATTTCAGAAATAATTGTAATAATTTTTAGCGAAGGTTTTTATTTGGACTAAAAGATGCTTATATATCAAATTTCCTCAAATTATATTAAAAATTATGAATTATAAATTTATATGAATAGAAATAGAATAGACAGACGAACAAACTACCAGATCGAGTTGAATTAATACATAAAGCTATTTTAGACTGGACTTCATTTATATTTAATTCCTACTAAAAAAAAATTCGCGTAGCTAATCCTACCTGTACATTGATAAACAAATGTACAGGTAGGATTAAATTCATTTGAGTGATTCCAATTCAATCGTTTATGTTAATTGTATTAAATTTTATTAAATAAAAAAATAAAAATATTCACAAATTTTTTTTGTATTCTAATCTCTACTATAAATGAAACGAAATGTATTGACTCGCTACTTTTAGATCATTTGACGATTTAATATTTTACAATAAATGAAAAAATTTTCACTTTAATACAAATTGAATGCATTTAACATCAAACTAAGTTGAAATATTTTCTCAATACATCAATAATATTTTATAAAAGTACCAAGAAAATATAAATCTCATAAGCATAATTAAGTGATATAACCTACTTAGTCTCCGATGGGATTACGTCAGTTATCAGAATGCATGGATTAAATTGATTGAAATAATTTTCGTACAATTGTAATTAGATATTCTTTTAAATATACATATATATATATATATATATATATATATTTATTTATTTATGCCCTATGACGCTTCTGGTACAGAGTATTATAAGTTTTTGCAGACGTTTCTAACATTCAAAAAGAGTTGGAATGGACTCACCTTTTACTATAAAGAACGATTTACAAACACTTCCTTAGACGTTTTAAGACTATGTGTCCGTTTGTTTATTTGGCCGTCTGTCCGTTGCATGTCCGTCTATGTACAAGCTATAGGTCAAAATTTTAGGAAATATTTTAAGGAAATTTAATACATAGTTACGACCAGAGACGAATTCCATTGTAAATGATTTAAATTGGATACTTTTTATGACCACGCCTCATATATATTTCTGCAAAAATTTGATTCATATCAGTTTATTTTTTGAATTTTCCTTTATACAATAATCTTATTGAATAATTTAAGAGTTATATTTTGTTGGCTTTGTAACTCTTTGAACTTTAAACATAATAAACAAAATGGTGTAGAGTATTTAAGAGTCGCCTCTGATCGATTATAAAGTTCTTACACATTTTTATATAGACACTTTTTTGACAGGTGAATTGAAAAGAAGGAAACCAAAACCAAAACTATTTATGCGCTTCATGTGCTTCCAATTATAATCGCAATTTATTCGATAATAATTGTTGTTGTTTGTTACAGTTATCAAATTGGTATAGAGACTTTATGTACGCAGCACAATTACTTGAGCAAATAAGAAAAAAAAAAAAAAAGAAAGAAAGAATATGAAGAAATGTTTGTTTATTATTTGTAAATAAATCTTAAAATTTTTCAATTTTTTTTAATATTTTTATATTTTCTTCATTCAATATAAGACTTTATCTTATTTCATTTTTCTTACACAGAGATCTCGTACACTTTTAATGAACATAATACTGATTCATTATTGATTACATATAATAAATATAAGAAAAAAAGGAAAAAAACAAAAATAAAGAAAGAACAAAGAAAAAAGTAAAATAGCAGAACTGAAATATGATGATAAAACAAAGAAGCAAAATACGTAGATAATCGATAATCAAACTAATGAGTTTCAAGAACTACATAAATAGCAAGTAAATATTTATATAAAAATTACTAATAAATTTAAAAATTTTCAAAACAATTTAATGACAAGACAAGATAAAGATAGAGATAAAAATAAAGATAGAGATAGAGATAGAGATAGAGATAGAGATTGGTAGAAAAATTAATATGATATCATTAATTTATGTAAACTTTCATTTTTATAATTGAAAATAGATGATCCATAAAATGGTGTGAATATCATTTGAAAGCAACTTTCAACTTGAAAATGTTTAATTTCATGGTAACAATGAATAAGAACTTGTTCAAAGTTTCTTGATATGTATGAGATGTTGCCGCAAAGCAAGTGAAAACATTACAAATCAGTCGACATAAAAAGAAATGTATAATAAAAGAAAATTAAGTCACGATGTGTAAATTCTGTTAAATTGATTAAAATGTCAGTTTTACTATCAGTCGCTGTTATTGTGCAATTCCATATTTCATGATTCTTTTACTCTTTTGAATTTTTCTTCATTTATAACAATTTATATATATAAATTGTACTTCGTTATATCATCACGAAATTCTCATTGTAATGAGTTATTTTTTAACCTTATGTCGCCTATTTATTATTGCTATTGGCTTTTCATATTTTACATTCTAAGTGGTTGGGTAATTGAATCAGAATCACTTTTGGATAAGACTGCCTTTTCGTCCATTTGTTTATATATCTGTCTGTCCGTCCTTTTAAGATGGGGACAACCAGTCCCGAGAAGCAACTGATTAACTGGGAGTGGCTCATGAGTTGGTCAATGGTGATGCCGGCCATCAGGAGGCATCATGAGTCACGCGACCTTAGCAAAGATTTAATTTGGTACCATGGGACCACCAGTTTTAATAAAGCCCATTAGGGTGATATTGAGGTTGGCTTCGTGGGGGCTGTGGTGCTCACATCGCGGGCGTCCCTGCTTGTTGTGCAGGGTCCCATTTCCCGAATAAAATGGGTAGCTGGGTAGACTTACTGAGCTAACCAAAGTAAGCCAAGGAGTAATTGGAAGGCTCCGAATCTAGATACCAAAGATTAAGCCATGTATATAAGGTGCAATACAGGCTTTAAATTGGAAGCTAGCCGTGACGGTAACATGCACTATTTGTGACAGCGCTCATTTGTAGATTTGTCTACCATGCAGTTAAGCCTTCACGGCTGGTATACTGAACTGTCCCTTTCTTTATCCATGGAAATTTTGTAATAAAAGTATGGATCACAAATTTAGGACATATTTCAATAAGGCGTGTCAGCGTGTCGGTTGGTTTAAACACGTTCAGGATTAACTTGGAGCAACATTGGACAATTTTTATCATATTGTCACGCCCCGTTTTAATATGACAAAAATGAGATTTTATAATTTTGATCGATTTTTTTTATTTAAAAAACGCATTTGATCCACATTATGCCATTTTTATGGTCTTCTTTGACATGACGAACTTTTCCAATTTATTTCACTTTGTAATGTGAAGGAGCAAGGCAGTGTACGGTATTTTAGAGAGGCCATCGACCGCTTATAATGTTTTTACTTGTTTTATAATTCTGGTATAAACATGTAGCGCATAAATAATGCCTTCATATTATTGGCCATTGAATAAAAACAATTTTTCAAGAGTCTTAGACAAATGAAAAGTCTTATAATCTTAAAGCTGTGTAATGTAAACAATTTTTTATATTTAAATCTTAAAGGAAGAAATATTACAAGAATAAGACATAATAAGGCACATTCCATCAAAATGTTGTATATTTTTTATCTATTTTTATGTAAATAAGCGAAATTATGATATATCGCTGCATCCATTAGGTGAGTAGCTGTTTCATGCTCATCTAGACGTGCAATAAGTAATCTAACTACATAACACAGATGCTAAACAGACTTAGTAACCACGAGAGTCCATATCATTTCATGTATTTTATCAGAGATTTCTGGCATAATTTTATACAAGAGATTTTGGTTGCTCGTGACATACTAAGTAATACGACTTTAATGAACTCGCTTATAAATCAACGCTTAACTGTTGGAATAGATGGACCATCTGTTTTTTTAGCGATCCACTCAGAATCAGAGTCTGTTTGAGGGTCTTCCTGTTAGTTCTGTGAATGTAAATTTATTATCCAAGTACAGCGGATAATTTTGTAGCTTTTTGAGTTTGGTATGAAGGCGTGATTAAGCCCGAAGACTTTTGGTAATAATTTTGCTTAATATCTGTTTATTATTGTGATCATGAATCATCCAACGACTTATTTTGTTAAAGATTTTTAAGTGGAAGTATCTAACAATTCTGGTTATTTTTTTATAAAAAAAAAGTAATGCCAGCCCCAACCGACTATTAAGTATATACTTGTTGTCTTCTACATTTTACTTTCAATTTCTTACACAAATTGTTTACACAGTGTACATGGCATTTATTAAAATATAAACATGCATGTGAAGTTAATAAATTTAATATGAAATCTACTAGAATTATTGAGAAGTGCTCTTACACTTAAAGTGCTAACAAAATGAACAATGAATCTATCATATTAAATTTACACATATATAAATGTGTGTTACATTTAAACTGAACGACATCGCATATATGGACTTTTACAAAAGTACCATCGCCAGCGAAAAAAATGATGAATGAAAAAAGCTTTGTAGTCATACTTAGGACATTATGGTATTATTGTAAGGATAATAAGGTCACAAACGGTTATATATAAAATGTGCAATGCAAGGCTGTTGCGTTATGTTGTTTTGGTAAGATTTTTTACATCATCATATTCATAAAAGAGGTGAAGATTCTTCTATGAGCAAGAGAACTTTGTAAATTTGTTATAATATTTTTTTTTGCTTTACAGATGCCTGCTGTATATTTAAAAAGCAATTAGAAGAAAACAAAATAACTTTGCTTAAATTACAAAGGCTTCTCTTTAAGTTACACACACGATAAACGAATTTATACAACACTTTTTCGGTTCTCTTATTTTTTTGTTACTTATTGTTCGCTGAAAACTCTACAAGCAACACTTGAATTTTATTATGATAAAACAAATCGTATGTGTATGGTTAAGTAAGCAAATAATTACATAATTGCATTCTATCATAGATAGATAACGCTGCATTATAATAATCAGCTGCACATTTTATGCTAATATGCTTTAAAGTTGTGCTCATGAAAGGGATAGTCAAAGTGATAGAGAAAGCTAGGGAAAAAGAGAAAGAGGGGAAAGTGAGAGAGAACAGAAATTAAGAGATCTCTTTATTGCTGACTATTTTGTTGCTTCGTTCTTTTTATATTGTATGAATAATTATTGTAGGCAATATATGGCATAATAATATATATGTGTGTGTGTGTGTGTGTGTCATTTAATCAAACACTTAACATTATAGTTATTATTAAATTTAATAATTAAGCGCAATTATTAAACATTGCTGCTAAATAAATTCGCTCTCTCTGTTTCCATCTATTTATATATTTTTCTTTTCCGCAGAAAAAATATGGTATGTATATAAATGAGAAAAAATTAGAAATCTTTTATGCTTAATAAAATTAGCGTTTTGTAGATTTGCAGGAGCCATTGATGTAAAAGATTTTATGATTGATCAATTACATAAATGAACTTTGGATTATTTTAAGTCATTTCTTGGAATTTCTTGGTATTTTTCTTTTCTGATTATTAAAAAATTATGAGCTTAAGTGAAACTTTTATTTAGAATTCACTATAATAATTTTTATCATAATTAATTCTTAATTCCATATTAAAGAAGGCTTTAGATAGGCAGACGTAGGAATTTATAAAAAATTTCGAAAGTTGTTTGTAAAATAATAAAGCGTTAGACAATTTTCAAATGCTTTAAGGTGCTGAACACATTTTTATATGAACAATATTTCCAATATAGTTCCATGGACCAAACTGTTGTACGTGTGAGTTGGAATGTACAAGAGAGGCGGCGTCCAAGGGCATTAAAAACAATTGCAATGCAAATAGCTCATTTTTCTACATAAAACATTGCAATCAAAAAAAGAAGGAATTAATAAATATGGTTTATGAAAATTTATTGTGACATTGACAGTAGCATAATTTGTTGTAAATATATGAGTTACATGCATAAAGTGTAACAGTGTTATTACCGCCAGAATTCTAGGGTTTTGCTTGCCTTTTTTTTATTTAATTAATAAAATACATCTATAAATTATACTATAAGTTGTGAATTTCTAAAAATAGTTTATTAAAGTTGAATATTAAATTACTTTACAGAGATGAGACCATTTTTACAAATACTCTCCTTATAAAATGTTTTTTCCTTTAAAACAAATTCGCATATGAAAATATTTACAATTTTTTAAACATTTTAATGAAGTTTAGAATGGTTCTTTAAAATATAAAATAAGTGCACTAACTTTGGTCCAGATTGGTATATTTTTTGGACCATAAAATTTTACTTGATTAAATTGTAATATATTTTCTTGATCTTATGGTGGCATATGACCGTACGATTTTTACTTGTTATATCCACCTTCCAGATATTGGCGGTATATTAATTTTGTCATTATACTCGTAACTCTCAATAGAAAGACTTTCATATTCTATAAAGTATACTCTTAATCAGCAGCAATTTTTGTATCAATCCGTATGAATTGTGGGTAATCAAGATTTGGATCTATATGTTAAAATGCTCATACGGATGCTTTAAATCAAATTTAAGGAAAGCCAAAGTTTCAAAGTAGAAAATTAATAAAATTATTCAATGAAAGTTGAAAGACGATTATTTGCGTAAATTGTACATAAAAAAAAAAAGATTGGTCTCATTTTTGTATCGTAAATGCGATAAATTTAATGTGAAAAACTAAAATTCTGCTAGTAACAGAAACGATAATAGATTTTATGTTAAATAATTTCTCACGTGATTCTCTCATTTAATGGAAGAAATTTAAAAAAATATGGAAATTTTTGTAAAGCAGTTTCAGTTCACAACTAAAATATTTTCTGTGATTGGGAAAGAATTTAAAAAAATATCTTAGTTTTTGATCTTAAGAGCAATAACTTAATTGTTCATCTATCAGAAATGAGTCAACATTTTTGAAATTGTGCATTTTCAAAATGATTTTTTAAAATTTGAGGTTATTAAATATTTTTACATTTTGCAGCATATTTCATTCAATTTACTTCACATTAGATTTAAAAGAAAATATTTAAGGCAATTATTAAATGTGGAGAGTATTGTATCCTCTGATATTTGAGTAGTCATGATTGATTTTGGTGTGATGTGAATAAAAAATATATTTTTTGTATTAAATTTTCGGTAATAAAAATATTAAAATATTTGACAAAATTTATAGAGGTGAAAGAAAACGAGAAGACTTGTTAATTTTTAGTTTCATATTCACGTGTCAATTTATAGATATAGAACATGTGGAAATTATTTTTTAACATAAATTTTTCGATTCTTTGCTCTCTCTGCGCATGATCTAATGTGATAAATTTTTAAAACTAAGCACCAAAAAGTGTCCAGTTTTTCATGTTTCATGAGATTGCTTATATTTTATTGGTGTTATTATCCTATGATATCTTCTGGTTTTAGTTCTTGTAAATACTTTAAAATATTAAATGTAAAATTATCGTTTCTGCTTTACAAGACACAAAATGCAGAAAATTTACTAGTTTGACTTTTAGATTAATTGTTCTGGGAAAAAGGATTCTCCATCAATTTTTTTCCTTAAACTTAACTGAAGTTAATTAAAGAAAGTTATAATAAAGTGTAGTAGATGTTAAATTTTTGTTAAAAATTTAATTTTAACTTAATTGTTCATTTATCAGAAATTAGTTAACATTTTTGAAATTGTGCATTTTCAAAATGATTTTTTAAAATTTGAGGATATTTTAATTTTTTTTTTAAATACTTGAATTTTTAATTGACAATAAATTTTAGGTGGATTCAAGTTTGTGGGCGCATGGACTTATGCTTTATGTTTATGTTTCTATGAGACTAGACGGACATACAATGCAGTGAGTATTTTACATGCATACCTGCCGTGAAGGCTCAAATGCAAATGAGCGCTAGCGTTGGTAGTCATGTCACACAGGGTGCATCCTAACGTCATGACCAGCTTCCAATTTAAAGCCTGCATTGCACTTTATATACATGGCTTAATCTTTGGTATAAAATTCGAAGCCTTCTTATTACTCCTCGGCTTAGATTAGATTAGTCCAATAAGCCTACCTAGCTAGCCATTTTATTCGGGAAATGGCACCATGCACGACAAGCATATATATGTTTGAAGGAGCGACGCTTGGGATGTGGACACCACAGCCCCCACGAAGCCAACCTCAATATCACCACAATGGACTTTATTAAAAATGGTGATCCCGTGGTACCAAAATAAATCTTTGGATCATGATGCCCCCTGATGGCCGGCATCACCAACAACCATCTCATGAGCCACTCCCAGTTAAGCAGGTGTTTCTCGGGACTGGTTGCCCTCTTAGACGGACATACAGACTTAACTAGATCTAACTAGATCTTTTATACTTTCTTTTGACAGCCTTAAATATTTCTTTTGACTTCTTTGAAGAAATTTATCTTATAATTCTCATTAAATTTAGCCTCTGGCTAATAGATATAAAAAATATGTAATATAATTTTATTAAAATTATTTTTGTTTGCCATTACATTGCAATTGGTTTGTTTGTATTTGTGCTGTTATCTGCATTGATACGTAATTTTAAGAATTATTCTGACAATAAAATATTAACTTGTTCTATTTTATAGTTTGACATATTGTCGATAGGTAGATTGCCTTTCTATTCTATGCCATTCTTTGCTTTTATTTTCTGCTCCTACCTCTTTCTTCTTTCTGTTCTGTTCTGCTAACCCGAATAAGTATATACTTTTTATGTAACCTCTCCTTCTTCTGCGACGTGCTGATAATCACTAGGATCTTTTAAAATTTGCCATCTAAACTTTAATGCTAATAAACAATCGTTTTTGTATTTTATGATCGACTGTTTTTTCTTATAGGAAAAAATTCAATCTAATCATGGCATTTTTATGTATAACATTTCTTGTTGGAAAGGAATCATTTCTTAGTTGTCCATTCATAATCGTGATTTTATAATTTTTAACAACTTTTTCTTAAAGTTCTTTGTTCCAGAATTCTTTATTTTATATTGATCAATTTAGCTTATAAATAAATTTGTCTTTTAATTGTTTACCTAAAAGTACAAAAATTAAACTTTCTATTTTAAGTAACCAAATTTTTGCTTATTAGTGAATAAAAATTTAAAATCTACATTATTTGTAATTTTTTTTTTCTACTTTAAAGTTGCCAACTGAGACCTATCTAAGTATAAGGTCTGTCAAATAAAATGCTATAACTGAGCAGTGTTGAGCACAGTTCCAAATAGGAATCTATAGATGAGATGAAAAATCTCTTAAAAGCGAAAAGTATATGTAAAAATAAACACCTGGTAAAAAATTTCTTAAATTATGCTTCACTTTGACATAGAATCTCATTATTGTTATAAAATTGAAAAAATTTGATATTTTACAAAGCTTATTCTACTTAAGAATGTTTATGAAAGATAATTTGAAAGATTTCGAACATACTGAAACATTCTGATACAATTCAGGCTGCTTAGATTTTTAATAGTTTTAAGGATATCAAAGTGGTAAAATATTGTCTCATTTTGTCTTACAAAAGAATTTGCAATGAAACTTTTTGAAAAATGCTTATCTTAAATTATTTATTTATGTTAGATCAAACATTTGTTTGCTTGTACCCTGGATTTGTGAATTCATGAAATTCTATTTAACATTTTGCAATACCTGGTCAACATACGATGGTTTTATACTAAGTGACTTTGCTTGCTTTATAAACATGACTTTAAAGTCATCTGGTTGATTTTGAAATATATTCTCTTGAATTTTAGAGGTAAATTTTGCTTCAACAATAATTAAAAATGGCTGAGAGTTCTTATAAATGGATTTGCATTGATTTGGTTCAATATGCTTTTGTGGAGAGCTGTCTTTTCATGAGGGGGCAACCAATCCCTGCTTAATTGGGAGTGGCTCATGAGATGGTTGTTGGTTCTCCATTGCCTTCAGAGGGCATCATAAGTCACGAGATCAGATACAAAGATTTAATTTGGTACCACGGGATCACCAGTTTTAATAAAGCCCATTGTGGTGATATTGAAGTTGGCTTCGTGGGGGCTTTGATGCCCATACCGCGGGCGTTGCTCGTTCAAACATGTATATGCTTGTCGTGCAGGGTGCCATTTCCCGAATAAAATGGGTAGCTGGATAGGCTTATTGGGCTAATTTAAAATAAGTCAAGGAATAATAGGAAGGCTCCAAATCTAGATACCAAAGATTAAGCTATTTATATAAAGTGCAGGCTTTAAATTGGTAGCTAGTCGTGACGCTAAAATGCACCCTGTGTGTCATGACTACCAACGCTAGCGCTCATTTGCATTTGATCCTTCACGGCAGGTATGCATGTAAAGAACTCACTGCAACTCACTCTCAATTTCCCAATTCATATAGAAGTTACGTTTCTTTAGCGTCTTAATTGATAAAATATTACTGATGACTTCTTGATTGATTACTTAAGTAAAATGTTGTATATCTTTTAAAAGTTACCCTTAATCGTTTAAACGTTCTCATTTGTTTCTACCTTTTAATTTCTTTAAGTTACATGAAAAAGTATGCTTCTTAAATTTTTCTAAAGCATATTTTAATATCTAAAGCTAATTGTGGGGAAAATAATAATTAAAAAAATACTTTTAGTTTTATAATGAACGTGTTTTTCTATACAAACACTTCATTTAAAGAATTGCTAACAAAAAAAAAAAAATAAATAAAAATAAAAAGCAAGCGTTCTAAAAGAGAAAGTTATTAAGTTTGATGTAAATAAGAGGAAAGGAGAAAAATAGTTAATGAGTTAGAGAGAGAAAATTTATATACAATGTTTATATGTTTTACGTACAATATGAATTGTTTATTGTTTATTGTTAATCAAAATTGCTACTTTACTTTTTTTTTTTGTGACGTTTTGTGATTTTTGTTTGTTTGGCAAATGGCCAAACAGTATGCATACACATCGATTACGGAAATAAGCCATACAACAATAACAATACTAATGTAAAAGTACCTTACAAAACTTTCTGAATGAAATGAAATGAAATGAAATGAAAAGGCCACAACAAAGCAATGCCATATAAAGAAAAAACAAAAGAGTAGCAAGAGGTTAAAGTTTGGTTCGACTTAGTCTCAAAATTACCATTTTTGAGAATTGTCATACATACACATTACTTAGGTGTATATGTATAATTAGAGTTTGCCTTTAGTTGGGTTCAGGAAATATGTAAAGTGTTTTAATAGCAAGCAGGTCCATCACTTTTAATAGCAGAGTCATAAGGAAGTGTCATAAATTCAAGTTCTTTGATTAATTGTCATAATAATTTTATTACTCTTTCATCATTTATAAAATATAATACGCCTTTAGAAACATTTTATGGGCCATCAATTTGCCAGGACTGAATATAGAAAATACTAAATCTAAGAAATATATTTAATACATTGTAATAAGAGTTTGTATGAGGTTTGTATGATGGTAGAAAATTGTCTTAAATTCATGTAAATTTCTATTAGCAATTTTTATTGAATATTAAAAATTTTAAGATGCTTGAGATATTTAAATTAATTAAAAATATATAAACTAAAATTAACTTGATTTGATTAGTATACGATTTAAATTAAACTATCTAAGAAATAAACATGAATAAATTAATCCAATAATACAATAAAATATTAATGAGTACTTTTAATGTTTATGTTAATTGCAATAGATACAAATAACTAATTCAGGTAATTTTTTTTTTATTACATAACAAAAGAGACATTTTCTAGGCAAGCAATTAATTTGTATTTTTTTTTGCCCAATGAAATATAATCATTTTACAAATATTTAATATTATTGATATAAATTTTTATATTCTAAACCTTGCGTTTGTGTAGATGTATGTAATATCTAAAAGAAGTTGAGAGAGATCCAATTTTTATTATACTGATAAATTTCGAATTACTTTCTGTTTCAATTTAAAACTTTCTGTTCGTCTTTCTATTGTCTATCAATGTCAAAATTCTCTTCAAAATAGAGAGCGCTATTTTAAAGTTATTAATATTAAAGTGAGTAGGCGTGGTTTAGCCCCAAGATATTTAAGAATAATTTTGTTAAGATCAAAGTATTAGTACGATCATGCTTCATACAAAGAATTATTTTGCCAAGATTTTGAAAAGGTGGAATATGAAAAGGTTAAGAAAACACTTTATAAAATTTATAAAATTGTGGTGTAGGGCATTTAATAGTTGACTAATAGTCAACTTATTAGTTAGTATAGTGATACAGAAAATTTAAGTCATTTTTTTTTTGGTTTTTTATTATACAAAATTTTTTTTATTAATAATTTTTACAGGATCTTTACAAATTTTTAAATTGAATTGTTTTATTATCTACACGCTCACCTTTTGATCATTGATCGTTTTCTTTTATTTTTTTTTATAGAAAAATCTCTATGAAATTCAAGATCATTTAGCATAAAATTTTACAAGAGTTTAGAATACTTCTGCTTATTGAAAATCTTTACAAATTTATTTCATACAATTTCATTTATACTTAAATGTGTGGCTTTTTTCTTTTATCTTTTTATTTTCCGTTTTAATTTTTTTTCTCAATGTAATTGCTTTAATGAATATTTTCAGTTTTATAAACAGTTGATTGCCATTATTTCATCAGAAGAGATCAAATCAATAAATTGAACGGATGTACTTTGTTTTTGCTTCGCTTTGTTTTTTTTTTTTTTACCTTCGGTTTATTTATTTGTTTTTTCTCTCTTGTTTTTTTATATATTTGCTTATGCGATACAAAAACAAAAAAAAAAAAAACCAAATGCATGAAATTAAATGTATGCATAATTAAAATGTTGTTATTGTTGTTTGTGTGCCTTGTTTTTTTTTTAGTGACGCTATGTGATGATATCATGACTTGAATTTTCATAAAACATTTTTAAAAACTTTTAAACAAAAGAAACTCTAAATGAAATGTTCAAAAATTGCTTAAAAAAAAAAAAAGAAGCCTGCATGTGTATATGTGTATATTAAAATGAGTGTGAGTGCGGGTGTAGATGTATATGTGTGCAAATTTTATCATAATATAAGTGAAAAAACAAAAATAAAAGGCTAACAAAAAAAAAAGCGTAATTTCCTTAAAAAAGTTATAAAAGTCTTTATAAAAATTAAATTTATTACAAATTTCTTTGGCATGGAAATTAATTCATTTACATTTATTATTATGAATATTTGGTCAGTTGTTACGATTGAAAATTTTTTGTATCATTTTATAATTATTTTGAAAAGTAATCTGTTTTAACGATAAAATCGAATGCTCTTTGCTCATATGATTTGAGATTTTTATAAAAAAAATTGTACAGCGATAATTAATTTTATTAAATAGAGACTTTTAATTGAATAAAATTTTATTAAATTGTGTAAAAGCAATAAAATGCAAAAAATCGCAAGAAAGGTATTTACAATTTGATCAGTTTATATTCAGATTAGATTAGATTTAGATTTAGATTGTAGCGTTTTAAAAAATTTTGAAGTAACAAATTTCCCCTAAGCCAAATATAGAATTTTATGTTAACTACGTACGATAATAATTCTTATTAAAAGAGACTCAAATAACTTGCTTTAAATTACGTCACTATTCGATTTTGTGAAATGTAGGAGAGTTTTAACAAATCTTCTAAAATAATAATATAAAAAATATGAAAGAGTTTTTTGGCACTTTCATTTATTGTAGTTTTTGGTCAGAGTATTATTTAATTATACGCTTGCCCTGTTAGTTCAAAGCTTTGGATTTGTATTAACTATAAGAATTTAGTAAAATAAGAGATTCTAACGATTTAATCAATAACGAGCTCATTGATGATTTCTCCAAGCAATGTTTGGTAATAATCGGTGCTGAAAGCCCTTACTTAGCTAGAAGTAGATTTTTTTTTTTAGACTAGACGAATGGGTTTTTATTTAACTAATAGATAGTTAATAGGTTCTAGGAATAGAAATAGGCCTTGACAATAAGGCAAAATCGTAGTTCATTAGATAAATATTATCTGGTAGTATTAGTACCATAAAAAGTCATAGCTTTCAGTCACCGGAAGCAAGAAAAAAAATTTTATACTCCTTAGCTTAGCGGAATGAAAGATCAAGGCAGATACTCAAGTTAAATAATCCATGGCCTAAGAGTGTATACCTAATCTTTGGTATAATAATTTTCAATAACTTTATAAATTCTTTTTAACTCTGACTAAGATCTGAGAATTGATCGAATAGCCATATATTTATTAATAACAAAATATATCACTTATATCAAGATGTCTCGTTTATTGTTAACTTACTAGTTTTTGTTTACCGATAAATTATATTTATTTATTAATTATAAAAAATGACAAAGTTTCCTTTAATATTTACACAAAGTGATTTGAAATGTTGTCCCATTATTTTTGTAACCACAAGTTAACCACAAGTTTGGTGACCTTATAATTCTAATATAAGATTTTGAAAAATTTATGAGAAAGTTTCACGTTTGGTTTGAAACGTTTGTTTCATTAACAATTACGAAATGTAAATAGGGCCTATTATGCCTATTTAAATTAGTTATTTTTTTTTTTAATTATTTAAATTAATTTAATTAAAATTATTTAGTTTGGGCTTAATGTTAAACCAAACACTTGCTAATTTTAATTTCTAATTTGCTGTTTACAAGCAAAACTTCAACTTTTACTTGCTAATCAGGCCTTTATATGATTGTTAAGTCAGTTTATGCATTTGTATTGATATGAACTATTTAGTACCTAAAAGAAAGGATGGCTCATTTTAACAAACTATTCTTCATCATAGTTTTGACGAAGACAACTTTTATATAGTCATGGATATTCCAAGTACTGGATATCAAATGAAATTTTTAGTAGAATCGCTAAGATCTTATAAGAGCTATCAATAACACTACAACAATTTATTTTTAAATGAGTTGATGTTTCTCCTGACTAGTTGCTTTATATTACGAAAAATATTTAAAAATTTAAGATCAGCAAATTCAATGCCAAAATTGGTGAGCTTTCAGTATATGACTTTAACCAAATGCAATTGTTTTCCTTTGGGTTTGCTTATTTCTGTTTTTTAAATATCAATTTATATAAATCTATATATATATATATATATTTAAATATAAGTTAATATATATATTTATTTATTTGTTTTATTACACATGAAAATAGTAAATATTTACTTTTTATACATAACGAGGTCAATCTTTTGTTTATAATATTTTGAATTGCCTTGTCTATAGACTTATTTACATAATAGTGGCATATAATTATTCTGTAGAAAGCAGATGCTTTATTTGCCAAAGATTTTTCTATATGAGAATACAATTTTAAATGGTTATATATAAATATGAGAAAAATATTTACAAATCATACAAACAAGTAGATATAAAATGGTAAAATATAAAAATTTAAATATATTTATAATGACTTATTCTCATTAGACAAATTATTTAAATATTTAAGAGATTATGCAAGAATCTTAATATTGTCTGTTAGTCCATTTATTTGCCTCTCTATCTGCCATTTTGTGGCAACGTTTGACATCATTCTTTCACCTCCATTTGTAAATTGCTATTGAAGTTAAATATATAAATATGTTACTTATACGCCAAAGTGTCTAATAACTTTATGGTGATAAATGTAATATCTTTGGGCGCGTTTTAATACAAAGTGAAATGCATTTGTATTTAAACAGTAAAGAGATTATTTTTATATTTTTACTTCTTCTATGGAAAGCATTTCTTTATGGAAATTTTTTTGTAACGAGATAAGTACTTGATAAAATAATGATTCATATTAAATTTTTATATTCAATTCAGATCAAATTTATAGTTAAATGAAATTTTTATTTTCCTTTAACTTATAAACTCAAAATTCATATTATCCAAAATTACAACGTTTGATTTTTTGTACTTAACATTTACTCTCTTCATTTTTAATAGTATAAGCTATAATTTTATAGGTTATTTATGAGTCTGTGTCACTCATTTACATTTACTTTAATTTAATTTAAAAATTTATAATCCTCAGTAAAAATATTATTCTCAAATGTAAAATGAAAATTTATTCGTTTGTTTTACATGACTGTGACAAGTGCAGTGTAAATTTTGTTTACTTAATATTATTTTATATTATTTATCAAGAGTTTCTTTTTTAAAAAACTCAAATATTTCAAATACCTTTTCTTTTTGAGATCCTTTACAGCATTGTTTTTCTAAAATCTTGCAAGGCGATGCTACGAAATTCATAAGCATTTTAAGAGTAAACTGAAAATGCAGTTTCTATATAAAATTAATTTTCAATGTAAAATCACGTTTACATTGAAAAATTGAAATTCTTAATTAAAATTGTCTATTACATATAATTTTAGTTGCAATGGAATGCCATAAAGACAACGGCAATATATTTTACATTTAAAAGCTTAATTTAACAGAAAAGCTTTTATAGGCGCATATTTTCATTTCTATTTTGCAATTTTATTTTAAATGCATTTTAAGAACATTTTTTTTTACTAAATTTCTTTTGCAAAAAAAAAAGTTAAATTTTAAATTATATAAAGAAAACATTATAATTGTATTCAATCATGGAAATTATGAATAATATAAATCTAAAATTAAATATAGAGTTGAAAGGTCAATTGAGCTTGATAATGACACACAGAAATATTCATTTTCAAGACTTTAGACTTTCTGTGAAGTTTAGTTGTATTTGAAAATTTTATAGAAAAAATATTATAAAAGCCACGCCCTATATTTTGTGTTTAATAATATTTAATATATGTGTTATATAATTTAATCAAACAAAAAAAAATTAATGTGCACAATTAAAAGCCGGTTTAAATAAATTTAATGCAACAAATATTTTTCTTACATCACTAGAAATGGTTAAAATCAATGTAGAGAGAATGAGAGATAATGAGAGAAAATGAGAGAGAATAAGAGAGCATGTATTATAATATAATATAATATCCTTTCTCTGATACATTCTCTAGTTATTCTCTTAAATAAATCGCCCAACAACTTTTTGGATTTTATTGCAAATGATTTCTCCAAAATTTCCCTCGTTTCTCATTTTTTTTTTTTTTATGTAGTTAACTTTATAACATTTAATATCATATAAAGTATATATGTATGTGTGTGTATACATACACAATTATATATATGTATGTGTGTAGAAAATATTTTCCGTCTACTGGATGCAAGAAAGAAAAATATTCTCAGTTTTATATCAGAGTTCGTTTTTTATGAAACGCATTTGTAAAAGTAAACGCGTTGTTTGTAAAAATTTATTATAAAAATTAAAGTAAATTAATCAAAAAAAAAGTCATAAAATAGCAAAGTGGTAGAATAAATTAAATTAATTTATACAGTTTAGAAATTTTCCATTGTTAATAGTTTTTTTTTTTATGTTTTTTTTTATGTATTTTGTCACTTTTTGGTTTCTCTCTTAAAAAATGCTTTAGAAAAAAAATTAAAATTTAAGTAACTTTAAAAAACAAAATAACTGTAAATAAAGAAAAAAAAGGCAAAATCATTCATATAACTAGAATCATAAACATAACCACAATCGTAACCATAACTATAACCATAAGCAAAGCTGAAACTAAAATTCAGACCCCTTAATGTTTTGTAACAACTTGAAAGCATTCTGAAAATTTTATATGGTACATGTAAATGTGTGTGTGTTAAATAATGGCGCAGGTGTAAGGTGCGAAAATTTTATACGTCTGGAATAAATGAAAATTGTTAAATATCAAAGTTAAAGCAAAAAAAAAAAAAAAAAAGAAGAAAAATGAAGGCGAGAAGTCACTTCAATGAATTTAGTGGTTGATTAAATGTACAAGTGTATGAATGAAAAAAAAAATTATTTTAATTAAATCTATCAATTGTGTCATAATTACATTTAAAATAAAAATATTCAATTAATTTTTTTTGTTAAATATTTAGAAAATAGCAAATATGTTTTAATTGATTTTGAATAATTTTAAATTTTAAATACTTTAAAGATTTTATAAATTTTTCACTTTTCATAAGACAAAAGATTAAATTAAAAAATTAAAAACAAAAATTAAATGGAAAATTATAGCTGGTCAAAGTCGTTAAAAAATATTCCATAAAAATTAAATAAAATCGATTCAAAGATAAAACAATAAAAAGTTTGTAATTTTAATGTGACTTGAAAAGTTTGTTTTATGGCAGAGTTGTTTTAAAAAAAAAATGGACCTAACTAGCCCAAAATTTTGTTTACATATTTAATATCTCAAATAATCACTGCTTAGTGATTTCCATTGAAAAATAATCAACATTATTCATTGTTTTCATTAATCATTTGTTTTTCCAGAAAAACCGTTTTCTGGAAAAAGTTCATTAAAATATTCTCATCTTCATCATATTTATATCCGAGGGTAAATAAATAAAATAAAACACGCCCACCTACAAAATTTTAATTGAAATAATGTATAACCTGCAACCAGCAACCAGCAACACAATTCAAGTAGAGTACAAGACAAAAAAGAAAAAAAGAAACGAAACCAATAAAGAAATAAAAACAAGGACCAAGAAAATTTATTAAAGGATAATTTTTTTTTTTTTCAGCAACACATGCGAAAAATGTTGCAATCATGTTGTGCTTTACTATGAAATTGTTTAAATTTGTGCAAAAAAGTGCGATAATAAGAGGGAGAGGTACAAATAGATAGTAAGAGAGAAATAACAAATGAGTCTAATAATAATTATTTGCCATCTCCTTCAAATACTCATTCTCCCTCCTTCTCTCTCTCTCTCTCTTTCTCTCTTTCTCTCTCGCTTTTTCTACTCAACTCTTCTGCCCCATTCTCTCTCTCTCTCTTACTATCTATTTCTATCTCTTTCTTAGTTATTTCTTTTGTATATATATATATATAAACATATATATCTCTTTCTCTCTCTTTCCCTCTCTCTCTCTCTAAAACCATAATTGAAATTCAAAACATTTAATACGAAAGGATGTTAAATTATAACATTTAGCACTCTTTTTCCATTTCTGTTTACGGTTTCCAACATTCCTACATATTTAAAATTAATTTGTATGTTTTAATGTGTATGTGTATGTGTATGTGTATGTGTATGTAATTGCATATGAATGTGTCGTCCGCACAATGTTTATTGTCTGCCAGCCACTTTGTTTTTGTGTGTGGGTGTCTGGATGTTTTGATGTGCCTGCGTATTCGGATATGCGGATGTATGTGCTGTGTGTGTGTGTGTGTGTGTGTGTGTGTGATATACATAGCAAGGCATTTACATTTACACAACAGTTTTAAATGTCTGCATTAGGGTTGCTGGTATTGTTACTGTTACTGTTACTGTTACTGTTACTGTTACTTTTACTGTTACTTTTGTTGTTACTGTTGTTGCTGATATTCTTGCAACGTCTCTAACGTGTGCGTGACCATCAATTAAATTAACCACGTAATGATTATGTAAAGAAAAAACAAAAATCACAACAAAAATAATACAAAAGAACAAAAATAAATAGAAAAGTAACAAACAAAAGCAAAAAAAAAATAAATAAATAAATATGAAACGAATGGAGGCAATAAAAAGTTGTAATTTGTGTTTTGTGATTTTTGAAGAAAATCGATATATTATTATTTGAAAAGTCTGGACTCAAAAATTTCTTTTGCCATGATAACGCAATTTTTCAATTTTTTTTTTTTTTTTTTTGTAATCTTTAAAATTTTCGTTGTTCTTGTTACAAGTTTTGAAGGAATTTTTTTCTATTGTAGCTAATTTTTCTGATTGTTGGTTTTATTGTTGCTGTTGGTTTCCTTTCATTTTACATAAAATGCATTAAAATATTTGTGTTGCCAGGAACCTTCAACTTTTGCTATTGAATGGTATACTTTTATTTTTCTATTGTTATTTTTTTTTTTCTCTTTTTTTGTTTTATTTTTATTACATTAGGAAAAGAACAAACATAGAGTGAGAGAGAGAGTGAGAGAGGTAGAAAGATGTAGGGAAAGATAGTGATATATTTGTGGGAGAGAGAGAGAGAGAGTTAAGTAAAAAAGTAAGGTCAAGAACCGTTATAATAGAAAACTACAATGAAAAGTATTGTGGGCAGAAGAAGATGAAGCAGAAGAATTGAAAGAAAATCATCATAGACAAAATGGAACAAAATGGAATAGTAACAACAACATTAGTAGACGATAATATAAATAAATAGAAATAAAATAAAATATTGAGATAATAAAGAAACGAAGAATATGAGACAAAATAAAAAAATAAAAAAAAAAAATAAAATAAATAAAGAAAATATAAATAAAATATCAAACTGCAGCACTTGATATTTATGCTTATAAAATTTTCCATTTTTTATTTTATCTAAATAATAAACAGATATACTAACAAAATGACAATGGAGAAGAAGAAGAAGAATCAGAAGAATATAAGCAATAGAGATTGGATTCCTAGTGGTTGTGTTTTATTATTTGCTGATAAAAGAGCAAAAATAAAAGAAAATGTTTTCGCATAACTATTCTAATAAAATTGCAAATAAAAAAGTCAAAGTTGCATCAGAGAACGTAAAAATAAATGTAAATAAATGTTAAAATGTCATGAATAAAGATATAAACATTTGTTGCATGTGCAACAGCATACAACAAAAAATGGATTGTTCAAAAAATGTTTAAAATAAATAAAATTTCAATTTTTATGATCATTTTTTTTTCCTTTTTTCTTACGTTTACTGAATAATTTAGAATTTAAGATATTTGATAAGGGCAAATCAAAAAGTCTACTTTAGCGATCAGATCCAAAATTGGATCGATGCAATTTTAGAAATATCAATTTTAAAAATTATATTGCAAATTTTGAATACTTTTCACGTTTTATGTTTTGTAGTTGATATAAATAATAAGTGGAAGAAATTTGATACATTTTTGAGGTAGGTTCATATTTTGACCCCTCCTTTATATGCAAGAAAATTATAATTTGCTTTTTTTTTGTTTTTTTTGTAATTAAATTTATTGGAGTTTTAATTACATTAAATTAAATAAAGTGAAAAATTTAGGAATCGATCTCGACCGTGTATGAAAGTTAATGCTTTTCATAAAAAAATATTTTATATATTAAGAAAATTTATTTGGTATGCAAAATCTCAGATCATCAAAATTTCTAGATTTAAAAAATATGAAAAAATTAATAAAAGAATGTTTGCTTTTAAACTACATCATTCCAAGAAACTGGGTACTTTCTTTCAAAAGTGCTTCCATTCACTTCTCTTAGCAGACTTTAAAAAAAATTATGCCACGCCCATGCAGACATGTTGGAACAGTTTAGTTTGAAAGTAAATAAGTTTTAAAGTAAATGACAAGAAGAAGTTTATGCAAAGTTTATACTCTTTATCAAATAACTCACCTTGAAGTTTCATTCTAAGAGGGAATTTTGCTGTTTTATTAAGCCAAATATAACATTTTGGTGTATGTTGATATCGATGTATTAACATGGACATATATACATATATATATCATTATATATGTATATGTCAATTGAACTGATATATAAATAAGAAAATTTGTTATTCCATTTGCCAGTGAACCCATCAAAATTGAAAAATTTTTTTTCCATTACTTTTTTTCTTTGCTCTATTTTATTATCTTGTTATCTTGTACTTTTGGATGGATAGTTAATGATCATTATTGGTTTTATTGGTGTATTGATATATAAAGTAAAGAAATATCAAAGAATTAGAAGGGCGGTGATGGATAATAAAATGGACTAACTGTAACTGTGACTGGATATCATTTGATTAACTATGAGCAATTTTTTTATTATATTTTTTTCACTGTTTATTTCTTATTGTTTTGTTTCGTTTGACATATTTTTTCGATTTTACCATAAAAATGATAAACTTTTGCTTATTTTACATGGTTATTATTGTTGCTATTGTTACATGTAATATTAATATTTGAAGCCAATAAAAAAAAAAATGTAAATATTTTCCTGTGCAGCATTTTTGTACTCACCATTCAGAGGTTGGAAGTAAATTTACTTTGTCATTGTATTTGTAAGGCCTAAAAAGAAGCCCTAGAGATCCCATAAAGTGTATGTATACCTCATCGTCATCAAATTTTCTCTACGTCTATCCATCTGTCCTTATGTCCATGTATGATAAACATTCTCCTGGTCTCATAAAAAAAGATATTAAACTGAAATTTGTCAAAAATGTTGCAAGTTCATGTATATTAACTGAGATGGAAAATGGGCCAAATGGGACAAAGGACACGCCCACAAAATAACGCAAATTGAGACTACTTCATCTTTCGCTCATTAGTTAAAAAGTGTTATAGAAAAAAAATAGAAATTTTCTACAAATATTAAGTCCCTTATTCTACAAAGTCTGAAAAAAAAAAAATCAGCCATACTTAACCAAAGTTATACAATTTTGATATTTTCTATATGTAAAATATCAAATACTGTCTGGATGATGGGTATATAAGATTTGGGCTCAGCCATTAGTTTATACTTCATTTTCTGTTCTTACACTTTTCTGCATTCTGCATTTTTTATAGTAATAAATTAGTGTACTCTAACTTTTAGAAAAGTCTGATGAGTCACTCGATAAATATATTCCCTATTTAATAAAAAGAAACAGGATGTTTTGAAAAAAACTGCCTTGGTACAGTAAATAATGTTTTTTGTGGGGTAAAATCCATGGAAAACTTACACGTATGAAATTTTTAGCAAGTAAATTTATCAAATAAAGCATTTTACAATTTATAAGTGGAGGTCAAGACTTGTTCCTTTTTACTTAACTTCTTCTAGGATGCAGATAAAGTTAAAGCTCTATTGAGAAGGCCTTGATATTTCCAATGTAACTTTATATGTGAAAAAATTTAAACAGACGTTTACTCGAACTTATCCATCCCTTTGCTTTATGTATAAAGCACTAAAGTTTAGACCATAAATATTTTAAGCCACTAATGTTTTGAATGCATTTTATGAAAAAAAGTGTATGGTGAAAAAATTTTGTTTTCAAAGTTAATTATGGAAGTTGGTCCATAATATACGGTCCCAGTGCATAAATTAATTTAGAAAAAAGTATATATTGAAATATTTTGGAAATATACAAAGAGATAATTTTTGGTTAAATTACATAAAATGTTGCGAAATTAATACAATTTTTCATATCAAGTTGTTAGCAAGCAGCTGCGGTCGACTATTGTATTCTATAATTGTTAACTTGTTCATCAGCTTTTTAAAGGTCCTTGGTCCAATGAATAAATCAATTTCTGATTAATGATTTGAAAGTCCAAGGCATGTAGTATGCTACTGAATTTTATTATCTTTGTTTCCGATTCCTTTAACTTTTCGATTAATGTTTGCTTCACTTTGTCTTCCTCTTTTATACCAGACCAAATGAAAACTACGCGTAATGTACCCATAATTTGTACATAAATAAAATGTTAATGAAGTAAAAATATGAATCAACTTATAATAAGGTGCCTTATTTTATTTTTTTTTTCAAAAAAAAAAATATGCTTAATTATTATTTATTGCTTGAACTGGAAAAGGATATTGCAGCATATTGCATTATAAATAATTTACTTAATTTTATATATATATATATTTAAAAAAAAATTTCACTATTTATAGAATTTAAAAAAAAAAATTCATTGGGTGCAAGTAATTTTTAAGCAACAAAAATTTAATACCAGTCACTTATTTGGATGTTTATATTAAGATTTTCTATAAAGATAATTATAATTTTAACTTATAATATAACTCTCAAAATTTGAGTAAAAGTGTATAAACCGAATACTAAGGATTTACACAAGCCAATTGTAATTAATTTTAATTAGAAATATCCTTTTACATATAAAAGGAAAGGGCGCATTTGAAAATGTACTAATTTGATGGAAGTTTTACAAAAAGTTTTACAAAAATTTTTAATAAAATGTAATTTCGAAGGAATTCATATTTTTCCTGAGTATACAAAAAATCTATGGTTCAAATATGTAATTTATTTTTTCAAAATGTGACTCTTTAATTTTTTTTTTTTACAATATTTTATACATTTCAGTATGACTTTAGTTTTAATGTAACAGAAAATATTTCATTAAAGATTTAATTGATCAATCGATAGATCCCTAAATTGTTCTATAGTTCAGTTTTTTTTTTTTTTTTTTGGTTCACAAAACGCATCGAAATTATTCCCATTAAATTACAATTTTCTTATTTATTTTCAAATTCTAAATTAATAAGATACATGTCTCCTTTTTTCTGTGAAAATCTTAGTTACTTACTTGGTTTTTTTTTTTTTTTTTTTTTGATGACTTATTTGCCTACAAAACTTTTATCATGTACCAAAACTTTTTTGCACGTTTTGAATTCCTTACGCCTTATATTTTTCAAAGGCTAATTCATGAATGATAAAGAAAGGATTTTTTTTTATCAAACTAATATGAAATTCCGTTTTACAATTTTGTTATTAATCCAAATAAAAAAAAAAAAAAAAGCTTACTGAATTAGTATAATCTCAGAAGAAGAAGATTCTAAAAAAAACATAATAAAATTTCCGCTTTAACTTTTTTTAAATGCATTGTTTTCATTCCCTTGAGAGAATTTTACTGCAGCATGTAAAATATTATTTGTATTTTTTTTTTGCTTTTGTTTTAAAGATAAACGAAATTTATGCAAACGTTATAAATGAAATTTAAAGGAACAATTGAAACAAATTGAATTCGTTATTTTAGAAATAGAGAAAGAAAGTTCAAGGCATTGCAGTGAAAATAAAATTTTTTAACTCCATTGAGAATTTTCACTTTTCAATTTATATTTCCTGAATTAGCAGCAAATTTAATTTTTAATTGTGGTGTAAATTAGAAAAATAATTAATTTTTTATTTTAATCATTTAATATCAATAAAAGTAAAACGTTGAAACAAAAAGGTGTATTTGTAAAAAAACCTAAATCTTCCAGCAATGCTTTAACTGTAAACCACTTCAAGAGAGAGAACATTAAATTAAAAAAAAAAATGATTTTAAAAAAGAAAAATGTATTTAAAGGAAATCGAAAGATTTATGTTAAAAGAATATAATAATTAAAAGTTTACAGTAAAATTTGTGACTGATACTCAAATTTGCTGTTTTTCATTTTTTTGCTACCTTCATTTTTGCTTATTATATCAAATATTTAAATTTTGTAAGAAGATTTGTAAATGTTATAATTTTATGCATTTTTAATGTAAGTTATCCATTCTTTATTTTTTTGTATAATTTTCTTTTTGTATTTCCCATGTTTTCTGATAATTTGTAATTCTTCTTATAAATAAAGAATGTAGAATATTAAATGTAATTTATATTTATTTTTTTAAAACCCGAATTTCTTTGTTGCTTTATTATAAATATTTTACTTTAAGTCTCTTTTGATCTATTTAAAGCCGAAATTTTTTATAATTAAGGTATAATTTATTTTATACCAAAGAGTTCGTTATGGAAAAATTCTTTAAAAAAGAAAAATCTTTGGTAATGAAAATATCGAAATTTCAGTTGAATTATAAATTAGGTATTATAAATTTATTGATCTCTTTTTTTGCTGCAAATTCGTTTTGTAATAATCAGTTTACTAAGTGCACGTCCATTTGTTAGAGCCTTTGGCTTTTTGAATCTTTTTGAATATAATTTTCAAATTTACTAGAAAAATGGAATTTTTATGTTGATTCTATTTGAAATGAGCTGAATCCATCAAGAAAACTTTTCTTGTAACTAAAAAATAACTGAAAAATTTTAAGAGATAAAGGCATTTCAAGTTTATTAAAATTTGAAAAATGAACACGTAAATTCATACGATTTGAAAGTTTGAAAAAAAGAATTTCTTTTTTTTTCATATTTTCTGAAGTTAAATGAAATGGAAAACAAGTGGGCATGGTTTTTATATAACAATGCATATGCTTTGCTCTCTGGCAAAATTGAATTTTGTTTTTATTTTAAATTACATTTAAATTTAATGAAAATTTATGTGATTGTTATAATTTATAAATTTTTTTCTTTGTAATATAAAATTATCCTTAAAATTTGATATCATTTTAAATATCATTTGAAATAGAAAATAATAAATTTTTTTGTAAGAAATTTTTTTTTTTGGCCATTTTATTATTGTCATTATAATTATTTTTAATATAATAGAATTGAAATTTGTTTATGCAATAGTTTCATTATTATTTTAATCTATTGTTTTTGACAGATGTGAATAACTAGAAGTATAAATCAGATAAAGAAAGTAAAAACTTTTGGATGATTATTTTGAAAATGAATGGAACAATATTTAAGGCATAAATATTAAATAAAATAGAAACACATGTAAAATTATATTCTGTAGAATCATGCAGGCATTTGTAAAAAAAATATACCTACCTCTTTTCATATAACAAATTATTCAAGATGACTTTGCAAAATTTATTAAATAATCTAATGTAAGTGTAAGAAATGTATTAAATTTCAAATGGAATGTTTTTGCTTGTTTTTGCTTGCTAAACAATTAACATTTGGCTTTTTATCTTTATTCTTGTATTTTGATACGCTCTCTCCAGTTTGGTTATTTTGATACCAATGATGATAATTGTTTTTTTTTTTTTTTTTTGGGGCAAAAATTATATTAATTTTGTATACAACTATGAAAATGAAATCTTAAAATCTAAATCTAATGGGAAATATTGCTGATGAAGTTTTTTGCACCAGCATTTTCCTTTTTAGCATAAATTAAAATTAAAGTTTATTGTCTCATTCTCTAAGTTGGAGTTTACTGACTCCAGGTTTTCTAATTTTTACAATTATCCGTTTAATATAACTTTATCGTGTTATATATTGTTTTTGTGATTGAAAAATATACGCTAAGGATTATGAAATTTCATGCCAGAAAATTCTAAAAATGTCCTTAGTAAATATTTTTAACACAAAATGAAATTTATTTATTTGAAATAGTTATTTGATTTTCTGTAATAATTTTAATAAAAAAAATTTAGTTTATATCTCATAATGAAATTTAAATAAGCCTAAAAGTATGCTTATGCTTACAAATTTTATTAATTGTGAAACATCAATTTTGAATAAACGTTTTAAAATGAACGCAAAATTTACAAAAAAAAAAATAAATTTTATAACATTTGAAAGGTAAAAAATATTCAGCAATTTATAAATGTGTTGCTTTTCAATGGATCATAATTAAGAAAAATATTATTTTTAAGTGATTTAAAGTCTTAGTTAAATGGACTTTTAAATTTTGATGTACATAATGCTCTTAATCATATTTGTAGTATAAAAAAGAGCTCTTTTTTTTATGCACTACATTTAATGGATCGTTTAATCAAAATGTTGTGAAATATAATTAACTTAAGCTTCAATTTAGAAATGCGCAGATATAAAATCAGGAAAAGATCCTCTGTTAAATGTTTGGTATCCAGGATTTTACCTTATATGGCAATTTTTTAAAAGACTTATTTATATATAAAATAGATTTTGAGTTCAATGTGAATGCGACGTTTTGTCAAAAATTATTTGTATTAGATAAAAAAAAAATCTATGCGAAACAGTAGATTTGACATAAACATGTGAAGTTTAAGTGTATATTCAACTTAGCCAAAAGTGAACAAAAAAAATCTAATATTTCATAATTTAAATATTTTTGATATTTTATGGGTTTTTACTTGCAATTTTTGACATATTTTTTTTATATAAATATATTTATTTTCCATTTTAAGAAGTTTTCAAATAACAATTTTTTGATTTTTAATTTTTTTAATATTTTTTTAATTTTTTTAATATTTCAAATTTGTAATTTAGGCCAGTTAGGTTTTTTTTTTTATAATAATAAACTGCTACTAATGGCTTCTAACGTTTCTAAAGAAATGTAATTAAAAATTTTAAATATATAAACCCATCTATGCGGAAACATAAAATTTACACTAATGCTCGCATTTATTTTTCATTTTATTTTATTTTATTTTATTTTATTTTATTTTTTAATACTTTCATTCTGAGTGATTATACAGGAGCCATGATGAAGTATATTTAATGCATGGCCAGTCTTCTGAGCTTTTATGAAAGAAGTAGCGCAAGTTTAAGTTGAACATGTAAACAGATTAAAGTTGGTACGTTGCTCACGTTAATTCGCATAATTGAAAAGTGCAAAATACTTAATATCGCTGTTAAAGCATGACTAAAGTTTTGTATTTCAATTTCAATGATACTACTCAAAATAGGTTATAGTAACTCGTACAGTTTAGTTTGAATCTAATTTATATATAAAAGTTTCCTTGGAAAAACTTTTTGTAAAATATTATAATATAAAAAATGCATGAATTTTGGATCTAAATGCTTGATCTCATTAAATTTTAATATAGTACACAAAAAGTTGCAACCAAAGTTGTTTCAAATAATTTAGAAAATAATTCTGAGCTATTGAGGAGATTTTAATGTAGAATTTGAAGTATTTAAGAGAGATCAAACAACTTTTAATGCCATGTAATGAAATGTGTAATAAAGGTATAAAATGCATACATAAATACAAATAGCTTATTTATCCATTTATGAGGCAATTTATTTCAATACAATTTTTTTTGTTTTATTACAATTTCGTTTATAGGTTTACAACGGGGCGTATGAGTGATATGTGTTTTTATGGCAGAATAAAGCAGAATAATTAAAGTGAAATTTTATGTGTAATAAAAAATACTAATAAAATAAATATTATTAACAAGTAAAACAAAAAAAAAAGGGAAGAAAATATACATTAAATTTATATCCAATTAATTTTACATAATTAAATAAGAAAATCATTTTAAAGTGCAAGAAAGCAAAACAGCAACATAAATTGAAAAATAATGGGAAAGAAAAATTCCAAATTGAAGCAGGATACAATCGATCGCCTTACAACGGATACATATTGTAAGTATATAATTTTATTATATAAGATATACATTACATTTGTATAAATCAATTTTTGTTTTTATTGAACTTTATGCGCGAAGGCTAATTGTAAATTAATGTCCTTGAACTTCAGTTGTTTCCATTTTACTTATTTAGTTTTAGTTTTCGTTTTATTTCCTTTTTTAACTTTAGTTTCGAAAGTTGCTACATTTTTTGGGAAATGTCATCTTTAAAAATTATTTGTATGTTGCTTTTTATTTCTTGTTGGTTCACTTGTTTCTATTATTTCCCCTTTTTTTTTTTTTTTAAGTGCATGCCAAAATGAAATTTATATAACGTTACTTTTAGTTTAATGCAATAGTTTGGCAGAAATATGTAAAAAATTTTTATTGTTTTTATTTGTTTGTGGTATATTTAAGTTAAAGTGAAATCTAAATAATAAACAATTACCAGCTGCTCGTGGATCTCCACAAAAAAAAAAAAAAAAGAAAATGTAAAAACAAAAGTAAACACAAATATTCCCATAAATAATGATTGTAAAGTTTTCATTTTTTTTTTTCAGATTTCTATTGCAATATCTAAAAGGAAAAAAGCAAAGCAAATTTAATAAATAAATGTAATTTGATTACGTTATTTTTACATTTCAATATTAGAAAATTATTGACAAATAAATGGAGCACAAATATATTGGCTGTTAAATATTGACAATAAATACAAAAAAAAAAAATTCATTTTATAAAATTTATACTTTTTTTTTGCTTTAAAAACTTCAACGTTTCTTTCATTTTATGTTAGAGTTAAAAAAAATTTTGATCATTTACAGGCCAACAAATAATATTTCAAGTGTTGGTGTAGTTTATTGTAAAAATGTCAAGTGTGTTTGGAAGTGAAATTTGAACGTGTTATTCATGCTATCAGCAAATTTATTCATATTGAATAATTTGTTTGTTTAATAAAAGAGAAAACTTTTACATTTGTATTTGAAGAAGTAATGCGCAATTTATATATTAAAATTTATTAATTAATGAACGAACGAATGGACGGACAGATGGACGAACAAATATATAGACCGACGGACGTATAAATGGACTGATGGATGAATGAACAAGCGAATGGATGGACAGATGGATGGATGAAAAGACGCGTGGATAAACGGGTGAGCGAACGGATAAATGGACGGATGTATGAACGGCCGGAATGAAAAATAGCTGGACGTACGGCTAGATTGACGGACACGTGAACTGAAGCAATGAATGGATATGTGTATATATGGCTAGACGTAAGGACGGATAGACGAATGGATAGACGTATTTTTGGCCGATTGGTCACACGTGTGACTTAATAGATGAATAAAAAAGTTGAAATACTAAAAAGGTGCATTATGAATCTATCAAGTTTAATAAAAGACATTTGGCCAAACTTCTATTGATTGTTCTAAAAATAGAATAAAGGAATCGTTTTATCTATATATAGAAATTGCTATTTATGATTTAAACCGTAACGAAATATAATATTCTTACATGTTTTTTGATTATTTTATTTGAAAATTTTACGAATAATAAAAATAAAACACAATAACAATAATAACAATATTTTAACTAACTTTAACTAACTAAGACTAAAAACCGTATTGTTGTTTCATAAAAAAAGGTCATAGAAAAATAAAAACTTCTTAATTATGTATAACAATTTTGACATGCAAAAGTTGAAAATATATTTTAAGGCATAAAATGAAGTGAATAAAAATGAAAATTTCTTTTGAAATTTAAAGAAAGTTTTTCACAAAAATTAAAAATTAATTACCGTTAAATATTTTATATTCAATATTTAAAAAAAAAATCAAAAAAAAAAAAAACCAAGAAAATCATGTGCATGACATTTTAGGTCACACATGATGAGAAAGCATAAGGAAGGTTCTATAAATATATTTTTTTATTTGATTTGGAGTTAAAAGCAAGCCTAATTTTTGTAAGTCCATAGTTTTGTAAACTCATATTTACATTTGTTGAAATATTTGAATAAAAAAAAATATGAAAATGGAAAATTTTAAATTTCCTTTTTATATAAAAAGATTTTTAAGAAATTTATTTTGAATTTTGTTGATGCAAATTGAAAGGCCTTTTGCCAAGTATACAGTCTCAAGAATCGGCCAAACTTAATCTATGTTCTGAGTGTTCATGGGCCTCATTTTAGATGTCTCAGTTATCTTAATGTATTTAATGCCATACTCTCAGGTTTTTGATACATCTACTGTTAGACCCTTTATGATTATCATACACGCAATGAGGATTTCACATTTTTCCAATGTAGTAGTAAAAAAAGCGTCAGAGACGAAATATGCTGTGCTATATTTCACAAAAATCATTCAAAAATTTACTTAAACCGAGATACATTAAGTTTAAATAATAAAGATATTAATCATTAATTTTATACTTGTATTTAATCAAGTAAAAATTTAAGTTGAATTTTAATATTTTATTTCTATAAATTTTTCAAATTAAAGCTTAATTTAGGTGGCACTTATTGTACTTATTGTCTATTGTTACGTGTCGCAACATGAAATAATTCAGTAAGACTTTTCCAAAGTTGACTTCTTCAATAATTCCCTAGAACTAACATGACAAATAATTTTTAAAATAACTAATTAGATAATTTAATTAGCATTTATATATATATATATATATTTTTTTTTTCTTGGAAATTATACTACAAAAACTGAGGTAAAAATTAAAATGATTGTTTACATTCGAAAACTTTCTTTTTTTAAAGTACACAATTTAAAGGATAATTGAATGTAAAAAATAAGGCAAACGAAAATAATAATTAATACATTTTACTTATTTTATTATTTCATTAAACTTTTTAAAGTTTTTCGTCATTTTCATTTTTAATTGTTTCTTTTTTTTTTTTTGTTTTTTTTTTTTTTGTGAAACTTTAATAAGAAATGTTGTACCTTAATAATTTCAAAAACTTTTTAATGCAATAGAAGTTTTTATAAAAATTCTCATCTGTCTATGTCTATAAACCAATTTTCATAATTTGCTTTTACTTTTTATTTTCTTAATGTTATTGCAGTTACTGAAAAGGAAATACGACAATGGTAAGTAAAATTTTATCGTTTATGTTTAAAGATTAGAAAATGTAATTTATACTTTTTAGATAAATTTTATTTTTCTGTTTTGGAGTAAATATCACAATGGTTAAGTTTACGTTTTATTTATACAATTTTCATCTTTTATATTATATTTCAATGTGAATACTTTTCTACAGGCATAAAGGTTTTCTAAAAGATTGTCCAAATGGTTTACTCACAGAACAAGTAAGTAAAGTTAAGTGTTTAATGCATAAATGTTATGTAATAAAATATAATTTGAAAATTTTGTAGAAATATTGATCTTTTAAATAAATTGTAGTTAGTTTAATGGTGAATTAAAAAAACGTAGTGTAAGTAATGGGCCTGGAAATATTCCATTAAGCCTTAATTAAGAAAAAGGCTTAAGGCAGTCGCAATACTGAGTCTAATATTTACCAAATTTATTTTAGACCAAATATTTTTGATTTAAACTACATCTACATAACAAATTTCATTCAAATAAGTGCAAAATTTAAGAGCAATATTTAAGGGTAACTCGACAAATAACATTATTTCGTTACTTTAAGAGTAAATTATAAGACTAATTTGAATTGTATGACCTTTTATGGAAATTATTAATAATAGTGTGCCCTGTGCGTGTTATTTTAAATTAAATGAAATTAAATAAATTTTTATTAAATTACATGTTTACACGTTAGAAAATGGTCCATGAAATTTAAGTAGATCCTATTGAAATTTTATGAAACTAATTAGTACAATTTAATACCTAAAAGGGGTAAAAGGATGAAATGAGTTAAAATATTAAGCCAACCAATTTTTATTCAACATAAATAATTTCAGAGATATTTATTTTACTGTATTATTTTATGTATATGAAAATTTTATTAATATACAAGTACTAAATAAATATTTTTTTATGTTATATAAACACATTTACATGGTTTGCATATATGTACTTAAAATATGTTGCTATGTTTATATAGCAAAAGTTTTTACAATTGTTTATCTATGTAGCGTAGATAATGGCCTTGTATATCGTGATACCATAATAGAAGGATAATGTCTGTCATGTAACAATAATAAAAGTTGATTGTGACAATTTAATAATAGTTCACTTATATATATATATATATATATTAAATATAAGGATCACAATGAATGAGCAACAAAAGAAGGCTCCTTTATTGTCTTATATACTTTTATATACTATTGAGTTGTATTAAATAACTTTTGAAAAATTTTCATTGAATAATTTATAGAAATATTCAAGTGGTCAATATGCATTAATTTTGTAATGCATATTGACCACTGGGTTTGATTTTATGACTCTTCAAAATTCTTTAAACAATTTTGTTGAAAATAGCATTTTCATTTTTCATAAAACAAATTTTTTAAGAAATTTACAATAATAAGTGTCATATTTTTATAAAGAAATATCCAGGAGTTTTCAAGTTTTTTTGCATAAAAATTTTTTATAAAATAGTTTCCTGTAGGGAACACAAACGCAATACTCATCTAATATTAACCAAAATTTACTTTCGGTTGTCTTTAGTCTAAACTTCATCTACATAACGAATTTCATTTAAATAGATGCAAAATTGTGCTTTGCATTTTGATAAAAAATTTTTATGTACAGAAAACGGTCTGAAATCATTTTGAATCGTTTGGTATAACAAAAAGTGAATCTGTCTTAATTTCTTCTTTATGTTACATAAAACCTTACAAACTTATAATATCCGATTTTATATACAAGGTTTAGGGGTAGAACAAAATTTAATATTGTAATAATAATAAGTTGAAAATTTTTTTTTTTGGCTTTATACCAAGACTTTGTGTTGTATTTGGGGTAGGTCTTTTTTCTTTTGATGAAAATTGTTAAAATTTTCACCGTCTACAATTGATTAAAATATTTTGTCATATTTATTATTATTTGACTATGTCTAAATTACATTAATGATCATATTTTGACTATCATTAAAATATCTGCATTAGAATATAAAGAAAATGGTTTTATCATGTCCTTTATATTTTATAGATAAAATATTTATAGATAAATAAAATCGATATACAAATATAAATAAATATCTTTGTTTTATTTTTATTTATTTTTTCTATTTATTTTTTATTGTTTCTTTGTTGTAGGGTTTTATTAAAATTTACAAGCAATTCTTCCCACAAGGTGATCCAAGTAAATTTGCATCATTAGTATTTCGTGTCTTTGATGAAAATAATGTAAATATATATGTATATAAATATGTAAATCATATATAAATATATATATATATGTTAAAAATTGCTTGCATGTTACTTAATTAAAATTTTTATAAAATAAACAAAATAAATTGTTCTAATAAATTATAGGACGGAGCAATTGTATTTGAGGAATTCATAAGAGCTCTATCAATTACATCGAGAGGTAATCTAGATGAGAAATTACAATGTAAGTGAAATCACAGAAAAATAAAATAATTATTATAAAAATCGTTTAAATATTTTGAAACATTTATTCTTAACATATTTTCTTAACATCTAAGTTTACAGTGTTGCATTAAGCTTAATTTATCTGAATTAAGACTTTTAAAATCGTTCATCCTTTCGCTAGGGCTGTGTAATAGCAATAAGAGTAAAAATTGATAGTCTCGAATTAAATATATAAAATTTGGAATTTTCAAAATATTCACATTTAAACTCTTTAGATATTTAGAAAAATTATGAATTTTTGCTTAAGGAACAAAGCAGTTCCCAGTTCCCCCATTCACATTGCACGGTGGCCATATCTTTTGATTGATTTGACTAATTTTTTTAAGCCAATCAATGTATATATGAACTTTCAATATTTCTGTAAAATTTGAGCAATCAGGACAGACGGACAAAAGTACAAACGAACAAACATATGCAAATCTATTCAGATTTTGATGCTGATCAAGAATATATTTTTTGACACTTCCTTTTGGCCGCTACAAACAAAATCATCTCCAACCTCTGGATGGTGGATATGAAAAATTTAGTTGATCGAAGAAGTTTAGGGTTTAGTGAGTTTAAAATCACAATAAATCAGTAAAATCGCATTTATAATTAAAAAAATTATTGATGCGTTCAATTGTCCATAAAATCTGTATAATTTTTAGAGTGAAACAGATTTTTTCAATAATTTCGAATTTCAATATTCTAAGTAAATACAAATGCATAATTCTTTTTTTTGTTACTTAATTTATGTATACGATTTAGGGGCCTTTAAATTGTACGATGTGGATAATGATGGTTATATAACAAGAGAAGAAATGTATAATATTGTTGATGCCATTTATCAAATGGTGGTAAGTAAAATAATATTCATCATCTAATAATTGAAATTTTTGATAAATCAAAAAAAAAAACAATTCTTTACATGAAATAAATCAAAAAACAAAAAATATATGAAAATGAAAAATGGCAAATAAAAAAAAAAAAAAAGGGTCAGCAACCGCACACAGATGATGAAAATACGCCACAAAAACGTGTAGATAAAATATTTGATCAAATGGATAAGAATCATGATGATCGTTTAACATTAGAAGAATTTCGTGAAGGTAGTAAAGCTGATCCACGTATAGTGCAGGCGTTAAGTTTAGGTGGTGATTAACCAAAAGATTCTTAGTTTAATTCTATTGATAATTAAACGAAAAAAAAATACCATAAATCAAGAAGGAAAAATAAAAAAAAAATGTACAGAAAAGAAAAAGCGAAGAGAATCAATTAAGAATTCAAATATTACACAACACAAGAGAACCAACAGTAAAGCCAAATCAAGAAGAAGGCCTACATAACCATACTAAAACATTTCCATACATACTAAAGGTCTACACATACACCTATACATGCTTGTATACACACTCATATAGAAAGGATAACATGTCCCTTTGTTGATGATCATAAAATGTCATTAATTAAAAAAAAAACCAAAATAACGATACTGCAATGATGCTGATGATGAAAGATGTCATCATGATTAATATTTGGCAAAGGCTTACAAATAATTTAATTTATATCAAGAAAAAATATACAAATGAATAACTAAAAACAAAAAAAAAAAAGAAAAAACTCTTGTACAAAAGATTCAATCAATAAAAACTCGCTAGAGCTCGCAATTGAAATTAACTAACGTACCGAACAAAAATTTAGTAAAAAAAAAAAAAATAAGTGGAAACTGGATAAAACAAACTGTAATTTTTTAACATTTTTTATTTCTCTAAAATAATATTTTTCTCTGACTTCTTCCATATTATTATTTATTGGCCATAGATTTTGGGCCATTAAAAGAATTTTTTTTTAAGTTGTAGAGAAATAATAATCAATTATCAAATTTTATAATTTTCTAATTTGCGTTGATGGTTAGTTTGATAACAAATATTTTGAGAAAAATATCTTGAGAAAACTTTTTTCCTTGTTTTAAGCCTCTACTCTCCTCATAACACCTCATTATTGCCATATTATTATAACTTGCAAAATATTTGTGCAAATTGAAAGGTCAAGGATATTTTCTTTTAGACAGATTGTAAATATACGTTCGTAATTGAAACAAAATGAGTGGACGTACTGGACATAAGAAAGACACTATTGATAAAGAAAGGGAAGAAATTAAAGGCAAAATTTAATTTACTGTCACTAATTCATTGCTGTTTTATACGCACCATCCAAAGGTGATAAAACCCAAAAGAAAGAATTGGACATCCAACAAAGTGTCCATATTCCTGATCAGTATAAAATTCTTAATTGACTAAGCCATGTCTATCTGTCCATTCTCTGTTAATTATTAACATTCTTTTGATGGTAAAGATTAAGATAACGTGTTGAAATTTGGCAGGACCATTAGCACTTCATAAACCATTTGCCAACAGATTGCTATGGAAAATAGGCAAAATTGAATATCTCTGAGAATACTTTTATTGTTGGTGGATTTTTGCACAACATAGAAAGTGTTGAAAATTTTTATAAATATTGAAGATATTGATCTACAATGGATGGTGGTTATCTAAGATATGGCTTTAGCCATATATAATTTTCTTATATGTTTACATCATTATTTTTCATTAATAAAAATTAATTATTTTAAATTAAAAATGAGAGAAAATAATTGCGATTAATTAATATTTATATAAAAATATTAACAGTAATTTTTTGCCTTTTTTTAAGATTATTAATTTGTTTGTTCATATTTTTTTTGTATCAAGAGACCATTGTTATTGATTTTTTTATTTTAAGTGAAGTCAAAATTTTAGAAATATTTTCATAATTTATTTGAGTTTATTACCAAACTAAACTAAAATAAATTTCTGTTACACATTGATCAAGAACGGTATTTTATGAGATCCCAAAGATTAGGGTACAAAATAGCAGAACTTTAATTAGATGCTTTACTTTACATGAGGGAAAACATGGACTGCCTGATCGTCAGCAAAATAATTTGCAAATAAAAAATTTTTATTACAAAATCGTTTTATTGAAATTCTTAAAAATTAATTCTGACAAACATTTTTACTAATTTTTTATTTGTTCTTTCATATTCGAATTTTATAGCTCAAAATCTTGAAATAGAAAAATAAAATTTCATAAAATTTTAATATTTTAGTACTTTATAGATTTGTAACATGTTCTAGATTGAATAAATTTCTTCCAAAGAAACGTTTCCCATAATCTAAAATACGGGTTACCATTTGAAAACTTTTTAGCGATCTGCATTAAATTTGAACGAAAAAACATAAAGTTGCTTATTTTTGAAATTTATTTTCCAATTTATGTAAATTTATTTTCCAAATTAATTATTCCTAAATATTCTTATTTGCTTTTGCTAACATATGGCGTAATTTATGCACTTCATAAATACGCTATATCCGATTTCCGTACATTTGTGAAAAAGTTTACATTTAATTAAAGGTAAAACAAAATTAAATAAAAAGCAAAACAAATTTTTTCTTCGCTTTTTTTACATATGCTTAAAATTTATTCCAAAAAAAAAAAAAAAAAAAACATGGGGAGACAAATAAGCATGTTCTCATTCTCAAATCTTTAAAACTTTTACTTTAATTTTATATACGATTTAGATGAGAGAATGTTTTGCAATTTTATTTCAAGTTTTTTGCAGCTTCAAATGCATGTTTACTAATAAAACTAAGCAAATAAAAATGTTATAATCGGTTGGTGCCGATTGTTAAATACTCTACAACACTTTATTTCATCTTACTGGAAAAAACAACAAAAACAAAAACAAAACGAATTACAAAAAAAAAATTCGTAAGAAAAAAAGTTCGAATTTTTTTATAACTTAAAAAGTTCATTAATAATGAAAAGAGTTCAAAAAATGGACTCATGAGAATCAAACTGGATTCATATATTTAATATATAACTGATTTTTATCACAAAATATATAAGGTTGTAAATTCTTTTCATAGACGCTACTTTTTTCTTTTTTTTTACTTTTATATGGGAAGTGATTATAAAAAAAAACCAATCATGTCCTTAATTGTGTGCCTGGTTTCAAAGCATGCCCATCAAACAATCATTATTAAAGAATTGTCATTTTGATAATGAACAGACTTTAGATGATTAAACAGATGGACGGTTAGGTATAAATTTTTTTAAAAAGTGATACTTAACTCATCTTTATAATGAAAAATGATGCTTTTGGGTGGTACACACAAATTCATCTATTTATAATATTTTGCATCATAAGTGATGTAGGGTATGAAAACTTAAATAAAAAATTTGCTTCTTATAAAATATTTCTAAATAACGTAGAGCAATAACAACAATGAACAAGAGATAAAAATTTTAAAACTTCAAAACTCTTCAAGTAACACGTCACACAATTTACAAATGGTAAAATGGAAAATGGAGCAACAACAAAAACAATTATAATAAAAATAATAATAATAATAATAATAATAATAATAATAATAAGAACAATAATAATAAAAGCAATGGCAAAACTTATAAAACCACATTATAATTAAAGTAAAATAAAAAAACAAAACAAAATAAGGAAAGTTATAGAAAAAAATTACAGTGGAAAATTAAAGCGAAGTTACGAAATTTTCAGCAGTAAAAGTAAAGAAAACATTTAAATGAAATAAGCTTTTTATACTCTATACATTTTCTTATATGCATACACATATGCATACATACATAAAAACATATACACACACACACACACACACATATATATATATATATATATATATATATATATATATATATATATATAAAGTGTATACAATTTACATAGAAAATTACAAGTAGTATTTACATACAAATACATGCATACATACAAGCACACATGTTATATACATATAATTATGTACATAAAAACCTTTATATATATATATATATATATATATATATATATCTGTATATGTATATGTATATATATAAAATTTCATATGCTGCTTTTTTTTTATGTACATACAAAATGAAATCTCTTTTAATCACCATTCTAAAATAATTTCTATAAATTATATGTGGTTCAGCTTTTTTCTCTCACTTTACTTTTCCATTATTATAACAACAATAATTTACCGTTAAAATTTTCTTCCTTTTCTTGCATTTTATTCTTGTTAAAAATTTCCATTGTTTCGTAAACGTTTTAAGGCAAATGAAATTTCATTCTAGTTTTTCGCTCTTGCTCTGTCTTGCTTTTTACTGAATGCTCTTATACAATTTCTACGTCGTTTCTATTCTCATTGAACGGTTAATTTTTTTTCTTCTTTGGTTTTTTTGTTTGTTTTCTTTTGTTTTTGCTTCAAAAGAAAACCAACGTGGCAAAATATGCATAATTGAATGTACGCTTATTTAGTTAAGTAATTTGAAATTATTTAGAAAATTTATATGAAAAAAATTATGAATTATTTAAGTATTGAAATGAAATGTATTCATCTTTTTTTTTAATGCTCTTGATTTTTATTTCATCATAATATAATTAAGTATGAATTTTTTTCTATGATTTTCGTTTCTATATCAAATTTTATTATTTTATTTGAGTTATTTGATTTTTTTTTTAATTACAAATGACCTAAAAGAAGTTTCTTTTAAAAATATTTTCATGGAATTTTTTTTCGCTGTAGTCAAGGCATTAAACGGAAGTTTAGTACAATTAATTACAATAAAAATCTTTAGAGGAGTAAGACTTTTTTTTTTTAAATGGTTCTCCATTTTAAAAAAATAAAAGAAATGAAATTTTGTTAGAAGAACTTTTGAAATCAAGAAAGATATTTAGCCTTTTTCCTTAACAATATAATTAAATAAATTGTTAAGATAATCATTGTAATTAAGAAGTACTTATTTACAAAAAATAAAGAAAATTATTACGTCGTGGTAAAAATTTTCATCATTCAATTCGTTTTTTTTAATTTTAATTCTTTTCTTTTCCAATATCGAACAATTTATAAATGCGTTTTTTTTTTGTAATAATTTAAAATCAATAATTTTTAAATTACTTCTATTTTTAAATGTTATTACCTTTTCCTCGCTTTATTTCCCTTATTGCCAGTGGCGAGCGGCTGTTGCAGCACTTGAGTAAATTTATGCCGCATTTCACTTTTTTTTCCATGTTGTTTTTTTTCTTGTTATTAATATTATTTAATTTAAATTACAATCTTTAATATGGCTTTTGTATGCGTACGTAATAAAGTGTATAAAAATTTTATAATTGGTCAAAACGGCTATTAAATATCCTACGCTGTTTGGCCTAATTTGATTAAAATGTCTAAGAAATGTAACTATTTTTATTTAAGAACTTTTCTAGAAAGAAGTCTTACATAGAAAATAGCTATAAAAACTTGTCTGATCTCTCTCACTTTTAATCTTTTCTGATCTAGAAAACATGTATTATTCTAAAATTGCGATACTTTCTTTAATATGACAAATGGAGAGACTTGTGACATGTTTAGAGGGGAAGATATCAATTTAGAAAGTGATTTTGTATTAAATGATGTGGAAGGGTTTTTCTCAAATATTTTTAATGTTTTTTAGTTATATAAAATTTTTTATTATAACTTAAGCAGCGTAGCGTTAAATGTACGGTTTCATATTTAATTAAATGTTATAGGAATATAATTTAAATTATAATCATAATTTGAATTTTTTGTAAATATACTTTTTCAAATATTTCGGTAAATTTTTTATGAAATCACCTGCCAAATAATATTTCCACTTTTTATTTTTATATATAATATAATAATACAAATTAATTTTATGTAATGAAATTAAAAATTTTTTAATTTTGCCATTTAGATTTTGTGTCAGAGTAAGTATAACTAAATATATAAAAAATTTTTTTAATTTAAGCACTTTATGATGCCAAAAAGGCTTTATGTACTCTCTTAATTAATATACCACTTAAAATTTGCATTTTATATAATTGGCATAATAAAGTTTTTATAAAGCGCATTATTCGATTCATATAGATTTTTTTATGGTTCGAAGTCCCCGCAATAATATTTTCGCCATTTTTTTTATAACCCAGATTTTTTTAATTGTAAGGTAGACCCAACTTTGTTATTATATCACACAATATGAGATTATATTTGAAATAATTGAAATCTGCTTAAAGATGATACCGTAATTCAAAGCGATTAATACATTTTTACTGAGTATTCCATTTATTGAAGAAGCTTCAATTATTTACAATGCTTTCTCTAAGGTTAATTATCAATTTTCCTGAAAATATCTGTTATTAAATATGTCTTGCAATTTATTGTTGTTTGACATACTTGATAAAAATCAAAGGGACAGATGGACTGACAGGCTTATATAGATTTCAAGTTTCATTAAGAAGAGATCAATTTAATGCAAGTACTTAATAAAATATTTGAGAAGTAAATATTTTTCAATGAAAATGCATTTATATAATAACATGAAAAATATTTTGGATTTAAGCAGATAATAAATAAATGATAAAAATATTAATGGATTCATTAATTCCTATTTAATTAATTATTAATATTATTTAATAACTATTGTTGATGTTTTTTTTTGTTCTTGTTTTTTTTTTGGCTTTTTATTTTCTACTTTAACAATATTTTGAGCTTCATTAATAGGATTACATATATATATATATATATATATATATATATATATATATATATATATATATATAAACATTTGGCATTAAGAGGTTATAAAATAATCATGCAAAAATATATTAACAATCATTAATAATTTAAGGGCATTTTAAATTAATAGCGCAGTAATAAGTAAATATTTAATCATGAGGATAAACAAAATGAAAAGAAAATTCAATTGAAATATTAATCATGATAATGAAACTGATCATGATGCATCAAATTAAAATTGCTTATAAATTATTCTCTATGGGATTTTCATTTAAAAAAAAAAAAAAAGAAAAAAATTAAAAAACTTAAAAAAAAAAATTACAATCAAAGAATATTAAAGAAATGTCATTTATAATTAAGGGGAAAATCACTCAATGGGCAAACAATGCACTTCCTTCCTTCCAGAGATAAATTAAAAAAAAAAAACAAAAGTAAACAAAAACATTTTACATTATATAAATTAATTATAATTAAAAAAAAGTATAATAAAGCAACAACAACAGCAACAACAATCTATATTATTATTATTATTATTATTAATATTATTATATGAAAATTGATTGTATATTACTTAGAAAATTAATTATGGGAAATGAAAATAAACTAAAATCAAATAAAACTTTAGCTGCAACAATCAAGAACAACGCTTAACTTAATATACACACAAATATACACACAACACACACACACACACACACACATACACATATATATATATATATATATATATATATATATATATATATATATATATATACAATAAAAAAAATTAATTTAAAAAAAATATAAATTTATTGAGAAGCTTGAGAATTTTATTAACCGTAAAATCCCAAAAACAAAAAGATAGCGGCGCTTATTTAAATGAATATAAAATTAAAAAAAAAACTTAATCAATTTGCAATGATTATATAAGTAAATACTCCAATACACCTTCACACAAACACACACACACATACTTACACACATGCACCCATGTGTGACATAAAAACAATAATTATCGTTAGAAGCAAAGAAAAAACAAAACATCAAAGAAAAAGTAAACATCGAATAAGCGATATAATCGATATTTTTTTTTATTTTGTATTAATACAAAATTATGTATGAAAAAAAAATTTAAAAAAAAAAATTAAAAAAATTTAAAAAAATTAAAAAAAAAATTAAAAAAAACAACAAATTGAAATTTAAAATTAAGCATAAAATTTAATTTTTATGAAACATTTTTATTAACATTTTATAATTTATTATAAATCGATAATTAATTAATTAATTAATTAATTAATTAATTAATTAATTATTATAATTAATTTATAATAAAAACAATTTATTACAAATATTATTTATTTATCCTGAAAGTATTAAAACATAATTTTAAAAAAGTTATACATGATCCCTTCAAAATTTCCATACAATCATATTCATATCTCGTTCTATAATAAATTAATTTTTTATGAGATTAAATTAGAAAGAAAAACTTAATATAATAATAATTCATTGGATACTTAGGAAATTGAAATTGAAATTATAAAAGTGAATTCGATTCATTACAACACAAATTGAAATTCTTAACTGTTTTTAAAACAAATCGATGATTTTCATTTTATATAATATAATTTAATTCTGCTTGTTTTATACGTGGCGTATTTTAAGTCAATGATTTATGGAAAATTTTTATAAATCATGAAATATGTGCCACCTCAAAAATATTTATAGAATTATATTAATTTTTTGTAATTCTTAGATATTTTTTTTATCACATAATTTCTTTTCAAATAGTTTTTTCTTTATCTATAATTTTATATATTAAGTTTCCATGAAAATGATCAAGCATGAAAAAGTATAGATGATCTATAATTTTCTTTTCATTATACCAATCGATTCAGTATAATTTTCGATAGACTTATTTGGAAAAAGACGTTCATATACGAATCAAAAAAATTCTAGCAAAATTATATTTGTTCTTACCCAACCCATAAATGAAGGAAATTTTAAAATGAACAAGCAGCCTACAAAATTTTTAATTTTTCTTGATTATTATTATTATTATTTTTTTTTTAGTTATCATGAAATTTTTAAAGTAAAGCTACGATTTATTTGATTAAGTATCCTGATTTATTTATACCCGCCCTTAATGTTCATACAAATCATTAATTAAATACAACTTAATTATTAAAAAATTAATTTACTTGGTTTGATGTTTTCTCATATTAAAAATAAATTGCATTTTGTCTTTGTGGTAGTGCAATTCTAACTGTTTCTTCCATTAATATCATCTTGTAATTAATTTGTATTTAAAATTTACACGAAATATTAATTATGTGATTTTGAGAACCAAAAAAAAAAAAATAGAAAAAAAAGAAACAACTAAAATAAATAAAATTTATATATTTTGAAAAATTTTTTTTTAAATTATTCATTTTTATTATTTAATATAAAATCGCAAAAAGGAAAAGAAGAAATTAAAAAAAAAAAATTAATAAAAATTGTAAAATTTAATATATATGTTCCATAATGAGTAATAATAAAGAAAAAATCGTGAAGGCGCAAATAAATTGAGAAGATAAAAATAAGTGGTGAAAAATTAAATTTTGCAAAAAGAAAAAACAAAGAAATTGAAATCAATTACACTTTTATGAGCAATATTTGTATACATTTAAATTCAAGAATAATATTAAAAAAAAATTACAGAAATATTTTTAAGCATATACAGACAACAACAAGAACAACAACAACAACAACAACAAATAGTTATATAATATTATTAAATAAATATAATAGAGATTATTATTAATAAAGCAACAACAATTAAAAAAAATAGTAAAAATTAAACAAAGAAAAATTAGATATAAAATATTTCAAAATATTTGTAATTATTTTTTAAATATTTTATCAATGCAAACAATTCTGTTTATGGCCCTGGCAATTTTTTATTTAGTTATCTCATTATTATTATGTTTTTGCTTTTTTGGTATTTAACTGAAAAATATAAAAAAAAAATCTACAAAAAAGAAAACGATTTAATAAAATTTTTATGAATACGATTTAATAAAATGGAAAAAAGTGTACACCAAATAAATGAAAAATGAAAATAAATGAAAATAAATGCAAATAATTTGTTGTAATTAAAATATAAAAATATATGAAAAATATAATGATAATAATTTTAAGTTGTGTCATTATAATTTTTTTGTTGCCTTTTACTTTTTGAAGAAAATTCTTCTAGAAAATGTAAAGCAAAAAAAAAAAAAATTTTTTTCTTTTTTTTAATTAAAAAATTCTTACAAAATTACATGAATCTTTAATAAAATTTACAATTTAACTGAAATTTTAAATTTCATTTAACTTAATTCAATTTAATTACATAATTAATTATTTCAATTTAATAATAATTAATTAGATTGAAAGCAATGGTAAGTACATTTGGTAAAATAGCTTATTTGTTTTTTATTTTTTTATTTTTATTTTTTTAAGTTAGTAATGGAAAATATATTACTTTTAATTAAATTAATTATTATATTATATTTTCAAGAGATTTAATAAATTTTAAAAAATATAAATTAATTTTTTTTTTTGATCAAATAAAATGGGCGAATTTTTTTTGAACATTTCCTTTCATCTTTAATTTCTTATTAATCATTATTAAGTTACTTTGAGAATCACATTTCTCATATCATTTCATTTCACCATGGTCTCCATACATGATGTCCTTTGGCAGGACAAGAGAATTCTTTCTTTACATATAAAGCTGTAGGCATTATAATCATATTACACATATTATGATTATGATTATGATTATGATTATGATTATGATTATAATTAAGTTTATGATTGTTATCTGAATAGATTTGAGTACGATTATTATTATTAGATGGTTGATATATTGCTGTTGTAGATGTTGATGCTAAAGCATTATTATTTTGTTTTAAATCTAATCTTTGGCAATAGGCTGCTGTTGTTGGTATTATATGTTCTGTTATTGATGTTGATGTTGATGTTGATATTGATGTTGCTGTTGCTGTTGCTGTTGCTGTTGCTGTTGTTGCTGCTAATACTGCTCTTTCATCAATTTTATTATTGGCCATATTTAATGATTGCCTTAATGCTATTTTTATTGTTCCATTATTTTTATTGATATTTATCTGATTATTATGATTATTATGATTATTATGATTATTATGATTAATCGCATTTAATTGTGTTAGATTATTTGGTATATAATTAGCAATATATTGTATTAAATTTGTTGTTATATTACGATCATATTTATTTAGAAATTGTGTCACTTCGCTGGCACAATGTTGAAAACCGGACCAAAATTTCTCCATATGTATTGTATTAATATCTTGCTGCTTAATAAATAAAGCATTTCGTTCTCTTAAGCGTTGTAAATGGCGTACAGTTAATTCCAGAATATCGGCCTTTTCTAATTTAGATATACTTTCACCATCCTTTTGGAATAAAAAGACATTTACAAATTATTAAATTTATTAATAATCTTAATAAAATTAATATGAAAATGTTACATTTACTTTGAGAAAAATTTATATTTGTAAAAATTTTGATTATGAAAATCATATTGACTTATTTAATAAGTATTTATGGCGATCGAGGTAATAAATTTTTTTTAATTATTTGAAAATTAGAATTTTTTCTTTTCTTGATTTATGGATCACATTTTTGAGGTTTTAATCATGTAAAAATAGGCGATGTAGGTTCGAAGGAGTCGACTTGAACCCTCTAACTGTCCATAACGTAAAAATTTCTATTTTATTAAAATAAATCGAGGCGTGTTATTGCATTCATTTAAGTCTATCATTTAGCTTCTCATAAAATATAAAGACATTTTAGAACATGAAACGGAGAAGATTAATCATAAGAATGGTTCATTTAAGGGTCTTTATAAAAACCAAAAAAAAAAAAAGAAATGAAAGTAGAGTGACAATCAAATTCCAGCATTATATTTGGACAATTTAAAAAACTGCTAAATACTAAGATGTTGACTCGCAATGTGACATCTTGGTCCTTAGCAGTTTTTGGGTATTAAAGAAAAGAAAAACTCTTAAAGTACAAGACAGTAATTTTACTTAGTTTTGTCCAGTTAACATTGCTATGTGATTATAAATACTTACCGCTTGTAAAGTGCCGGTCATTAAATCTTTTAATTCTTCTAAACATTTATTAATACGGCCACGTCTTTTACGTTCCAATATTGGTTTAACAATTTTACGATATTGATATGTTCGAGATACGGGTTCTATTGGTAATGTCTTTAATATAAAATGATGTTGCGGTGACATATTTCTAGCACAATTCCTTAAGCAAATGGCATTACAAGAAAACACAATTTATTCCAATGAAATTTCAATTTATTTAATAAATTACTTTATTATTATTATTTCATATTATTCTATTTTTAAATTTATAGAAATTTTTTTTTGTTTTATTAAACAAACAGCAGACACTCACGCTTCAACATATTCTAAACAAGTGATTTGTAGTCATGCAATGTTATTGAATTTTATATTTAAAAAGAGTGTAAAATAAATGAAAAATGTAATGAGTAATAATAGTAAATGCATTGAGAAAAAGATAGGAAGAGAGTGATGAAGAAAGATAGAATGAAAAAATGAAATAAAAAGAGATGAAAAATATTAAAGCTTATACTCATAAAAGTTTATTTATATTTTTTTTTTATTTATTTTATTAATTTTTTTTTGTTTTTCAAGTTTGTTCTGCTCACCAGAAGTCATACTTTGATTTCTTAAATGATCCACTTGGTAGTCAAGTAATAATACTCTAGAAAAGTTGCTTTTTTTCTCAAATGACACGCGTCCGAACGTACTCTCTTTATAGATCACATGCAACAATATGGTTCGGTATCAAATAATTGTATTAGCCAATGGCGAAACGTTGCCTTTTTTCTCGTTTATTTATTTTACGATTTATTTATACGATTCATTCAAATTTCAAGTTTCAAGTTGCAAATTTCGTTTTTAGTGAGAGAAACGGGTTTTCATACTTCAAAAAATCAAAAGAAAACGCAAAAAAAAAGCCAAACAGCAAACAAGAATATTATTTTTATGAATGAAATTCTTTAATATCGCTTTTTTTGCTTAATATTTTTATTAATTTTTTTTATTATTGTTGGTGCAAAGTTTTTGTTTCTTTTTTATAATAAACAACAACATAGAAAAACAGGAAGAAGTACGAAATTATACAAACTGATACGTGTGTGGTCAAAAAAATATGTTCTTCATCTTCTTCTTCTTATTCTTTTTCTCTTTGACTAAATTTCCTCTCTTGCTGCAGTTTATTTATTTTATTTATCAGGTTACCGTTTAATGTTTAATACAAATATAAGAGTTTATCACTTAATGAATGGCTGAGTAAATAGATTTTTTATTCCTATAAAAAAAAATTATAAATCTCATTACATAAATATCACTTATTAAGCATAATTTACAGATCATTTGTTGTTGTGTTTTTTTTCTTTTATTTTTTTTTTCTATCCATTCTTCTTCTGTCTTACATTGCTATGCATAACGTTGAGATATGTGAAGAGTTTGTTGTGGCATGCTTCAGAGATTTTTCGCTTCATTAATAATTCTCTTGAAGCGAGATTGTTTATCTTTAAAACAAACAACAATCAACAATCAACAATAAGAACAACAACAATAGTAACTGTCAAGTTATAATAATAATAATAATAAAAGATCATGTTCATGTTACAGTTGGAACGTGGGAAACATTTTTTTATTGTGTTTCTTTTGTTGTTGTTGTTGTTGTTTTATTTATAACGATTGTACTTTTACTTATTTTGGTCACATAAAAAATGAAATATTTAGTATATTAAATTTGATATAAAATTATGTTGCATGCAATAAAAGATAATAAATTCAAAGTTATCTAAATGAATCTCATAAAATTTCAACCAAGCAAAGTGATAATGAATAATTTTCGCAACTTAAGAAAATCTCTTTCTAATTAGAAGAAGAAATTTGATTATTTTATTCATAAATGTACAACAAAAACAAAAATCTTGCTTATTACTTGATTTCTGTATAAAAAGCTTACGATTTTTTCAACATTAATTTTGATTAGAGGAACTGATTCCAAGCATGGTTTTGACTATCTTTCCCTGATAAATGCTCTGCAAAATGATTAACCAAAGTTAAGTTAAAGTTAATTATAAAGCGATTGTTAAAAGTGTTGCTGACATTTTACATTTATTTAAATATTGAAAAATGATTTGATTTATTGTTATTAAGTTGAAGGGACAACCATATTTTATTGTTTATTTTACTTTTATTGTCTACTCAAGGTACCAACCATGGATAAGATGTCACATTACAAGTTGAGTAAATTTTCCGGTTTGTATACGAAGTACATTTATGAGATTTGAAGAAAATATAAATCTTTTGATTCATAAATTTTATGATTTTCTTCAAATACTTTATTTATAATTTAATTTAAAAATAAAGTTTCTTAAATTCTGAAGCCATTTAATTAAATTATTTTAAGAGATTATTTTTGGAATTGAGATTTTAGTAATTTTATATTAAAAAAATTCCGTTTACTTTACTTTACATTATCGTTGGTTAATTATAATTAACCAATTAATTAATTAATTAATTGTATAATTAATTAATTAATTAATTAATTAATTAATTAATTAATTGTATAATTTAATAATTAGTGGTATAATTAATTAATTAATTCTATAATTTAATAATTAATTGTATAATTAATTAATTAATTAATTAATGTACAACTTTTTTTTAAAGTTTTTAAACATTTCTCTTTTTTTTGAAATTTTTTTTGAATTTTTTTTTTGAATTGTTTGGTATTTGAAAGTCAACTATTTATTTATAAATAATTTTTTAAAAGAAAATTTCTCAGAATTTAAAAATATTTTTCAGTTTAGAGACGTAAATTATTTATTTGTCATATTGTTATTATGATTATTATGATTGCTGTTGTTGTTGTTAGTGTTTCTTTCGTTATATTAACTTTAGCTCTTTACTGTCACATCCGCTTTTATTTTTGTTTGCCATTTTTATTAGTTGGTTTTTATTTTATTGTTTATCGTAATTTTTTTTTCTTGTGCAAAAAAACATAAATGATCCCATGAGATAGATACTTTAGAATAATCTTATGGTTATTTGTATTTTCTTACATTTTTTTTTTTTTTTGGTATATTTCTTGGTTTTGTTTTTTCTGTCCTTTGCTTTTAAGATTCGGTACACTTTTGTCTGTATTTATTGGTGTTGGCGTTGTTCATCATTCATTTAAACTTTTGAATTGTTTTCACATTTTTTTGCCATAAAACTTAAATTCTTTAACTTGAAACACAAATGTAAGAATGAAGCATAAATTTTCCTCTAAATAGTCCTGTCTTTTGGCTTTATATAAATATAAATAAATGATGAAGATTGTGCTTGATGGTTAAGGCTTGTGTTGCAACTTTTATGATAAAATAAGTATATCAATAATCTCTTGATAGCGTGCTTAAATAAAGAGAAAGAAAAAGAAAAGAAGAAATAATAATAATAAAATATTATCATCGTTAAAGTTGAGGACAATTGTAGTGATGATGATTTGCCATCATTAACAACTTTGCTGTACCATAAATACAAAAAAAAAAAAAAAAAAATGGACTAATAAGAAAATTGTATTTGGCTGAGGCTAAAACTTGAATACCCAAGAGAAATTATTTGAAGAACTTTTTTTTGTAGACTTTATAAAGGAATAATCTTTATATTTGTTTCATCTTTCAAGTTATGAGCAAAAAAATGTAAATGTTTTTTTTAAAAAAATGAAGATGTGGCCTTGTGGGCATGGCCTTTGACTATTTTAGCCCCATTTTTAATATCAACCAATGTACATAAATTTTCAATGTTCATGCCAAATTTGAAATAAATATCTCTTATTTTGAGACCAAAAAATTATTAACCACATATGGAGATGGACAGACTGACAGACATATTTCAAAATATTTCATTCAAAATTTGTTGCTGTTCAAGAATGATCTACATGATCTACAACTCAAGATGTTACCAAGAGAATAACTAAGAGAATATACCATCAATCTCTGGGTGGTGTTTATAAAAATCATCATATTTTCTTGATTCTTGTCATCGCATCGAGTACATGGATATGAAATAAAACAAATTATTAGATTGTTATTGGCATAAACGAAATGAATAGATTCGCTTCTGTTTAGATAATTAAGAAATTTAAGCATGTACTTTTTTTTTTCTTTGTAATTCTACTCCGCTCTTTGTATTTCATTAAATCTTATGCCTAAAATGCTTATTGGGCAAAATATTTTTCATTCTTATTCATTTCTACTGACATTCGTTTTTATAAAGTGTAAAATTTTTATTAAATCTAAATTGAGAAAAATTCCAAAAAATTTTATATTGGAAATTGAAATTGAAATTTCATTTTATTTAAGTTTAAATTCTCTTACTCAAACGCTTTTTTTTTTTTTTGGTTTTAAAAACTTTAATCAAGCGTACAATCAAGTCCGTATTAGCTCAAAAATCAAGCGTAAAACTAAAATGTTTAAAATTCTTTATAAAGAGTCTGTGAACTCTTAAAAAGTGGATTATATGGCTAAAAATTTACTAAGGGATATAAAAATAAATCGAAATTAGTTGCTGTACCACGTACATTCGATTTTTTATTTAATGGTTCTGATTTATTCAATAAGTAAATTTCAAGTGGCAAAATTTCGTTGGATATCGCTAAATTGAAATTTGTGAAAGTGTGGAACCATTTAGCCATAAATTTTTTTTATTATAAAAAAAAAAAAAAACCACCAGTTATCGATCTAAGGTCTGTATAGCAATTTATCCATGGAATTTCTTTTCATTTGAAAGATAAAGTCTTTTCCATAGTTTTCATTCAAATTTATTACACAACAACTAACAAGTGACAACAAACTTTCCGTTCAACTAAATCACATTTATTTTCAAATTAAATGCTAAAAAAGTTTTCTAAATGTTTCTATTGATTAGAATTTAGGATGATTTTTTTTTTTTTTTTGGTTGTTACTTTTAAAACAGCAAAGCAAGTAAAGGGACAAAAATTGTATTGAAAAAATGTATAAAATAATTTTTTGTCAAAAATAATAATAAGGCAAAAATAAGCGAAGATAAGTCACGCATGCGCGTGTCAAATGTTAATGAATTTTTTTTTTCTATAAATTGAATAACAATTGTCTAGATAAAGTGTGAAATGATATTGCTGGTGTTGGTGTTGCTGATGTTGCTGGTGTTGTTGGTGTTGTTGGTGTTGCTGGTGTTAGCATTTGTAGCATTAGAGTTGTGTAAACACAGACAAACAAAAGTAAAAACACCTAAAACAAAAACAAAAACAAAAACACAAACTAAAAAAAAAAACTATATAAAAATAAAACAAACAGTAAGCAGTAAAAATTTATGTTTATTCTTGTTTGTTTGTTTATTATTATTGTTGCTTAATGTTGTCATAAATATGATGACAGACACATGAGAATTGGATTTATTGCTGTTCACACACAACAAAATCATTCAAAATAGCGCTTTAGTAAAAACAGAAGAGCAAACAAAGAAACAAAAAAAAAAAAATAAAAAAAAAAAATAAAAACCAAGAAACACTTCAAAACCACAAGAATAGAAAAAGCAAAAAAGTAAAAAAAAAAAAAAAGAAAAAAAGGAAAATATGCAAAAGAAGAAGAAAACAAAAACATGCATGTCCGTCCATTTAGATGAATTTGTAGCAAAGTTGTTAGGTATTAGACTGCGTTTGTGCGTGTGTGCGTGTGTTCTTGTATGCGTGCAATTAAATGTGTGTTACAACAATTTGTTGTATGTTGTTCGCATGTTTTCACATTAACAATCATACAAATAAATGAAAGAAAAAATAAAAAAGAAATAGAGAGACATAAACAGACCAAGAAAAGCAAAGCTTTTAATTCATGTGATACAACAAGGTGTTTGGTTAAGCAAACTACCCTTTTCCTCTATTTCATCATTTTATTTTTACTTATTTTATTATTTTGCAACATTTTTTTCCTTCTTGTTCTTCTTTTACTATGACATTATTTGACAATTAATATAATTGCTGCTATTGTAAAATTTTTTTTTCGCTGCTGTTGCTGCTGTTGCTGCTGTTGCTTTTGCAATAACATCAAAAGAAATGAGAAAAATCTTTTTTTATATAATTTTTTTTTATTGTTGTTTTTTGTATTCCATTGATTTCGTCTTGTATTTTCTTTTTTGTGTGCTTTGTTTTGTTTAAGACTTTATTTTATATAAATAGAAATATGAATAATTTATAGAGCGTTTCGTATGCGTTTTCGCATGCGATATTTCCTAATATCAAAATATAATAAACATCAAACAAAAAAGAAACACTATAAAAAAAATAAGATAATCCAATCAAGCAGCAATTCAATCAATATCAAATTGTTTAGTTATTTTTATTATTATTTTTATTGATGCTATTGTTATTGTTGTTGCCCATAAGTAGCCATGAGAAACGTTTTATATTTAAATTGGAGATTCTGTGATGAGATTAACAAAAAAAAAAAAAAAAAAAAAAAAAAGAAAAAAATTAATAACAACAACAAAAATGGTAAAAAAGAAAAAGAAAAAAAAATAATAACAATGAAGAAAGTTTTATTTATTTTAAAATGTTACGCTTTATGAATATTGACAAACAATAAACAACAAACAACAAACAATAAACACCAAAACGAACAAACAAGCGGAAAAAAAAGCCAACAGCCAACAGCCAACAGCCAACAGCCAACAGCCGAGAAAAATATTATAAGGCGACATTTTGTTATGCCAATTTCAATAATTTGGTTTCTATTTTAATTATTGTTCATTGCAGTTATTTATAAAAAGTCAAGTTATATAAATCAATAAAATTTGTTATAAAATAATAATAAATGACTAAAATTACGAGGAATGTTAATGCGAAATTTCTAAAGCTAATTTTAATTTATTATTATTTATATAGAAAAATTACATTAAAATTAAAATAATTTATTTTTTTTATGTAAAATTAAGTTTAATTAAATTTTCAATTCTAATTATTAATAATTTCATAAATTTAATTGTAATTAAATTAATTTAAAAATTATATTAAATTGAAATTAAATTAAAATTAATAATTAAATTTAATTTAAAAAAAAATTAACTTGAAATTAAACAATTTTCATTTCTGCTCTAATTTAATTTCATAAATTTCATTGTAATTAAAATTAATGCAAAACAAATTAATATTAAATTAAGTATTTTTCATTTGAAATTAAGAAATTTTAATTTCTGATCTAATTTAACTTTATAAATTTAATTGCAATTAAATTAAATCACATTAAAATTAATAATTAAATTAAATTAAAAAAAGTAATTTGAAATTAAACATTTTTCATTGAAATTAAGCAATTTTCATTTTTGATTTAATTTAATTTCATAAATTAACTACAATGCAAAAAAATTTAATTTGAAATTAAACGAAATTTCCGATTTAATTTAATTACATAAATTTAATTGTAATTAAATTAATATATAATGCAAAATAAAATTTTTTTGAAATTAGAAATTAAACATTTTTGATTGAAATTAAGCAATTTTCATTTTTGATTTAATTTAATTATTAATAATTATAATAATTTACTTATTAATAATTTTATTAATTTTATTAATTATAAATAATTTTATTAATCATTAAATTTTTGTGTATTAATTTAATTATTAATAATTGTAATTATTTAATTAATTAATAAATTCAATTCTAATTAAATTAATATATAATTCAAAAAATTTTTATATAATAATTAAAATTAAACAAAAAAAAATTAAATAAAATTAAATAGCCGTATTTAAAAGAAATGTTAAAAAATAATTAACTTTGCAAAAAATTAATTTAAAATATTTATTTAATAAAATATTATACGTTTGTTATAAAAATTATACAAAACTTATAGTTCGCTTTAAACATTTTCTTTCTGTTTTTATTCTACATATAAACTTCGCTCCATAGAAGTATAATAATTAAAATTTTTGATTAAGAATGAAAAACCAAAAAAAAAAAAAATTAAAAGAAATAAAAATTAATGTGTGTGATGATAATTAAGATTTATTTATTTATTTATTTATTTAGCTGAGAGTAATTTGTGGTCACATTATTTAAGCGATTTGTAAAATTATATCTAGATCTAAAGTTTTTGTTAAAATTAAGATATGGGCATGGCATGCTCATAACATTTGCTTTGCTTTTTTAACAAAATTAACAAAATAAATATACTTCTAATTTTTTTTTATAAAGTAACAATAAGAGAATAATTTGATTTACCAAAGTTTTTATAGTTAAATGTCATTTACAGATACCTGGACATGAGTTTTTATTAACAGTTGCTATTTTATTATAAATTATATTGAAGTAATTTTCTTTTTTCAAATTTATTTGAATCATAATGGGACTTAATATATTTTCGCTTTCTCCTCTCTCTTCATTACTTTAACAAAATTATCTAACACTGCCCCATATTTATATCATGGTGATTATAATTGTTTATACATAAAAAAAAAGTATGTAAGTAAAAAAAAATAATAATAATAATAATAATAAAATAGCAATAACAATACAAATACAAAGTATCAACAAAACATATGTAAATTTTACAATAATCATAGCAGCAACAACAATAAAATGAAGCGAATGAATGAAATAAATGAAATGTATAAGTGAATTGCATTTGTAATTGGTAACATTGTAATCGCGTGTTATATGTTTTACATATATTTGTATAAATGTATGTATGTATGTATGTATGTATGTATGTATGTATGTATATATTTGTTTGCTTGTAATGGCTTAATGCTAAATAATTGCTTATGCATGAATCGTATGGGGGCACCTGTTGCCATAAACAATTTCTCACGATCATATGATACAGTTAAGTTGAAAGCTGCATTTTATAGAGTAGTTATTTCGTTAGTTGTAAATTGCTTTTACTTTATATACGCATACACATATACATACACATATACATACATATATATATATATATACATTTACATATATGAATATACATAGATAAATATTTATAGCACTTATATAAAATTAATGAATATTTTACATTGTAGCTGATGAATAACTATTTGATTTGATTGAATGACTAAATGACTGAACGATTATTTGGACTGGTAGTCAAATGTGATTTATTTTATTTAATTGTGTTTAGATCTTTGTAGAAATGTTCAAATGTCATAATGTATGCCTTAAAAAGTTTACATATTTTTAAATATTGAAAATGTTGAAAGTTTGCATGTTCGCCTTAGCCTTTAAACTCTTTCCATTTTATACTCTATATCTTATATAATAGATAAAATGAAACATTTCTATAGAATTTATGCATTTGACATCAATTTAATTATTTTCATTCAGTATTTTGAAATTATTCAATTTATATATTTCACTTTTCATTTTAATGAAATTTTGAAATACGAAATTGTTGTTTAAAATTGAATGGTCTATTAGAAATTGCTCTCTCAGGTAATAGTTTTCCATAAATATATACGATATTCATGAAGGAATAAATCAAGCAGAGAATTTAAGATATGAAAACTTATGGGAACACAAACAAATTATTCCGCCCGACATGGATGTCTTTGCAAAGATATATCTGCTTTTTTGGAAACTTTCTCTGAAGTTTCCAAAAAAGCAGATATACGTCTTGATAACTTTTCCTGGTTACGTCTTGATAACTTTTCCTGGTTTGAGTTTTATGGAATAACAAAATATTTAATCGTAAGGGGAAATCTAAAACTACATTTAGATGAATAACTGTATAAGGCTTAATTTATTAAAGATTGTTTATACTTCACATCGAGCAGATAGGCCTGCAATAAACTTGAACGATTAAGAAATATTTTCTAATTTGATTTATCCATATACGTCTACAATTTTATAAGTCTAATGTAGACGGATGGACTTATATGTTGTCAAGATATAACTTATAATTTTTAAGACCTTAGAATTAATGTGAAAATAGGGCAACTTTTATATGGATGACTTTTCTGAGTCAAAATATGAAATTTCACTTTTACAATTATCGAAAGTTTTTAGTGAGCTTGCTATTTGTCATACTTAAGAAATATTTCAAAATTCTAGTTAGTGGTATACATTTTTCATATAAAAAAATTTTTCACAATTTTCGAAAAGAAAAGAAATTTTGCATATTTCTATCAATTTTTTTTTTTTTTTAATCACTATAAGCAAAGTGACTTAAAAAAGATAACTGAAATTTTTGTTTTCTTAGTTTCAGAATAAGCATTTTTTTAATCAATTATCGTGATCGTACAACTTATAATGTATAAATATATAAATTTTTTTTTTGTATTGGATTTTGTATTGGAAGAAAAATTTTTTTTAGCATATAAAAGCGTTTTTTTTTCTATACAATTTTTTTCAATTTTTTTTTACAAGACAATTGAACACTTTATTTAATGCGTGACTTAAGAGAATCGTTTAGATTCAATGTTAATAGTTACAACAATAATAATAATAGTAGTAATTGCCTTAATGTGCACATTTTTACATATATAAATAAAATATTAGTATGCAAAATACTACATACATTAAGTAGAGTTCGCTTTACTTGCATCACTTGTAGTAAGGTGCATTATAAGTTTGTGTAGATGTTTGTAATATCAAAAAAAAAAAAAAAAAAGAAACATGGGATAGATCCACATTTTATTGTATCGATCCAGTCAGATTATGATTTCTGATTTAAGTCTGTCTGTTCTTTTGTCCATTTGGCTGTCTGCATGAAAACTACAGGGCTCAATTTTAGAGATAAAAAATAATAAAATTTAGTACATGAATTTGCTTTGGCCTAAATACGAATCGCATTGGAAATGATTAAAATTGGAATATTTTTGAATTTCCTAAAGAAAATCTTTATAAGAAAAAAATTACAATTTTTAAAATATTTTAATGTAAATTGGAGCTTAGTTATATTTTGGGCCAGATGGGTTCATATTTATGATCACTTCGAAAGGAGTTCAATTCATATTTTAATTTTAAAACCATTTTTTTCATCTTCTTTTTTTTTTTTAATGAACTTTTAAAATTAATGAATTAAAAATCATAAATTGTACAATATAACTGTAATCTCATTATTTATAATAATGTCGACTATTTAAGAGTCGGCTCTGAAAGACAATTAACTTTTTACTTATTTTCTTTACCTAACTTTTTAGCATTCTTTTATACTTAGTCTTGTATTATGGATGTAAATTTATTTTGTATTTACGTACTTGTATTTAAAATGTACAATGAAATTTTTTGTTGCCTTTAAATTAAATTGATTACAAATAGATTGCATTGAGTTTGAATATTGAATTAAATTAGTTTCAGTTAAGTTAAATGGAAGTTAATGATGATTTGTCTGGTAATAGAACGTTTTTTAAGGGCAATACAAGTAAATAATTACAAATATTTAAAGTTTCTTTACATTTATTGTGCAAAGTTAATCATTTATAATATGGAATATATTTGAATAAATAAGATTAAATAAATTACTTAACAGGAAATTGTATTAAACTTGCAAATGAAATCTATTAAAATGTAGGATATTTAGTTATCAAGCATTCTCTCTAAAAATCTTTAATAGTTTTAACTTTTTTTTGATACTCATGAATTATTAGTTAATTTTCCATGCAAATTTAAATGTAAAATTTATTTCAAACTAAATTTCAGTTTATTTACTACAATAACACGAACACTTATTAAAATAAATTATTAAATTTCATTACAAATCGTTTAATGGGAGCTGACTGTTACCTGTTATTATGTTATGAGAAATAATGTAACGAATATTTTGTTATTTTATCTCTATTTTTTATTATGCCTCTGTTTCTCTCTCAATGATGCATTGTTTATATATTTTAAATTGCGCACGCGTACGTTCATACCCATAATTAAGAAGCCGAATGCCTGGTAGCTAAAGCGCTTTAAACTTCATAGATAAAATGAATATGAACTATACGTTTTGTTACGCTGTGATCATGATCACATAAAATTACTAAGTGAGAGAAAAATTTACAAAGAGAAATAATATGTATATAAATAAATAAGTAGAGATAAGAAACAGTATGCTGCTGTTTTAAACAATGAGTAACGAATACGAGAGTAAAGGCTGGTTAAGAACGAAACTTGAATTTACTTCAAACGATCGCTAAAGATTAAAAATATATATTTATTTAAAGGGGACTTTGATGTACATTCTTTGGGGCTTTACAAATAATTTGACCAAGTGAAAAAGACTCGTGCATAAGTGTCTGCCTCATACACAATAATAACAACAATAATAATAAAAAATAAAAACAATAACAATTTATTTGTAATAAGAGTCAGTAAAAAAATGAAAAGATCAACAACAACAAATAAGAAAAAGAGGAAAAACAAAAAATGTTCACTTGTGTAAGTCATTTGAGGCATCTGAGCAACAAACCGACAAACTGATCATAATGATCGAGTGTTTTGGGTGAATAAGAAATTTTACAAATATAAAGTCTACTCTAACAATAATGCATATATATGTGTGTGTGTTTGTGTGTGAGTGTGTGTGTGTGTGTGTAAAAGTAAGAGCGCGAGCGCGCGTGTACGTGCAAAAAAAAAAGAAGAAACAAGAGAAAACAAGAAAAAAAGAAGAAGAAAAAAGAAAAACGAAATCTTTAGCAACCGTGGGAATCTGCGGTTTGCCACAATCCCAAATCCATTTGCGATTCACAACGGGCAATGACGAAAGAAATATCACAATATCATACACTTATTTTTCATGTGTGCGTGTTTGTTTGTGTGTATCAATAAAACTAACTCATAATATTTTTTTATATATATACGTGTGTGTGTGTGTGTGTATGTGTGTGTATATGTATGTATGTATATTTAAATATAATAAACCATAGTTAACGTCTATGAAAATAAACATAAGTAAACATTTCGTTAAATGCAAATAAATGCTCGAGTACACTTCATCAATTCATGATAAGTATAAAAAATGAAAAAGGAAGAAATCAAGCACTTTTCTTGTGTACTCACTATAATTGCGTTAATAAAATACAAAAGGTATGGATCAGTCAAAGGTCTGAGACAAAAGATAAGTGACTATTTATTCTAACTGTAAAAAACAAATTGATCAAATAATTTTCTGTTTCGATATTTAATGGCCACGCCCATATAAATTAAGTTTAAATGTTGCTTATGAAGTTGTCGAGATATTAAATGAACTTTCTATCTAAAATTTACTTTCTAAAATATCAAAAGGACACGCCCATTATATATAAAATAAGTTGCTTAATGATGGCTTTATGAATTTTCTTATTAGAAATTACGCCTAAAAGCATGTTCTAATAAATTGAAGATTGGAACAAGTTGGAGATTACTCACTTTTTACATTATCTTATTAAATAAATAGCCACGCCTATAAAACCTTACCAAATATATATGATAAAGTACGGTAATCCAGAATCGCTTCTGGCTATTTCTTGTATCGTTTCTTATTTTATTATTATTTATTTTTTTTTTTTTGTATGCTTGAGAATTATTTGTTAATTTGCTTACGTAAATAAGAAATATGAAAATAAGAAACAACTCTCACAAACTTTATCATTATTTCATTCATACATTTATTGAAGTGTAGAGTGTTGTGTTGCATCTAAAATCATATTATATAATGATTATTTTGTCAGTTGCATATTTTTATATGGCTTCAATTATCTCTGTTTCCAATTGCTTCACTTCATTCATTTTATGTGTAATTGAAATTTTTGAGTGTACCTAAATTGTTTAAAGTTTAGAGAAATATTTCAAAATTTTATAAACAAAACTTTTTTTTTTTTGATTCATTTCTTAAGTCCACAATGATAAATGTTATTTAAGAAGGATAAGAATTCATTTATTTGTTAGATCTTTGGAAAAGTTATCTTGTAAAAAATTGAAATTTACACGGTGATGCACGGTATTGTAGAACATTTATAATTAAACTTTCTCTCAATTTTTATCAAACTCAACTTACAGTTCCATATGCAGCAAATTTACCCAACTCTTATCAAATTTCATTTAAATAGTCCTGCTCTTTGATAACAAATTTATATGGATAGACAGATAAGCGGGCACCGATATTTGAATCGTTTTAGAAAAATATTCTGAGTGGTTCATCATAACAAAAGATGGATTTATCTCTTTATTTAAGCCCAACTGCCATAAGTGATGTTAGATTAAAAGATAAGCAAATGAAATGATTACAATTTTATATGAATTTTTTGTCACTTAAAAATTTCATTTTTACATTTTACAATTTAATTGTAAGTAGAAAACTATTAGAAATTTTAATAAATATATTTATATAAATATGATTGTTTAAATGTCATTTCATTTTAATAAAAATATTAACTGTTTGAGAAATTGTTAATTTATTCAATTGATGCAGTTATTTTGGTAAAATTGAAATAATCAATTAAAAGAGTTAAATGATTTATAAAATATAATTTAATAAATTGATTAATGTAAATTTATTATTATTGAATTAATTTGAAGTAAAATTTTTTTATTTTTAATAAATTTTTAATTTAATTTTTAATATACAACATTTTTATATAACTTTATGACCATAAATGAGAATTATAAATTTAAATAGTTAATAGTTTTCCAATATTCTAATACAAAGATATTTTGGTAAACCAATGTATTTGTACAATCAAAAAATTACCCATAATAAAATTAATGTTATAATAATTTTTAATGACAATTTCTAAAATATATTTTTTTTTGTGATCTCTATCTAATTTCCCTTTATCTCACTTTATGTGATAACATATATCTCATTACTTCCTCATATTTCCTTATTTTATAAAAAATTTTTTTATTTTTATTTTTATTGTCATCCCATAAATAGAAATTTAGAAATATTTCCCAGCATTAAACATTTTCACTTCCATACATTTTTTTCTTTATTTTTCCTTGTTTGTTTTCGTTCTCTTAAATAATTTATATATTTACATTGACAATATTTAAGCATTTTAAAAAATTTTTAGAAATTATTTTCCATAATGGCTTTTACATTAAGTTATGGAGGGGATTTTTTTTTTTTTAGAGTGGAAATTAATAACATTTATATGAATCTTCTAAATAATTTTTATATCCTACACTTTTTGTGTTGTAGGGTATTAAGAGTTATTAGACTTCCTAAATCGATTTAAGCCTATATGTCCATCTGTCTGTCTTTCTATCCATGTAAATTTCTTATCAAAATATAAGGCGTATTTTTTTTTTTTTTTATGTAAGAAAAAAAGAGTCCATCGACTCTAACGTATACACATGTTCCTCTTTGAGAATTTGATTCATTTCATTGGATCTTTCAGAAATTAACATTAAATTAATGTAAATTTGCAAGTTGAGTCCAAACCATCATAAATTATTTACTACTTTGTAAATTGATAATGATTTCAATCATATAAATTATTGATAATTTTATTTAAATTTTTTATTATAATATATCTAAAAAAATTTATATGCTCAGGCGCCTTATGCCATAAATCGATTGTTAAACTTAACATGACATTGCATTTAAAATACAATAATCGTTGTATGTAAATGATGAAAATTTACATGAGAATGTAAAAAAAAATATTCTCATGTCTTTAGATGGGTGCTCATCAACAACAATAATAATAACACAAATAATCATTATTGAATAAAAGCTATTAAATGTTAGAACTTTCACAAAGACTTTTAACACTTTTTGTTTTAGTACAATTATAAATTATGCTGTTACAATAGAGAAAGAAGATGCATTTATGTGGCAGTGACAATGACATGTAAATATGAACATACAGGACAGACAAACACGGATAGATAAAGAGAGACAGATAAGACAGAAGAAAAATTTTATTTTATTTTATTTTATTTTATTAACAAGTAAGAGAATCATATTTGGTGCAGGTTTAATTTTGAATGCGCACCATTCAAGCAGCTGGCTTTAAATGTTCTTATTTTTAAAGATGAGTGTGGCGTATGGCAAACAAGCAAAATTTAGTTACATAAATTAAATTTTAAAGCTACTTTAGTTGCTGTTTTTTTTTATAAGATTTCTCATGCCTCTAAGATTTAGATGTTACATTTGTTTGGGTATGATGAGTGTATTCAGCAGCCAAAGAAAATGTCAATAAAGTGTTAAGAATATTTTCAAAATTTGAATTATTTCATAAGAAAATAACAAATAAAAGTTTATAGTATGATAATTATTCCTTTTCCATTTGATATTTTAAATGAACTCTGTCGTTGTCGTTGTCGTTGTCGTTTATGATAAACATCAATTGAAGAAATTCAAAGTACTTAAAAATGCTATAAAACTATTTACTTTTTGTCTTACATCGATCGAATAAACTAACAGTTTATTAAAGGAAAATTATAGCAAAAATATTAAATGCAATATTTTGATGATTTTAATTTATATTTTTTTACATAAATTGGACTTGAAATTTTTCAAATTAATTTTCATATATTTATAGAATTTTGATGTAATACGTGACATTGTAATTCCACCTTCTACGAAATGTTTCATCTCCCATAAAAGTTTTTCACATTTAATTCTACTTTTACCCAAATGCATTATGACAGAATTGAATTTAACATACGTGATATTGTTCAAAATTGCATGGTTGGATACGTAAATACTTTGAACAAGAAAAAAGGGATGTGGTAAAAAGATGGCGGAAGTGTAAGGCCTTCAAAAATACTTTGTGTTAGATTTACAGTGGTTGGTTACATGTTACTAGATAAGAAATATGCGTTGCAAATGAAATCATCTTATCATTTTAGTGTATTCTCTAATATGTTTCAATATTTAAAAATGATGTGGTTACTTGTTAATGGGAAACAACAAAAACATAAAGAAAATATAACAAGTAAAAATTTTTTTTGCTTATTAGTTAAAGGAAATTTTTGAATGCTCTATATCAAAAAATTAATTCTAGCAGATACAATTTTGACTTTAATGTTTTCTTTTCCTCAAAATATGCAAAAGTGAATAATCTTCATATAAATTTTTGGCAGATAACGAAACTTATAGAAGCTGGTTAAAATTGGATTTTTTTTTTTACGACCATGACCTAAACAAGTCTTTCCTAAAAAAAAAAAAGTTTTTTTTATGAAAATTTTGTAGATATTCCAATGTAAATTTTATAAATTTTAAAATTTGTTCAATATTATTGGCTTGTAATTCAGTTATTTGATTTTTAACCACATTAGATAAAGTGGTGTAATGTATTTAAAAGTAGACCTCGATCGCCTATTTATTTTATTTAATTTTTTTTTTTAATTTATTTTACTTACTTTTCAATATGGCTGATAATGGATAATATAAAATTTTTATGAAGTTATGTTAACTTATATATAAAATTTAGATCAAAACGGTCCATGCTTTAGACTCCATTCTTTTTAACAAAATTATAAAATATTTAGCATGTAAATTCATTTGAATTTCTTGGCAATTGCTTCATTATCTGAAATCTTTAATAATCTATTTCAATCGATTACAATTCTTTTGAATTTTTCTCATGATATTCAATAAAATTAAATTATTTTATATAAATAAAATTATTTTTTTTTTTAACAATATTGCCACCTAAAAAAATTTTTAAATTATATTTTAAAAAAGTATTTCGCACCATTAGAGATTACATTAGAAATAAGTACACTATGCCATATTATATTTTATGTATAACATTTAAAAGGATTTAAAGGATGTTTAAAATATTTACTTAGATACAAATTTTAAACGATTACAAATTAAAAATCCTGAAGCGTGTTATTAATTATTTGCCCATTTTAAATTAAGATATTAAAATCCTTGTTTCATATATATTTATTTTGGCAATGGACGAAATCGGGTAAATTGTAGGATTATAGCTTATACTTTAATTGAGATATATCTGCCTATTTAAGCTGAAATTTCCCGTTTTCCATCTAAATCAGTTGCCACCTTTTTTTTTTTTGTAACACTAAATTAAAAATTTTTATTAATAAAATGTTGCATAACTGAACATTTTGAGAATATTGTTAAAAGTCGAAAAAAAATTCAGTCTCATCTTTTCTTAATTTCGAATAGACTTGCAAAAATGTAATAAAATTTCCTTGACATATTTTAAATTAAATATTTTCAAAAATAGAAAACATTTATTTTAGAAGATTTGAGAAGGAAAGCTTATTTCTTTGTATTTTGAAGATGCTTAAGCTCATTCTAAAGGAAACATTATTATGCATTCAATTTGAGATGTCTCGTTTCAATGACATTAACAGTTATTTTAGTGGTTGGGCGTTAGAGCGTTATTTTTAATGTCGATGTTAATGCTGTTGATGTTGATTGGTGACTTGTGAATGGTGGCTGGTGGCTGGTGGCTGGTGGCTGGTGGCTTGTGACTGGTGATGACGATCGTTACAGCTACGATTATATGGCTATGTCATTTATTTTCATTTTTCAAATAACTATTGATATAACATACATTTAAAATCAAACACATACAGAGAAAATGGTTGGCAATAGAAGCAAATTATGTGTATGAGAAAAGGAATGGCCAGACATTAAAACTGAAATTCTTTTCTTCAAAAAATTTAAGTACGTAAATGAATATTTATGTATAATATTTCATGTATATCATAAAATTTATATATATTCATTGGGTCGAAATTTCTGCCACACGCGAAGAAAAATGAAACGTAATTAAGTGATCTTTCTCGCCACCTTATTCTCTTTCCATGCCACTCTCCATGGCTTTAGATCTTTCTGGCTTATAATGCCTTATAATTAATGCTAAAAATAATGTATTGTTGTTGCTTACTTTACCATATTTTTGGTAAAATGGTTATATGAAATAACCAGAGAAGTTTGAAGTAGATTTAGATTTTATTTTTGGCAAAAGAAAAAGGCTGAAGAAGCCTCAACAACTAAAAATTATATTTTAATTATTGGCACCAAGGCTTTAGAGATTTTTATTTCCTACAACTGTAAGTAAATTAAATTCGGAAAAGTGTACTTTTCGAATGCTATATGCTACAGGTCTTATGGTTCCTTCACATCCATTTTCAGGAACTTTAATTTTATATTTATTTAATTATTCATTTATGGCTGAAAGTTTAATACTGATGGGCGTGGCGAGAATTTGGAATGAAAATTTATCATCGCTGTTATAGGTTTGATTTTAATCACGTACAAATAATAACAAATAATTAAGCAGCCCAACAAAAGGTGTCATTCATTTAGCAAGAGCTTTCTATATTTTTGCTAAATATGTGCAATGATTTTGAAATACAATTATGTCCGATGGTTAGTGGCACCTAATGCTTAACATTCATAATACCAAACGGCTTCACATATCATTTTGTAGAGTTAAATGTATATTTAGATTGAACTCTTTCTTCAATTACATATTTAGGTTTATTCAGAGGCCCTTATCTTTTTTTTTTTTTTTGGGACTAGAGAATCAGCCATTCGGAAAAGGCATGATATAATTTTGAAGTATAAGATTTGACCAAATAAGATTGTTCAGAAGTCCTAAAAACAAGGGACTACCAAGACATTAGTCTCATTGCACAACTCATTCAGAATTTCTCTAAGTGTACCATTAGTTGAACCAGAGAGATATTGCTAACCCTATAACTGGAAATTTTCTGACTTGCATAATTTCTTAAGGCTGGTAAAGTTGCTACACACTTGTTTTACTGGAATTATTTAAAGGATAAAGCTTCATTTTAGCAAAGAATCAGATATTGCCATTAAAAAAAGTCCATTAAAAAAAGTCAAAGCCGAGATATGATTAGAACATATTTACATATTTATATATAGAAATTTGTTTATGTTTACAATAATAATAAAATTATTTAAATTATTTAAAAAGGAATAATAAAACAATAAAATACTTTAATTTATTTGGTCAAGTTTAAGTATTTAAACATATCCAACTGAATAAAAAATATTTATAAATAATTTTACTTTCAATTATACGCCTGAGAAAAATGAAAAGAATGTATTTCAAATCTTTACCAAACAATCAAAATAAAATTAACAATTTTGTTATTGTTTTTTTTTTTTTTTTTATTTACACAATAATGCAATATATTTTATTCATTACAAAACCTATAGAGCAAAAAGTCTTCGATCTATTTGTATGTCCTTACTTAATTCAATAATGACATTGAACTTTTCTTAAACGAGAAAGTCACAGCAAATTCGTACGCTTCAATTTTTTCAGCTAATTTTTAAGTTTCATGAACTTTTATTGTTATCGATCTCATCAGTTGGCAACTATTTTTCTGATTTGATGTTTAGATATCTCATACAATAGTACCCTAATGCCATAAAAAATTATGTGGCAGTCGTAACATTTTTATGTTCTTTTTTTTTTTTTTTTTTTTTCTTGTTAAACGAGAATTGTTATTTGAGAAATTATGTCAAACGGCAACTTATTGACCCATATGATTTCATTTTCTTCTCTTTTACTTTTTATGTAAGTTTGACATCTGGTTGACATTTGTTCTTTTGTATATTGAAAAATGAACAATAAAACATTGAGAAAAGTGTGATAAAACATTTTTTATTCTTTAATTTTGTTTAAAATTTTTTTTCAATAATTGATTTGATTTGGTTCTTTTTTCTGTTTCTAATATTTTTCTTAAAATATGATTCAATCTAACTCAACAGTTTCATTTTAAAATAAACTTTACAATTAAATGTGTTTTATGTAATTTTTAGGTTTTTTTGAAAATATACAAAAATATGAATGCAAAAATGAATGAAGGTTTGAAATTTTTTTTTTTTTTACTGTTATAATTTAAGAAAAAATTTGACAATGCAAATAATTTGACAGTTTATGATTTGACTTATTTGATGGATATAAAGCAGTCTGAGATACAGTATAAATAACAGAATTATGAGATGAGTATGAATTGATCTATAGATAAAGGCAGGGAAATGTAAAATATTTTAAAAAACTTTTATTGCCTGAATCGTTTAGCTGAAGGAAATCCCTTAAGAAAGATGGCGTTTGTTTGTCCAGGCATATTTAGGCCTTCATATCTCTAATAAATTTTTTAGAGAATTAATAAATAAATTTCATCATTATTATCAACATAATGATTTTATCATCATTACATTATCATCATTATCATTATTATATTCATTATCAAATAGTTGGAAATTTTGCTAACAGTGAAAAAGTTTTGAAGTGATGAAGTGATGGTATAAATTTTTATAATCCTCTAGATGCATTGACATTTTAATATTTTCTTTAAATTGTTTGTTTTCATTGTAAGCTTAGAGAATCAAAATAGTGAGACACTTCTAAGCCCCTTTGTTATATGAAGGCAATGGGTACAGAAGGGTAAAGAAGTCATTTTAAGTAAGTTCATGTATTTAGTTGCTCTATTTAATTTGTTTAATAATTAAAAAAAAAATTAATAGCAACTATAACACTAACAACAACACTAATAATTATTATAAAATTTTTCTGAATATTATTCATATTGGTTATGTTCAATTTTGCTTTTTTTTTTTGTCCAAAAAATTAAAAAAATAAGGAAATTTCAAACACATGTTAATTATAACTTTTTGATACTAAATATATTTTTTAAGAGTTAAGCCTAAACTAAAAGGGCAATCGACAAATAAATAAACAAACAAACATATCATAAGTACTTTTATACACAAATATATATATATATATATATATATATATATATATATATATGCATATTCACATACAATGGCATGAAAAAAATTTGTTACTTTATTTTTCAAAATTCAAGTTTGTTCATATTTTGTAAGAATCTAAGTGTATACTTAGGCGTACATTTATAGAAAGATGTTCTCAGAATTATAAAACGCAAAAAGTTATATAAATAAAAAATTTTAAATACAAGTTATTAAAAAATTTTGAATACCTACCATTTTTTGGGGTGCTCCCTTTTAGAATAACTCTTTTAAGTTGCAGACTTAACTTTCTTTACAAATGAATTTGTAAGAATCTTAAAAATATTTAAATATATTTAAAAGATGTTTTACATTTTATGATAACAAAAAGGCATGATCTATCCTCTGTACTTTCAGTTAAACCTTTGTCTTAAAGATATTAAAATTAAATGAAAAATTACAAAAATATATTTCTGGAATTGAAAGGTAAAAGCTTAATAAGAATTTCAATTAAGGTAAGTCGTTGCATCCTCAATAAAAATCTATATGGAGAAAGTCTAATTTAATTTTGATAAATTTTTGCTAATAAATGCCTTTGACATTTTTGTTGGAGAGGTGGACCTTCATAATTAAAATGAAATTAAAAAAATTTTTTGGTGATCCAGATTACTCTTTGGTGTACTTCTTTGGGGTATTTCAACAAAATATCTTTGGATAAAAGTATAAGAGAAGCAGGAAAAAAGAAATGAGTGCAATGGGTTTACATTGGAATTCAATGTAAATTCTCCTTTATTTTTAATTTCTTTACATAACTTTTTCTTACTTTCAAAGCGTGTTTGCTTATTACGTCTAACATTGTTCCACTTTGTTTTGCCATTATTGTTGTTGTTATAATTATTTTTGTTTTTATTATAATACGTATAAAGTTCAAGTGCATCTTAAGTCGGCCTCTATTTTTAACCCCTTTGCTCATTATTCCTCTTTACAAACGAATGTAACTCTTTCTTTTTTATCCTGTTTTTTTTTTTTTTTATCCATCGAAATACACAAATAGAACTAAAGTATATTTGGATTATTTTATATATGTATTTATTATAGGAAAGTGATAATGTAGCTATTTAATGGAATATGAAGCGCAAAGTGTCTTCCCATGAACTATTTTTAGTCAAATAATAAATATGAAAAAGAAACAATAAAAAGTGAAATTTTTCACTTCTACTGCAAATAATTTACACATAAATATTTTGTAATATTGTCTCGATATGTGGATAATTAAAAAGATTTAGTTGTATTTTTTACAGAAAATTTTTATCTATTTCATAAAATTGAATTTTGATAAAGAAAACAGCAGAATGTCTCCATTGCAAAGAGTCTAGATTTTCTAGAGATTTATAGCTATATAACTTTTCATGCATTATTGCCAGGATGAAGCCAACATTGTATAATAAACTAAGTACAAAATTTCCTTAGGTTTGGTACTTATACTCGTTATTCACAGTACCATTAATAAAAGGTTCCATATTAAAATCCAGTGTAGTTAAGTTTAAAATTTGGTGGAAAGCGGAGAGAGCACTTTTTGAAAGTTAAAAAAGTTTCTAGTACAAGTCTACACTCATTTAGCTTGACTACGTTGGCCAAGTCCATTACCATGCCTAACGCCTGCATTATAGCTCGTTACATCCTTTAAGGAACCAATAAAATATTTGTGTCTTTCTTGTAGAGTTCAAATGCTGCATTTTATTTCACCAACATATGAATTTGAATTTTGGTGAATTACAAATTTTCTTTTTATTTTTAATTACAATAGAAAATCATTCTAACGATATAATTAAGGTTTGCCATAATATTTTAAATATATCTTAACTCGTCAATATAGCAAATGCGTTAAAGAAAATTAGGTACACTTGTTTCCAAAAAAAAAAAAAAAAAAAAAAAAAAAAGAATCTCCAAAAATAAAAAATAAAATAAAATTAAGTGAAGAAGTAATAAAAGGAAAAATGAAAACCCCTAAGTAATGAGTAATGATGATATTCTTAATTTAGATACCGAAAAAAAAAATATAAAAAAAATTAAACATATTTTTATGATATTGTTTCATTCTTAAGTAGTTGAAAGATACATAAGCATATGTTTATATATTGTTGCTTTTCATAACGGTCAATAAGTTTGCAGTCATTCATATATATATTTGAATTTTATTTCTAGAGTCACATGATCTTTAATTTTATGTAACATTTATTACTAAGACTTTTACAAGTTTCAAATTGCTCGGTAATTTACATAAAAAGTTTTGACTCAGTTTACCTATGTCTTAATATATACCGATAAGGGAAACAGAAAGGCACAACATTCGGAATTTATATTTTCAGAATTATTGTTTTCATTACTTAGTCCGATATAAACAAATGTGGAAGCAATTTGGACAAAACTTTCCCTAAATGTAAATTTCAGAATAAAATTGTGTGTTTAAAATCTTTAAAGTAACGGCGCCTGCAAATAATTTCTTTTTAAAATTTTATAAAATTATTTTCATGAGAAAATAATTTTGGATAATATTTTAATTATTATTTTAAAAATCACATGATACCACTGAGATCATTGAAATATTTTTCTTGATAGAATTTTATGAAATTTATAATATTTAATTTAAATCTAGAAATCACAAAAGTTTATTTGGCCAAATCTTAGTTCCATTAATTCTAACATCAGATTGTTAATGATAGCAAATAGCAATGAATAGATCGATCGTAAAGAGTTTTCAAAGAAAATTTTTACAAAGTTATTTATAGGCCATAAACTTACACAACAACCGTTTAAGTAATATATATATATATTTTTATACATACATATATAAATATATGTAAGTATATATTTGTGTGTCTATGTATGTAGCATTGGTTAAATCAATTGAGTTGATTGTTGGAAGTAGTTTCATGGGAATAATTTTTTTTTTATGCGCAATTGAAGAAGAAAAACGAATTTGTGTTTAAAAATAAACCATAATTCTAAGGAGGCTATATATGCATATATATGTTTGTAAGAATGTACATCTTTAGAGAAAAATTTTAAATTGTACTTTTTCTTTAAAAAACAAACATACATATGCATATATAAATAATCATATTACATATGTAATTATGGATGAAGTTAATAAACAATTTTTATATGCTTTGTTTTTATATTTATGAAGAATCTTCCATAGAAGAGTTTTTTTTTTTTTTTTTTTTTTTGGAGAGTAGAATACAGATGAGATTGGTTATATAAGGCTGCAAAGTAGAAGCTATTGAATGAGTAAATAGTATAAAAGAATTTTTATGTAACAAAAAAAAAAAAATAAAAATAAAAATAAAAATAATAATAATAATAAAATAAATTTTGTTGTATTTTATTTATATGAATAGAACCCTAAATATATGCGCCACTTTATTTTAAGCGGGACATATAATATATAATATATGTGAAAATTTGTATGGAACATGTGCATTTTAGGGTCGGCCTCTTTGCCTATTTACATAATGGCCTGTAGAGTATAAGAGCAATAATCCAAGTGCTTTGAATGATCATAAGACAACTTATTGTGAAAGCGTAAACATACAAAATTATGCAATTAGAAATGTTTGAAAATTTTTGAAATAAGAAAAACAAAAAGGCAAATAAAATAAAGTTTAATAAAATAAAAAAATAACATAAAAATTTACTTTTAGCAAAAAATTCATCACAAAAAAAAAAGGCAAAAGGCAAAAGGCAAAAGGAAATTAGAAAATGTTATAGATATGTGCTTGTATATTTTCTTATCAATTTTATAACTTTTAGTAATGGTTAATATTAAAAAATTATTAATGAAACAGTATTACATAGAAATGAATGATATGAAATTGAATCGAAATACCATGAAGAAACATCGCGTTTTAACTATGGATGGTAAAATTATTGAAAGTAGGCATTATTTGGGAAAATCTCATGATATAGCAATGGAAAATGATGCTTATGAAGATTGTGATATAAAAATGAAGAAAAATCTGCCTGAAGAGCATTTATTGAAATTGTGTAAATATTTAGCTGGCAAAACGGAAAAACATGTAATTATTGTAAAGCAAATTTATTTTTATGTAAATCATTTTTGTGAAAAAAATTACAAATACTTTTTTCAGTTGAGGCATTTAGAAGAAAAAAATTAAGAAAAAAAAAATTTTTAATAAAATTTTTACAAGTTTCGAAAAATGTAGAAATCTTTAATATTTTACAAAATTCAATACCATATTTTTCTCAAGTATTTCATATCAAAATTTTTTTATGATAAAAAAAAAAAAATAACTAGCGAAACTCTTTCTAACTTTTTATTAAAGCTTTAAAAATGGAGGAAAAAATTCCTTCATTTGATACCAAATTGCGCAAGTTGTCAAGGCTATATTTTAATTATGTCAAAAGGCCTTATCACAAAGTGACATTCTTTTTCAAAATTTACGATTTGTTCTTTTCAAAAAAAAAAAAAAAAAAAAAAAATTAAAAATTCACTTTCTTTAATACACAAAGATTTGGACTAAATTGAATTACTTTTTTACTGTATTTGGACACTTGAAAATTTGAATAGTTAATAAGCAAAATTATATTTAATAATTTCACTTTGAAGTGAGTCGGCTCGTTTTTACTAAATTTACATAAAACCATAATTATTAAAAATTAGAAAAAAAAAATTTATAATTTATGAAACTAATTTATTTCTATTCATTTACAGCATCAATTAATTTTCAGAGATATGAAGAAATCCTTAGATAATAATTTTGATGAGAATAATATTCAAATAAATCAATCAATGTTATGTTCATATAATAGAGAAGTGTTATATCCATTGGCTAATGGAATAATTAAGAAAGCGTTGATAGAATTTGATAAGGAAGTTGAAGTAAAAGCAAATATAAAAGGAAACGAACGATTATTTGAAATTCCCTTAAATGGCGTAACAAATCATGATCAACAACAATTGCAACAATCACAACAACAATTGCAGCAACAAGAACAAAATAAACGTGATATATTATTAAAAATACGGCAACAAATATTTGAACGTAAACGTTTACGTTCGAAATTATATCAAACAACCACACAAGTGTGGAGACCTTGGTAACAATTTATGAATTTCGAAAAATGCTCTTTAATTTGTTTTTTATCAATTTACATATATTAACTGGATTTTTAAAATTTTTTAAGGCTTTTTTTTTTTTGCTTAATTTCATTAATATTATTTTAAATAAAATGCTTCCATTAGTTATACGATTTACCAAATAAGAAAATTATACTTTTTTTTTTTACTTCAGCAATGGAATCTATCAAATGAAATGAAATTTTTAAAAGAAGGCAAATATAGAATACTTTGCTTAATGTAAGTATGTGAATATTATGATTTTCCAAGGATTTGAAAAATTTATGATTTTCCAAGGATGTATAAGAAAATTCAAAAAGTCAATTAATCTGAAATAAATTTTGGCATTACATAATTAATAATTAAAAAAAAGTGATCTATAATGGTTTTTGATAAAAAAGCGATCACTTTTCGGATGATAAAAAATTTAATTAATTTTAAATTGCAACTAAATAAAATTGGTCAAACTTTTTAAAGCAAAACTTTACGCAGAAATATATAAGTTATTTTTTCCAAAACGTCCTTTACAAAATTTAAATTTTAATTGCAATTTTTTTTATAAAAAAACATTATTTATATAATTTTTAATATCGCTCGATCAAAAGCAATTATTATTTCTTTTTTATTTAATTTTATTTTTAATCCTTTTTATTTTTAATTTTATACTTTTAAATTTTCTCTTCTCATTTTTCTATCATTCATCTAATTAATTTCATCTTCTTGGTGCATTCTTTTTTTTTTTTTTTTGTTTGCTTGTATGTATGTATGTATGTATGTATGTATGTATGTGTGTGTATATGTGTTTAGACATTTTACGCTTTGTAAGTATGAAAATTATTTTACATAAATATAATTAATTATTTTTACATATACAAAACATATAAGCAAACAGAAATTTTGAAATTTTGTTTTTACTTACATATTTATTTTATATATTTTCTTAAACAATATTTTTATGTTTAATTTTGGTTTTTTTTTTTGGGTTTTTTGTTTTCTTTCATTCAAAATAATACTCTTATTTTTTTTTTATTTATTTATTTTTTGCTTTTTCTCCTTTTACTACATTTATTTTGTCATTTTATTTTGTATAATGTTTTTTATGAGAAAAAAAAAATCGAATTATTATATGTTGTTGCTGTTGTTGTATGCTTTTGCTTTTAACATTTAATTTTGCATTTTTATTTTGTAAATTTTTTTTTATTATTTTACTTTCGTTTAGGTACTTAATTTTATTTATCATATTTATTTATATGGCACGTGTTTCTATTCTTCTACAAATGCATTTAAAAAACAAAATAAATATAAAATAAATAAAATCAAGAATGTTTATAAAATATTCTACATCTAATTTCTATAACAGTAACACAAAGTTAAAGAAAAATAAACTCCTCAGAAATGAAGTTCTTTGAGTTCTTTGAGTTCTTTGAGTTTTTTTGTATTTAAACAACTTCAGTAGAATAATTAAAGGTTATTTTTCAGTAGACCGTAAAAACACAAAAAAACAGACAATGATGACACTCAAAATTATCGGTGGCATACGGAAAAAAGTTATACCCAATAAATTAATTTTAAACAGGGACTAAAAGTAGATGACGTTGAGTCTCTTAAACACGAATCTGTAGCGTGTTCTGAACCGAATTCGTGACCGAGCAAAGTCTTAGGGTTTAAGGATCTGTAATAAATGCAACATTGAATTTGAATTTAATAAGGAACTATTTTATTTGAAACGATTTTTGAATTTCTTGTCTCGACAATTAGACTTATCACTTGTTACAATTATTGTTGTTGTGGGGGGGGGGGGGGGTACATTGGCAGAATGTAATGTTTTGCCTTGTAATATTTACTTTCCAAATATGAATCAACTCTTTCACAAATTAATAAAACTCATTTTTTTCAATCAATTTTTTCATTTTTCAATTTTTTTCAATCTCTTTTACTTAGTTAGATAATTTATAAATTATAAATAGTCATTTCTATTATTATTTTGATAATACAATACAATATTTAAATTTAGCATCATTCTCGTTATATGACCACAGAATTGTTTATTATTTGAGGTATATTTTTTAAACATGTTTTCGTTTTTTTTTTTTAAATTCTATTTAATTTCAATTACATCAATTTCAAATTTCAAATTTCATATTTCATATATCAAATTATTTTCTAAGGCTTAATTGAAAATGCATATATCAATTTATAAAGATTTTAAGTGACATGAACAGTGATGTCAAAAAAAAAACCCATACAAATGCATTGAATGAACGAATAGAAATTTAAATAATTTCATGATTGATGAGTTTTAATTACGTTTATATAGATTGGCATATATAGATATATATTATCTATATATATATATATATATATATATATATATATATGTATAATCTTATATAATTATATTTGAGGCATTATTGGAGTTTGCACACATGTTTACAACTTATCATTTAGCTTAGATTTTTAATATGCTGGTATTTTTTTTATTTTTTTTTTTTTTTAATTTTAATTTCCAAAAACTTTTTACTTATTAACAAATTACATAATAATACTGAAATGAACGAATGTTTGCAAAAATTTTTTTTCTTTGTAGAAAAAATTTTAAAAGTAAATCATTTATTGGCATTTTTTGAGCATTTCAAATTTATAGATTGAAATTGTCAAACTTTATTGGGTACAGAATTTTGGATAGATTCAAAATATCTAACAAAGACTCATCTTGTCTTATACATAACGATTTAGAATCTCTTTTTGTTTCGCTATTATCCTAACTGTCTGATTGTAAGTCTAACCTTCTGTAATTTTTGAGATTAATAAAATTTGAAAGTTGAAATAAATATCGTAATAAAAGTCCATTAATTTTTTGTATAACTTATAACAGGATGAATTTTTCGATCAATTTAAAAAGTATCTTTTAATTAATTGTCCATAATTCTTTTATAATATTTAAGCACAAAATTTCATATAAAAATATTTCATTCCTTCAACAATATCAATTAATTGTTATATTAATTGTATTGAAAGCTTGAAGGCCAACATTTTTAGAAGCGAAATTTTAATCAATCAATTCATATGTAGATTCTTTTAAAAACCATGCAAAGCATTGAACTAAAATTTTTAATAGATATTTAAAGAAGATCTAATTTATATAATTCATTATTTATTTCTCAATAATTTTAGTGTTTTTGTTTAAGTGTTTAATTAATAAATTTACCTAAATTTTTATATTTTTTTTTCTAAAGAATCTAATAAAAATTAAATGAATTCTAGCATATTATTTGTAAATTCCCAAAATAGTTTAATTTTTTTTTTTGCACTTATTTTGCTTTCTTTATTCGTTTTAATATATTTTAACAAAAATAATTATACTTGGCTTTTCGTTTAATTATTCTTTTCTTGACTTCTTTGTATAAACAGTGAACACAGATGTTTTTTTTTTTTAATAATATTTCATTTACTTTTTTGGCACCTTGTTTAAATTAATACTTCATCTGATTTATATGAATAATAAAATTTATATTAAATACTGCTAGAACGTCCAATACCCGTACAAACGCCTGATGTTGTTGTTATATGATGATTTCGTAATGTCAGCTTATCAAAATTTGTTAACGGAATTTGTTTGGCTGTTACCTTAAATCAAAGATTGAAAACTGATCAGATAAAGATTACGCTTATGCCAGTATTTTTAGAAGCGAAATTTTGATCAATCAATTCATATATAGATTCTTTCAAAAACCATGCAAATCATTGAACTAAAATTTTTAATAGACATTTAAAGAATATCCAGCCCGAACTTATATAGCCCAGACTTTTCAATTTTAGAAAATCTATGATAAAGCTTATTTTACAAGGATCTTCGATTTGAAGTAAATGATAGTTTCTGATTTTTCATCACACACAAGGTTTGATTGTAAAAGGTTTGATCGATTTGTTCAAATTATGAAATTTTCTGCAAATTAAACTTTTCCAAAAATATGTTTCTTTTTCTGGTAACAAGAATAGTTAATCGTACTAAAATTGGCCAAATTTGTTAGACCAGACGTACCTTTCTAAATGATTATATTATAAATTTTAATTAACTAATTGAATATATGGGTGTGGTGTTTGCCAAATTTCCTATGACATTTTTATAAATACCTCATTAACTTGTTGAAATAATTGATTTTTAATCCATGGCCATTTGATCGTTCGAATTAAAGTATTTCGAAAATCTTCACTGAACAAGCAATATATATAAAATGTCATTGAATAGTTAGTTAATTCCAAAAGATTTGCTGATGCACGAAATACCTAAAAAGACAATAATATATTATAGATTTTTATATATTTATAAAGAGCAATTTTAGAATAGAATATGATTTGAAAGATTGATCTTTAATAATATTGTGATGGCATACTTGAAATGAAAATATTGGTAATACTTCTGAGGCAATTGTCATATGTAATATGGCCATTGGTGAGACGCAGACTAAAAATAATATGGAAGTGCTGCCTAAAAGTAAAAATAATCTTCTCTCTTCGGCAAATTTTCTTGGATCATCATCTTTAATAAATGTTGAACGTGTTAAAATCATTTTACGCCGTTTTTCGCACGTTTGACGATAAACAATCATAATACGTAAATTGAGACCAGCAATTAATACTGTGGGTATTAATTTAAAAATTACCTCTAGCATAATTTTATAAATCTACGAAAGAAATACAAATTAGAAATGTTGAAGATTTAATATAAAAAAAAAATATGTAAAACAAAATAAAAATAAAATAAAAAAAAAAAAAGGAGAAAACTTACCGAATAAAAAATGGTTTTTTGAAAGATTTTATTATCACGTCGAAAATAAACGAAATTATTTACATTATTATTAATATTATTATTATTATTTTCAATATTATTATGATAAATATGATTTTGTAAAGTACATTTAATTAATTCACCGCGAAAGATACTTGGCACATAAATAATGAATGTTAAAATTGTTGTTAAAAAAACAATTAAACCGGGTGGACCCATGACCGGTCTAGTAAAACTGGGATGACAAACAGAAACGTAACGTTCTATTGTTAATATTAATAACATCATAACGCCAACTCCTATCAATGAAAATGTGATAAATACAAAACTTTTAATATTTAAGAGAAGATACTTTTGGCTTTTTTCATTGTTTTTTTTTTTTTTTTTTTTTTTTTTTTTTTTTGATTTATATGTTTATCTTACCTAAGCAACCATTACCGAGAAAAAGTTCTAAGTGTGCCGTGTAAAATGCTGGTCCAAATTCTTGCCATTGTCCTCGATCTTTATGTACCAACATTCGTATACCGAAGGGTATAGCAAAGACAATTGCCAATAAAGCTGCCGTTGAATACGCTAGAAAGTGTATTAATTTTGTACTTTTACTAAGAAAATTTCTAAATTATTGCTGAAAAAAAGGTAACTGAAATTTTACCTCAAAGATAATTAAGAATTTTACATTTATTAAGGATTTTTATTAGAAGTCAAATTTTTCAAAATTTTTTAATTTTTAAATAATTAAGTTGCTTTGTCTGGTCAAAAGGAAATATTATGCTGAATATAAAGTCTAATCTTTTTTTAAAGGGTCAGTTCTTTTTTTTTTTTTTTTTGAAATTTGTAGAATACATGCCTTAATACAAAATCCTAAGTAAAAAAAAAATTCTTTACTTAGAGAGTGATCGTTAAAAATTTGAATTTTATTTCAAATTATTCTATAATTTTATAATGCTCTGCATGGCACGTCACTTAAAGTTTAATAAAAATTTATATTATATATTTTTTAAAATAATTTAGTTATGTCCTGGTTACTTCATGAACATTCTTAAGTAAAGACATCAAGCAACTAACTCTTCCTGAGAATTTTTCTTGCCAATTTTTTAACTTATTATGCATCTTATGCTTTATAGAGCTTTTACAATAATTTAGTATAAACACAAACCATTTGAATGAAATTAATGTTAATGAAACTTGTACAGTACGCTTTTTTTTAAATTTATTTGTAAGCACAATTATTTTTGTATAACACTAAGTAGAACAGTTCATTTTTAGTTTAAAATCTATAAAATATATAAAAAATTAATATTTGCTTTAGTGCAATTATTTTTCAAAAATTAAATTCAATATATTGATAAAATAACGAAATGGAATCAAGGTCTTTTGCAAGGATGCTTATACTAAAAATGGATCAGTAGTTTTTAATTTATATAGTAAGTGGTCTCTGGATATATGTAAATCTAAGAAATATTATAACGGTATTCTGAGTGCCCGTTTAATTATTGTACTGATTATTATATGAAAATTTTTTTATTGAATCATAAAATTCAATTTTCCCATTCATTTACTAATTTGCATTTTGTGTTAATATAAATATGTTTGGTACTTAAAAAAATGCCGCGCTTGACTTTAATGTTTTTATTTGCTAGTTTTTAAACTGAATAAAATAGAAAACTTTCTTTAATTCTAATATTTACATTTTATAGAAAAAAATTAATTTATTAGAAATTATTATCAAATTAATGAAATATTTCTAATTGTGCATTGTTGATCTAGTTATCAGGCATGTGCAGAAATAGTATAAATCTAAGCAGTAATAATAATAAGCAATTCCGTAGGAAGTTCATTATAAGTTCTTCAACTTCCGCATTAGCATATTTTACACTTATTCTAAATTCTTACTTTTTTCATGTAAATATTTAAATTTTATTTTCTTTTTATAAACATGGATTTTTATATTGTACACCATTGATGGCGCCGGCCATTATAAATTTGTGTAGATGTTTGTGACAAAGTCTTTAGAAGAAGTCTTAAATATATCTAAAATTCTCTGCCTCTAAAATGCGACCTGCAGCTTTATAATAAATATACGTGGACAGACATTAGACTGATGCCTGTCTATACAAAATTTATTATCAAAGCTGCAATTTGCAATTTGCAATTTTATAGATATTACGTTGCATTTGAGTTCTTAGACCTAAAGATGAATCTTATAATGTTTAGGATTTGATCATTTCTATGGTCACTTCTTATAAAAGATGTTTTAGAAGGAAACTTATAGTTATGTATACTTTTAATGAAAATTAAAGCACTGTACTTTATTGACTTATGAATTCAATAAATAAAATAAAATAAATGGATCAATTCTTTTCGGCTTGTTAAATCAATAAAACTTTGCCATGTCCTACTATCTGAACTTTTAATTAATTTTATTGTCTTATTACTCATATTAGGCAAATTGGCATAGCATATTTAAGAGTCGACTCCAACTAATCTTTATGTGTTTACTTGTTTTCTATTTATATTTTGGTATGTGCATGGTGACGTCGAAATATAATAATAACAAATAAAAATGCTGCCAGACTGTCCGCATTATAAAAAGCATATAAAAAAAGGCCAAAAAAAAAAAAAATTATTAAAGCGCCTTAGACATTTATAGAATGTGGTGCTATGCTATGCGTTGGTTAGAATCATGTTGGAGTGCCATTGACCAAAGTTTTAAAAAAAAGAAATTGAATTAATTTTAATAATGATATTTCTTTTTGCATTTGATAACTTAGGAAGCAAAAATAAAATTATACAAAATTTTTGGAAAATTTTATAAAATTTTGTGCTTTAACTTTTACTTGCAAGCAATTTAAATTTTAATTTATATAAAATTTAAATTTATACGAATTTAATAATAAATTTTATGCCATTTTATATTGAAGAAATTAAAAAAATATATATAAAAAAAAAAAATAAAAATAAAGAAGAAAGCAAAATTCATTAACAATTGATCAACTAACCAACTTTTTAATTAATAGTAATTGTTATGTTACTAAAAAAAAAAAAAATAAAAATAAAATGAAATGAAAGTTTTATGAAAAGAATTAATATTCAGTTTGTTTGACATACTCTCTCATAAAAGTTGAATTATTAGAAAGAAGAAATGGGCTCGAAAGTGTTGGAATGGAATGAAATTGGTAGCTTAGAGAGAAAACAGATGAAATTCTTCTTCTTATATTTTTGTGTATAATATATAAATGTAAGTGTATATGTGATGTATATGTGATCAGAATATAAATGATTAATTCCTTCTCAACTTATTTTTAATTATTGTCTCTATATAGAACTATAGAACAATGTTGTAAATGTATTTGAGCAGATTTAGTATTCTTTAACTTTAACAAGAATTATAACTTTTAGTGATATGGATTTTAAAATGCTGTACGTACAAATCCTTTCTCATGTTAACACTTTTATATAATTTTTCTTCTTCTTACTTTCATTCTTTCTATCATTAAATTTTTTTTGCTTTTTCTCTTTTATAGTTTCAATGCATAAAAAATTTGAAAAGTATAAGGCTTAATTTATAGCTGGACTTATTTAAAAAGGCTTATAGTTTTCCAAGTTTATAAGGCTACATACATTTCTTAAACATTTTTCAAAGTGCCAGAATATAAAAAGAATTATTTAACTAAATATAAATGCAAGTATGGCAGAAGTAGTAAAAAATATAAACACAAAAAAAATCTTATTTTTAGTTGATATTTACACTTAGACTTTTATGATTTTTTCACGCTACACGCTACTACATTGATGTAAAATGTTTATATGAATATATTTGAGATAGATTTCAAATCCTATTATAAGCTTGGTCAAATTTGCCTCTGCAATTGTGCCATAATCAAATTGGTACCCATTGCTTTTAATGTATCAAAATCATATTTGATTTGTTGGTGTATTTTGATCCATGTGTCTGACAAACACACGATTATGATTGACGAGTAAAGAACGCTATATGAAGACCGAAGCCACTATGAAGCTATCACAAAATGGTCATTAAATCTAATGATTTTGTGACATCTCATGAAACTCATAAGCTTAACAAATAATAACATTTTTGAGCTCACTTGAGCTATTTCAAAACCAACTCAAATGTTAATGAGAACGTATAGAACAAATAGAGTTAATTTGTTCTTTTAACTTTAATCATTTCAGGTCAAATAGTTTAAGGCATTTTCTAGTCCAATTATAATATTTGTATATGCTTTAATTTTCCATTATTTTTGAGTAATTAATCTTTTGATTAAAATTACTTAAATTTAGTTTAAAGTTAAAACAAATTTATATGATACACTTATTATTTCTTAATCTCTTGTAAAGTGGCTGCTTCTTGACTTTTAAAATAATTATATTTCTTATTATCGTTGTTGATATAAACCATTTAATTTTTTTGTATTAATTAAAATGTAGATATTTGATAAAGTTCTTTCACTCATTTGATTGAACATTGAATAAAATTTCTTTAGTACCTCAAGAGAGGTACGGACACGTACTCATTTAATATAAACTTTTATTAAGTTACAAAGAAAGCAAAAATAGCAAGAAAAAAATTTTAAAACAAAACTTTAACTTTTTTCTAAAGAGTGTGAGCTCTATAAAATGCTTATAAATATTAAATTAAATAAAGGAAGAAGAAAAGAAAAAATCTTTAAATTTTATATTTCGTCCATACAAAATGAATACATGTAAATGTGAATGAAATGCATACGATTATTATGTAACACTTAGAATGGTACACAAATTAATTTATTTTTCATTTGACTGGTAGATGGTTATTAATGATTTGTCCTTAGACCAAATATAATTTTCTTACAATGCCTATTGAAATATTCTCATACAAATCACTTAAATATTGTCTTTTATATTTTAAAGACGAAAACAAAAGATAATAAAAGAAAAATAGCAAGAAACTTTGAAGAATTTAACGATGAGGTTATTTAAATAAAAGGCCTTTTTAAGTAAATGGGGAATTGTATGGTTAAAAAAGTAACATGAATGTTAAATACGAATGTACAAAAAATATAACTATAAAAATTTGTTAAATATAAAAAAAAAAAGACAAAATAAAAAAAAAATAAAATAACAAACAAATACTTTAGCCGAAGGCAAAAAAATACACAGAAGTTTTTAATTGAGAAGTCCAGCCACTAAATGTTAGTTTTGTTCTTCATTTTTTATTTTTTTTTTTTTTTTTGGTTTTTTTTTTTGAAATTTTCATTTGGAAAAGATGCAATTTTTTTTTTTTTTTTGGTTTTACATACATACATACCTCTCATATAGATATATGCGGTACCGCGCATATTACGCCTGGTTAATACAATTAGATTAAGCATATTACCGATGATGCCCAATGAACAGATAATCGGTAGGATAACACCATATGAATATTCACGTAAAGTTTCAGTGCGAGGATCCTTAAGGTGAAAGGAATATAAAAGAAATATTGTATAAGTAAATTTATGAGATGTAATTCATATAGATTTTTATGTAAATTTTGGTAACACTTTTAGGATTAATTAAATAAATGGACAAAATGTTTAGACAAATGGGAAAGATAGTTGGGCGAAGAAATATGTTGTGTCATGAGAATCCAAATTAAATTAAAAAAATTATGCTAATTATATGTACAGAATAAAACATGGGTCCATCTAAGGTCATTCTCGGTATTTGAGTTAGATTTTGCTTTATCAGAAATGGAAGATATAAAACTTTCACAACAAGTTTTGGTGAGCCATATTTGAAATTTTCATATACAAATGGATTTTTGTTTAAAAATTCCGTTCACTTACTTGTCTGTCCGTTTTTTTTTTTTTCAAAGAAATAATTCTTCAGGGCTTTCAGGGCTTTCTAATGTCACTTTACTTTTCTTGGGTAACATTTAATAATTTTACTAACTGCATGGTCTGTGGTTATACAAGTTACACATTTTTTCTCAGCCTCAGACCATTAAATAGACTATACGACGTTTTTAAAGTATCGAGGCTTACAATAATTTCGATATATATATATATATATATATTTGGTATAAATTTGGTCTTTATATCAAACATTAACGTCTTATTGCATTTCTTGCTTGATGGACTCATAGTGCCCATGATGAACAGAAAATCATAGGGTCTTACAAATTCTTCTTCTTCAAATTATATTACATACAAGAGCAAACTAAATTAAAGACCATAATGAAAGCCACAATAGAAAGAGTAGAATAAAAATTGGGAATTTACCTCATCGATTATATAAAGATCATCTCGTAAATTATCACCCACAGAAACTGAATTAATTATTGTATTATGATCACCACTAATGCTTTTATCAGCAACAGCAGTAGCGCCAGCAGCAGCAGCAGCAGCAGCAGCAGCAGCAGCAGCAGCAGCATTTATATAATTACCATTCACGTTACCATTCAATGCAGCCGATGATGCTATTAGATCATTATCATTTCTTATAACAACAACATTCCTGTAGATTATATTGCTATTGTTATTATAATTAATTATATTTGATGTTGTTGCTATTGATATAGTTGTGGCTGTAATTGTGTTGGCGGTTGGATCCAATTTTGTAAAATTTGTACCCCATATCATCGAGCATAACGTTGCATCCTCTTCGATTGTATAAAATTGTGTTAACATAATTAAAAAGATTAAACTTACACTTACGGGCGCACAGTGACGTGTTGTCGGTTGCTGTAGGATTTTGGTTAGGTTAGGAAAGTTTTAGGTTAGCAAAGTATAAATGAAAGAAATAAAAAAGCGTTAATATAACTTATTTGAGCATTAAAAAATTTTTTTTAAATATTTATCAATCCAAGGTGATAAGTATAAATATAACTGAAAATGTAATTGTATATTTAAAAGAAACATAAGTTACAAAAGGAAAGGACCAACAAAAGCTATCGAAGGTTAAAATGCGTTAGTGCTGTTACTGTTATTTCTTTTTATTTTTATTTTTTTTTGGATTTTTGTATTTTTGTTGTTGCTGGTAAGGGTTGGTAGGTTGGCCTAGAAGATTGCTGATCTGGTAAGGGGATGAGTAATAGTGTTAGTTATAGTATTTGGAGTGCTAGTGGTGAAGAAGTAGAAGGAGCTTAAAATGTTTTATATATTTGTACATTGATATTTTTCTTTAAGATTTTTTGTTTCCTTCTTATTTTATTATATTAAATTTTTTACTAATTTGAAATTTTCTTGGCAATGATTTTTTTATGTGTCTGTTGTAATTGCAGGCAATATTTTTAATTAAACACTCCAGAGATTTTTCTATGTAAGCACTAAACACTTTACATCAAAAAGTTTTTATCTTTTTCAATTGGTTGTTGTTATGGTTGTTGTTGTTGTTGTTGTTGTTGTTGTTGTTGTTGTTGTTGTTGTTCGATATTTGCTCTAAGGATTTTGCTGATGCTGATGCTGCTGCTTCTGCGAAACATTATTTCGTTTTTATATTCTTTCAATTCTCTAAATATTGCTCCCTCTTTTGTGATTCTAAATTTTCTTTTTGTTTACTTCTTCAAGTTGCTTTCTTTTTGGTTAAGTTTGTTTGATGTAATTTGTGATTTTAATAGAATTTTTGTTAATATTCATTTTTGCTATTGTTGATATTACAATTTTTGTTATGCTCATTTGTTAAAGCATTGCTCCAAAAAGAATTGTTAGTACTAATCTTTGTGTTGTTGCTACCGTTGTTATTATTATTATTTTTACTGTTATTGGCAGTTGTTTATTTGTTAAGTTTTATAGTAAGTTATTTAATTATTCAGTTATCTAGTTGTTTGCTGCTTGAAGTCTTGCTTGGGTTCGTGGTCTTGGTCATGGTGATGATTATAGGTGCAGTGGTCTTCGTGGTACAATTTTTTTGCTGTTTGTTGTAAAAGTAACAATTGTTGCTGTAACTATAATTGTAGTTGATAACAAACAGTTATTGTGGTTTTGATTCGCTTCTTTTGTAGGCAACAGTTGTTCTTGCTATTCAGTTGTCATTAAAATTTAAATATTTTCCTTTCACCTTCACACTTTTAACGTGCTGATAAAATATTTTCTATTATTTTATACTCTCTTTTCCAAAGGCTACTTTTACAGTAATCTCTTATGCACTTGCCCTATTTTGATTGTAGTTTTTATTAATTTAATTAATATCGTATTTATTATTTTCTTGAATTGTGCAGAATTGTACTTTATATTGCATTTCTGTCCCTGATGGTTCCATATCTTCCACTTGTTCGATTTGTTCCACTTTTTAATCTTGCTGTTTCATTTTAAAATGATTTTGGTAAAATAATTCAAAGTAAAAAAAGTAATTACCTTTGATGATGATACGCTTTTAAAATGTGTTAATATTATAACGTTTTGAGTTACTGCTCTATTAAGAATCACTTGAAACAAAAAAGAACTGAATTTATTTTTTGACATAATCAAATTGTCAAAATAATTGTCAATAAATGCAAAAGGATTAAAATAGATGACTTTTTTATTTCATGTAGAAATAAAAAAGTCATCCAGTCCATTATCATATTGGTTCAATTCTTATATATCCTACATTATTTAACTTAATACAATTCAAAATTCAAAAAGTTTATTATACATTAAGCCACTAAAAATAAATGTATTATTTGAATGATGTGGAAAAGTTCATATGATATAAAAAGGTCCGTTATGTATCAAAACGTTTAAAAGATTTTTCAATTTAGGCCAAATTTAATATTCATATGTCAAATATACATAAATATATATTAAAAAAAATCAATGACAAATCCTTGAAATTTTAAATGGTTTTATTGAACTTTTTCAGGAAATACATTTCTTTATTAAGCCCAAAAATATGCAATGCCACTAAACAGTTAAAAGTAAAACTTACAAGATAAGTAAATGGTAAATGCTTACTTGGTAAATACTACCTAAGATTTTAAAATGATATGAAAATTTACAACAAGTACAACAAGTTTCAATTTAAAACAAGTTTCAATTTTAGTTCAATTTCGTATGCATTAAGGTCAAGAAATAAAATATGCCCTATCAATAAAATTTAATTAATACAATTTTGCATTGCTAGTTAACATAATTCAAAATGTATGTTATGTTATGTTATGTTATGTATTTTATATGTAAAATCAGGAATGTAATTAGATAAAATAATAATTAAAAGTAAGCATGTAAATGGAAAAAAGAAGATGAAATTAATATTAAGCAATGGGCACCACAAGCAAATAATGTTATTATTGATATGTAAGATTTTATTTTATTCCATATAATTTAATTGATATCAAACAGTGTTAATTTAAGAACTTCATTTTTATAATTAATATTGTACGTATTTTTTTTTCAAAAAAAAAAAAAAAAAAAAAAAAAGCTACTTCCGGAAGCTTTTAAAAATTTCATAAAAACGTTAGACATTCATATAAAATGACGTTTAAATATGATGGAAATTATTATTAGAAAGTAGTCGAAATTTTCCAAAGTGACTTCATATCAGAATATAAAATTAATTGAAAATTTACAATTTAAACAAAAGTCAAGGAAATTGAAATTAAAATATAAAGAGACTTGTATTAAACTTTCGCCAAAATCCAATAAATATTCAAAAAAGACAAAAAACTAAGAAGAAGATAAGTCCAATTAACATTAACAAAAAATTCTTTTAATTAGAAGAGATATTAATTATGCTGGCAATTAATTTTTTTGAACTTTTTTTTCAGCTTCAATAAAAGTTTTTATAAAGTTTTAAGTTTAATCAAACATTTTACCAAGTTTCAAAAAATTTGTTAGATATAAAAAATATCAAAATAGCATATTTTTTTATTTATTATTGTTATCCTTGCTATTTTGTCAGATAACACAGACTAGATTGACTCAATTACATTGAGGATCAACTGACTGACAACATTTTCTATCTAAATGCTGTCCACAAACAATTTCTATGCTTGCAATTTTCTTTACTTTTTTTTTTTTTTGTTTTGTTTTCTCTCAACCATATTGCAACCAATAATTGGAAAATTTTGATTGAAATTTTCATCTCAATGTATGTGTGCAAAAAAAAAATGAAAGAAAAAAGAAAATAAATAAATAAAACGATAAAAAAAGAGGGGTTTGAATTTTAATGTATTTTTCTCAGAGGTATATTCAAACGTTTAAGTTTGTCGTTGGTAAATTTTAAATACTCTAAAAAATTTCCTTAAATCTAAAAAGAGGTATAGAAAGCTAAGAAAGTAAATTACAAATGGAGGAAAAAAAAAACAAAAATATTGTAATATAAGTAGAAAGATCAAAAGAAGGTCGTTACAAAAAATTATTTTAATTGAATTAAATTTGGTACACAGAATTCTTTATTTGAACGATATTTCATGAATTTTTTTTTTTAAATTGGACTTTCCAAGAGAAATGGCCATAAAAATCTTTCAATTTTAAATATTTTTAATAGATTTCATCATGGAAGTGTGTCCTGAATTTAGATATGTACTGAACATATTTAAAAAGTATCAAAAGTGATGGCATGTTATAAATTTTTGGTTATACATAACAGAAGGATGTTTATCCAGTGAGGTAGATATTTGGAAAATCATTTAAAAAGTTTAAAAAGGTCCAATCTATTTTATATTATATATTCATATAATATTGTCAAATATATTATAATGTATTTGTTTTCAATTATTTTGCTCTATCTTTCTTTTCTCTCTCTCTCTCTTGCATCTTCTTTCTCTGTACTTATTTCATATTTGTATATTTAATGTTGCGTTATTGGTTTTTTAAATATTTATATATATATATATATATATATTTTTTTTTTTTGCTTTCTTAAAACACAATTTTTTAGGCTAACAATAGAAACATCATTATCAGCATTATCATCATTATCATTATGATTGTGTTATAGTTGAATTATTAGTATTAATATAAATATAATAATAAATAAAGTCAACTCTCTCATAACGCGTTTATTTCTTGTTGTAAATCTAAATGAAAATGGAATGAAAATTTTTGGACAATGACTGAATCAGCAAATTTATTTTAGATCAAAAAGTAGCGTTAATCATCCATTATCTTTATTTGATGGCGTTACTATCAGAAAACATCAGAAAACATTGTTGCTACTTTTCTTTTTATTAAAACATTTTAAATAATTTCATTTATGAATGAAAATTGTAAAAGAAAACCATCTAATCATCATTTTTAAATTTAGTTTGAGAAAGAAAAATTTTCAAAAATTTAAACAATTTCACATAAATAGAGTGAACAATTCATTTTAATGGAATGGAAAGTGTTATGGGAAAATTAATTCTATGTATAATATAAAATGTAAGTTGCAACGCTGCATGTGTAAATAATTTATTTTTATACAAGTTGTACATTTGTAATGATAATAACAACAACAAAATTATTAATAATAGTAATATTAAGAAGAAAGGAGTATAAACAAATAAATCAAGGTATTACATAGAAATGATGATAAGTAAAATTATAAAAAATATAATTTATATAAAATAAAAGCAATAAATAAATATATTAAAAGTAAGACAAAGTCATAACTTAAATAGCGGACATTACTTTACTACACCTAATAAAAAAAGTCATTCTAAAAAATTATAAATGAGAAAAGTGAAAAATTCTAAGATAAAAATTCTAAATGTTAAGTTTCATATACGAAACGATACGATAAGTCTCATATCAGAAAAAAATTAACTTTCTTTATTACTATTCTGCACTTTCTTCTTCTTATTGTTATCTATTATCTGATCAAGCAATATTATTAATTTTTTGCTTTCACGCCTCAGTCACATCGCTTAAATGCCTTACATTTCAAATTCTGCTGACATTATTCGCGAAAGGCATTTTTCATGGAGTGTTAACTTTCTTTTCCCATATTCTTGTATCATCCAAAGACTGTCAAATTAGTTTGCGATTTAATGTAATCGTACATTTCTTCTATTGCATGGTAATTTGCTAACTGTAATGGATCTTTGTTATTAAAATTATGCCCCACAATTTAATGTAACATATTACACACACACAACACACACACACACACACACACACACACATCAAATAGAATTTAAAATATGAAAATTGGTATATAAGCTACCAAACGATTGAGTCGTGTAAATCACGTATTATATTTTAATTTCCAAAATCTCGTCAAGACTATTGAGTTAAAAGTGCTTTAAGAGTTATAGAAAAAACTTCTAATCTTGATCAGTCTAGTTAAAGTTAAAGTTAGAAGATAATCAAGCAACTATTTTCTCAGTGCTTAGTCTTATTCAATTTCTAGAATAATCTTCATATGCGAGAAATAGTTGTGCCCAATAACCTTCCTCATCCGTTAGTTCAAGTGCCAGCCTAACTTGAATACATGAGGGTAAGTGTTTCCTCAGCGCGCCATTCGCAAACACAACAAATTTGAAAAGTTCCTTTAAGTGAAACAGCATCCAAAAACTGGCCAATTTAGCCAATTTTCTTTAAAAAAAAAAAAAAAAAAACCAAAATTGTTTTGTACTTTTTTATATATTTTCAGTGTGAAGGGGTTATATGGAACTGATATTCCGTAATAAACTATTTTCAACAAACGCTTCAATTCAGATGAACCGAGTAGATAGTGATTTTGCAGCAGGCTTAAATCTATTTAGAAAGTGATTCTGAGTTATTCGCTTTAATAAATTAAGGGTCTTTTTTAAACCGTTCTGGCTCTTACAAGCGTCTGTGGCAAGTGGCGTACGACATAAAAGCTGGAAGTCATTGAAATAATAATGACAATTAATAAAAGTAATAAAATAAGTGACAACAAAAAAAAAATACTATTGAAGTAAGACAAAGTAATAGTAAGAGTTAATTGTTTCCTTTGAATGTAAGAAACAAAAAAAAAAAAAAAAAAAAGAAACATAAAATCCAATTAATATTCACTTTATTATTTTACATTTTCCAACAAAAAGATTACATTTTTCAGTTGTATCTAATTAAATTTTTGATTTGGTCATTTCGTTGTAAAAGTATAATATAATATTTTATATTTCAATGTCAATTCAGTGAAATATAAGAAGCATAAAATTAAAGGTGTCAAAAATTCGAAGCAAAATATTAAACATGAAATTCAATCTTAAAATCCATATTGAAATATAAAATTAATAAACATTATTTCCAAACAAAATTAAAAACCAAAGTATATTTTATATATTGACTTTCGTTTAAGATGAGATATTATAATTCTGAAAATTGCTTTCAGTCAATCAATTTCATATAAAACGTTGTTAGAATTAAAAAAAAATTTTTTTTTTTAAATAACTTGTTTAAATCTCTCTGACATAATATTTTTGATGCCTAATTTTTATATCTATTAAAAACAAAGAATTTTTGAGTTCCTGGAAAAACTTTCCATTTATACTACTCTGTCGAATAGAGAAATATAATGAATCATCATTTCAAATGGCAACATCTTTTTCTTTGGTTTTTATCTTATATTTTGTCTTATTTTGTATCTACTTCTATTGCAGAAAAATTTTTAATATATATATGTTAAAGTATCTTTTTTAGGTAAATTATAATCTTTGACCTGAATATCTTAAATAAAGTCATCAATGTGAACTAAAAGTTCAACCACTTGAAGCATGCATGGTGCCATATCTCATGCCTTAATATAATCATAGAAATATGTTGAATGCATTATAATACAGAATAATTTAATAGCAATGGGTTTCCCTAACAATTTATATGTATGTACATATATATTTTTTATACTCATCATCCAGAATTTGGAAGACTATTAATTTTGTCATTATATTTGTAACACTCAAATTAAAATATGGGAGATCCTATAAAGTATGTATGTTTTTGATTTGCAATAATTTTTGAATCGTATGATTTAGAATTCAATTTAAGAATGTTTGTCTGTCTATACGCCAATTTGTGCGCTATTATTATTCTCCCTTGGTTTAAAAATTTACATATTGAGCTCAAATTTGCCAGACACATTGGAAATTTTTATAGGGAGTTTAGAATTGAAAATGGGTAACATTGGTTAACCTAAAATTATTTATGTAAGTAAATAAAAAAAAAAAAAAAAGTAAAAGCAAAGCTAAAATTTTGTATAAGCAGCAAAGCCATTTATCTATAACATTTATACAAAAATTATGCAAATCACTTACGCCCAACTCTTAGTTATCTATTTTGCTATCTAATGCTGAAAAACTGAAATGATCTCTAAATGTTATCTCGTAATGTCATGGTGTTTGGGTGATAGATATCTAAGATTTGGCCCCAACCAAATATAACTTTGTTACTTGTTTAGGTTTTAGTTTTAGTTTCGTTTTTCGTTTCTTATTTTTTTGGTTTTTTTCTATTTTTACTTTTTAGTTTCTAATTCGATCGGTTCAAGGGATATGTATCATAAAAAATTTTAGACAAATGTGTGCATGCTCAATACATCTAAAATCAATGGTTGCACTATAAATGTAATCATTATTATAAATATAGAGCAATAGCAAAAAATGTTGAAACCAAAGAAGTGAGAAGAAGAGACTGAGCGAAGGACTGCGCGAGAAAACTTAGTGAGTAAAAAGTGCTTTGGCTTTTGTTTACTTCTTTATTATTATTATTATTATTATTTTTTAGTTTTATCCCTTTGAAAGCATAAAGAAAATTATACGATGGCATCGGTGTTTGAGAAAGGGAAAGAAGAAGCAAACGGGCTTAAATTCATATTTATAGATATTTGCTCAGATGTTGAAAAATGTTACTTCTAACTTTAACGCTTTATTTTTCCTCCATGTTTAATCTGTCTTTTTTTATGCTTTTTCTTCTTCGTTTTCTTTTATTTTTTTTTTTTTTTTTTTTTGCTTTTTCTGTTGTTTATAATTTTATTGCCACTTAACCGTATAATCGAACATTGTTTTCTTCTATTTTATTGTGTACAAAGAAACGAGTGAGTTGTATGTAAAAATGATGAAAGTTAAGAGGAGGTGCCATAGAAAACAAGAGTTGATGGATATCACAGAAAAAAAAAGGAGAACGAAAGAAAGAAAGAAAGAAAGTTCATTATTATGAATGTTAAAGAAATTTTCATAAAGTCATTGTTACGCTACTGATTACATTTTTAGTAGTCGTTGTTAATAATCAGCGTTAAAGTGTTTTGATGTAAATACATTTTTTACATACATACATTCACATTTACATACATATATTTATACATATACAATAAATGGGACGTGCTATATTAATTATAATTTTTTTTTTTTGCATAATCTTCGTTTAACGTTAATGAAAATTACAATCATAATAAACGATAAATATTCTCAATAAAGATAAAAATACAGATTAAAGTAATTGTTATGAATTGAAGGATGAAAATGTAAGGACATTGGAAAAATTTCTCTTTAAAATTATTGCATATTATAATATAGAATTATCAATAAAAACAAAACTTATAAATTTATAAAAACAATTTAAAAAATTTCCATTAGTTTTTTAATTAAGTTGAATTAACAATGCAAATGAAATTTATGTTTTTGTAAGAAATTTAGATAATTTGAAAAATTACAAATATTGAATTCAGAAAACTGAAATTTGATTGTGGCCACTTTTCGAATGTATGGATGTTAAACGCTTTTGAGTTTAGAAAGTAGCCATAAAAAGGCATAATAATAATAAGTATAATAGATTTGGACTCACTTTTAATCAATGTGGGCATGGCTTTTAAACGATTGCGCAAGATACTTTTTATATCACAATTTTTTCGTTTGCATGAATTACTTAAAATTGTTGTATAGATGAAGTCAGCTAGCCAAATAGAGAGTTAGATATGGCTAACTGATTTAAAATGATACTCAATTAAACAATTATTACAATAAACATTTTAATATTGCTTTTATTATTATTATTGTTGCTTTTAGTATACATCTATTTGATGAAGTTAAACGGCCTATGGGGCGTATGATTGATATACAATTATTCAATTCAATTTATATGTTTTTAGAAAAAAAAAGTGTGAGAATTTATTCATAAAAATTTGTTGTTGTTATTCTTGCTTAGGTTGTCATTTCATAAATTGAATAAACAATTGAATAAATGAAAGCCAAATATTCTATAATAATAATAATAATCATAATTTTATCACATGAATTTCATTGTACTATAATTTAATGAGAATGGAGAGTTTTTGAATAGAAAACAACAATGATGTGACAGAATTAGTCCTTTTTCTTTCATCTAATCAAACAATAACAAAACAAAAGCAATAACAGCAAATCATTGAAGAATGTAAAAATTGAAATTACTTTTTTTTATTCAGCCTTTTAAGGCTGAATAAAAAAAAGTTTAAACTGCTTTAAATCGAAATTTACGAATAGCAATGAAAAAAACAAAAAATATTTCTTAATTAAACAGTTTACCAAAATTTTCAAATTAACAGTATTTGCGGTTCAATGAATTGCATTGAAAATGAATATTGTATAAAATTTGTGCATTACCCATTTAATCTATGACATGATGTGGTATAAAGTATCCAAGACAAGACATTATAATTGGTTAAGTTTGATCTATTAAGTAGATTTACATTAAATTGTTTGGTTTAAAAAGTTTCTAAAAAAAAAAAAAATAAATACTGAAAATGTAAGTTTTTGTAACATTGAAAAATAACTTAATCTGGCGTGACTGTGGTTTTACTTTTATATAACATGAATAAACAAACACTAAGTAGTGAAAATTTAATCATACTTCATTTTTTTGATATAAATAGAAAAGGTATTAGAAAAATTTAACCATCTAATTTAAGTTTATTTGATTTTATTTGGAATGACTTCAACATGACAACTAAATGCATGCTTTGAAAGAAAAAAATCTTTATGGATTTATAATTATTATGTATATCCGAAAATTTTGATGGAACAATTGTCACACAATAAAAATGAATTGTTCATACAACAGTTATTTACCATTTAAAAGAAGCATTGGAATTGTGTAAAGTGTTTTTTAGAATTTGTCAAGCATCAATTCATTATGAATCGATCTAACTTTTACGCATTATTCTATTTATAATTATTAAGCCGTGAACTAGGCAATGTCTTTGGTATTTCATTTAATACTTAAAATATGTTACATAAAATATTATAGTTATGGATGGCCAATGTGAAATCTTAGGTTTTTCCTAATAAAATAAAAAAAATTTTGATTTATATGTTTAATCGTATTCTTATCCTTAGCGAAAATCAAAATTATAAAATTAAAATTTTTAATTGTCTCAATTTTTTTTTTTTAAAGTCTTCCCATAAAATGTATAATTCAAGAATGGAATTTCTATTTATTCGCTTTAACTTTATAATTATACGGCATGAAATAGTTTAATAAAATAATTAATAATGATTTTAGAAATTTTACAATTTTAATGATCTTACCTGGCATACTTTTCTACTTTTGTTAAGAATTTCTCATGGGTAAAAGTTTTTTTTTTTTTTAATATGAATTTTATAAATTTCTAAATGATACCTTTTTTTAAGCCAACTTTAATTGCATTAAAGTTTTAACTTAATTTGTTGACTGTTTAATTATTCATTTTGGTTTGTATTTTGTTAGTTTATGTTCCCTTTAATTTTTAATAATTTTAAATATTTAATTATCATTAACTAAATCACATTAATTATATATATTGCGTATTTTTGGTTTTTTGTTTTTATTTTTTTTTTATTTTGAAAATTTACTTCATCAAGAAACTTGTAAAAATATGACTTTTTAAATTTTTTTTATTTTATTAAAATTAGAAATTTCACTTTAATTTTCTTATATGAAATTCTTATACTAAGCTAATTATAAAAAGAAAATTTTCCGATTTTGTATTTCTTTTTTTTTTTTCTTTTGCGTTACATAAATCATTTAAATAGTTTGTAGCAATTTTTTCAAAATATAATTTTTTAGTTAATGAATTTCTATTTATTGCCATAACCGTATCCATTGAATTGAAATTGATAACTGTTTTCAATGTTTAACAGTTACTTATGTTAACGACTTGTAATAACTTATGTTATTCTTTTCCTTTACTGGTTTTTTTTTTCAGTTTTGTTGACACTTTCCTTTACTGTTTGGCTTTTAAGTTTTTTTTTTTTTTTTTTTGGTAATATTTTTTTTTTTTGAAAGCCTTTTAGTACATTTATTCAATGCATTAATGTTAATAAAAATTTGGCAAGAAATGATATATTTGAATCAAGCAAAGAATAATTACAGAGTAAGAGAAATTTCAATATTTTAAGATATTCAGCAAATATTTTCAAGACATGCGCTCTAAAAGGAGCCACATTTTATTTGACAAAAAAAAGTATAAAACAAGAGAATCCGCTGTTTCTCTGTTTTTTTTTTTTTTTTGTATTATTTTGTTTCCTTTGTTTATTTACATGAATAGTGTTTACTAAAAGCCCCTATCTCTGAATGTCGCTGTAGCCAGCATCATGCCATGGCCATCACAATTCTCATAAGTGTTGACAAAAACGCAAATTTCTATGTTTCTATGAATGAGTAGCAGCAGCCGCCGTTGCACCAGCATTTTAAATATTTGACGTTTTGATTATTTGACTGTTGTTGGTTGGTTCATTTATTTTTAAATCTATCTCAGTTCTATTTATATATATGGATCTAAAATGTATGTACAGATTCTGTTATCACGGATTTGGTATGTTAACTACTCATAATCGGCCTTTGTAACATAACGTAAGGTTCATGTGTATACATTTACACAGACATCAAAATACACACGTACACAATTATGGTGTATTATGAGCCCATGGCAAAATATTTAAGGTCATGCATTTTAATCAATTTTGTCTGCGTATGTTTTGATGCTCTTTTATTGTTATTCTTAATATTCTTGCTCTGTTTTTATTATAACAATTATTATGGCTGCTATTGTTATTGTTATTGTTATTGTTATTGTTATTGTTATTGTTGTTATTGTTGTGTTTGAATATTAGATTTTTAAATTTTAAAGTTATAACCTTGATGGTCATAAAGATAACAATAGCAATAACAATAACAAAAAAAAAAAAAATAATAAAATAAAATAAAAATAAAATAAAAGCAAATATAAACAAACAAATAATAATTACAATAGAAAATAATAACAATGAGAATTTTTCAAATTGTTTTGAAAATGATGATGATAAAGATATTGACAAAATATGATAATGTTAATGATAATTTTAATGGAATATGATTATGGTTGATCATAATGATATTTATTGAGAAACAAGGTATAAACAAACTAATGAAATAATCAAAGCAATTTTTTGTGTATTTCCAACAAATGCACACAAAAACAAAAACAAACACAAACACCCAAAACAAATCTCTATGACCTTTGCATTTTGCATTTTGCATTTTGCATTTTCATTAATACAAATACATAAATAAATTTTATATATATATGTGTGTGTGTATGTGTGTATATGCATGTGCGTACATTCACGATTATCACACCACACGAATAATGCCTCATGACTTGTTTATTTTTCTCTATTTGGTGTAAACAATTTTCTTCTTCTTCTTCTTCGTCTTTTTTTTTTTTCTTAAATTGAAATTGTAAGTTCAATTTCAATAATTTTGCTGCGATTTTCATTTTAATTTTTTTTATATATTTTTTGTTTTTTCTAAACTTTTTCTGCTTACTTGTGACAAAAACTTCTTTAATTTTATATAGAAAATATACAAGACATGAAATTTTATAAATAGAGGCATGTTACATATGCATACAGTTAGAAAGTAAGAGAGAGAGAGAGAGAGAGAGAGAGAGAGAGAGTGAGAGAGCCATATATTATAAATATTTCAATTTCGTTTTTTTTTTTGTTCATTTTTAATATAAATTAAATGAAAAAATAATAATGAGAGAAAGGAATGAAAATTAATGCCAAAGTTTACAATCATACAATATCCGGTACGTGATAACTTGCTTTCAGCATTTTTCTATTACATCATTGTTCCAAAAATAAAAATAAAAAAAAGCAATCAAAAACTAACAACAACAACAACAACAACAACAACAACAACAACAAAACAACAATATGAAAAGCTAAGAAAAATAAGTAAATAGTTTTATAAATATGTAAAGGATTATGCTTTGGACATATGAGCATACATGAACAACTAATAAAATAATTCTATTTGGCTTGATTCAAATCTTGAATATCCCTTTTACCCTTTTACAATGTGGGCATGGTTTTAATGTAAGTTTGAGCATTATCATATAAATTAATTTTTCGAAATATTAAAGGCTTTAAGACTTTAAGACTTTAGTGTGAGCTTTTTTTTTTATCTAACGATTTATAAATTTTTATATAACTAAGTAATCTGAGAAACGGCCACCTTTCAGGCCAGCCCGAATTATTGATGTTGATTAAAAAGATTCAATATAAATATTTATTTTTTGTATGTTTTATGCTGCATGGTTCTATACTAAAAAAAAATATATATATATATATATATATAAAAATTTTGAGAGTTAGCGAGAAAGAGATAGATAATGAGAAAGCATTGGTGTAACATTGAATGATAATACAAAATTTTATATTCAATGAGAGTTTCAGCACAGTAGTTATTTAAATTGAAATCTTTTGCAATCTCATGTAAAATTACAATGAGCAAGAAATAGAATGATTTATGGTAAAAGTTTGCTACAAAAAAGCAAAATATGTTCATAAAATAGTTGTAAATTTTGTGAGTTGAATTGTAAGAAGAATGGTCCAATCGTGCTTTATGGTAATACGAGCAACATTATATGAAAATTTTGAAGAGACATTTTTTAATTTTGTTAGAAAATTTTTAAAGTCAGATAATGACATAGAAAAATATTAAATTTGCCTTGAGATTATTGAGATAAAGAAATTTAGAGCTCTGAAAATCTTATGGTTAAGTATTTTCGTTAAATTTAATACGAAAGCTGCTGAAAAGGACCAACCAAAATGACTTTTCATAAATAATTTGAAGATCTAGATTGTCGGCATTAAATTAGATTGTTAAGAAATGTTATATTGAAAAAATTGCCTTACAAATTAATCGATGAAGTAAAACTTGTTCAAGAATTTTGAACATAACGGCTCTTATAATCATTTAATCTTCAATTTGATTTTTGTAAATCTTTCTTGTTGTTTAAAAAAATAACTAAACTGCTTCTATAAATCCCTTGATAAAGTATATACGATTTATACAAATTATCTAATTTATGCGATTTAGATAATTTTTATACAATTTTAATAACGACCAAAATCTAATAATAAACATTATGAGCAAATAATTAATAATTTTTTTTTTAATATAAAAAGGTAACAACTTTAAATAAAATATTTTGATTAATAAAAATTCAAAATAAATGAAATCTTAATATTTCTATAAAAAAAAAAAAAACTAACTCTCAGATTATTTTTAATAAATCACTGGAACTTTTCAATGAAAATGAGAAAATATTTCGCAAGACAGACTTTTATTAGTTTTAATCACTTTCTTCTTTTCTTCTTTTTTAAAATTATACACATTTTGTTTATATATGATAAAATTTTACATTTTATAAATAGTTTCTTTTTCTTTCTCATTCTCCTTTTCTCTTTACTCCTATGTCTTTATGATATTTTGCTTTTTTTTTTTGCCTTTTTCGATGCATAACATATTTGTATTGTTTAATAAGTAAATATTAAAAATAAAAGTACAATGTAAAACAAAGAAAATACTATAAATAAAATAAAAAGAGTAAAAAAGAGAAAGAAAAAAAAATTCACCAAGTGCCACCACCTAAACATTTATATTGCTTAACAAAGTCACACTGTTACATTTTGTTGCTCCTTTCCTACACTTTCACTAGCCATTTACACTTCCAACTTCCAACTTCCAACTTCCAACTTCCATTTCCATTTCCATTTCCATTATGAACTATAAACTATCACTACAAATTTTTTTTTCTTCTTGTCACACTCTCCCGCTTCTTCTTATTGCATGTTTATTGCTTTTCATTACAAATATATGTATTTATATGTATGTATGTATGTGTGTGGTTATGTATGTGGGTGTATGTGTTTAAATGTACATATATAAGAAATAGTTAGTTAGTTAGTTAGTTAGTTAGAGATTGTGTGAAGCGTCTCTATTTAAATGGTTACATGTTTAATGAACACGTATAAATATTCTTGCTTTTTTTTTTTGTATTATTTTTATTATTTCTGTTATTGTTATTGCTATTGCTATTGCTATTGTTACTCTTCATGAAAATATTTTAATATTTGGTAGGTATGTTTTGTATTAATAATAATGGATAATAATAATAATAATAATAAAAATGGATTCTTAAATGTGTATGTATGTATGTATGTGTGTATGTGTGTATACCTATGTATATATGCCTATGTGATAGACTTGTTCATTCATATAATATAAGAAAATTTACCAAAGTTTTATATATAGAGCAGCTATAGAGGAGGAGAGAGGACAGACAGACAGACAGACAAAAGTACCAAAAAAAAAGGTATATATTTACAATGAAATGAAATGAAATGCAACCTTTTTCAAATAATATCAAATGGATAGACTAAAAAACATACAAACACACACACACACACACACACACACACACACATACACACACACATACATTATATCAAATTATATATAATAAATATTGATATTTTTATAACTAAACAAATATACGAATACTAATACAAATACTAATAGTAATTGTGATAGTAAAAGTGTGTTTACGTATGTGTGTATTTGTTTTCATGTATGACTATTCAAAATTATAAGGATTAGATTTTATATTTGTGTAGGTATCAAATCAAAAGGAAAACATCAAATTATTTTATATATCTATTTTTTTTTTTTGTATTTTATGTGTATGCATAAATTTTTATATAATTGTTTACATTGGGAATGTACGAATACATGTAGAAAATGATTTATAATTTTGATATGTAAATAGCACTTTCAGTTAACTTACATGTAAATTTCTTTTAAAATTTTTTTTTAAAGTGGTTTGGTGGTTAATCATTACTTTGTAAGAGTTAAGTCGGACGTCTCGTTTTTCCCACACCTATTAATCACCAGCAGCATTCCTCTATTCTTGGCCTCCTAAATCATACCTCATAAGAGTCCTATTATCTGTTGCTGTCTTTGTTTGTGAGGGCATGGTTAGGATAGAGGGTAAAGGAGCAAGAGGGAAGAGAGGGCTTTCATTGTGCGACAACCAAAGTGTGCAGATGAGTGAAAAGTGAAAAGGGATCAGACGTTGAAAATTATTAAATGGTCATTCGATGTATGACATTAAAAGCTATCGGACGTGTAAATGAAAAATAATAGAATAAATAAAAAATAAAAAAAAGAAAATAAATAAATTAAAAGAAAATGGAAGACTAATGAATATGGTTAAAGTGAAGATAAGTTCAAGAGTAAAATCAAAATCAGTATAAGAAATCGAAGCTAAAGACAAGTGTTGGAGTTTTATTTTCTGTTTTCCATAACAAGTGTCCGAATCGAGTGTCCGAACGATCGAGTTCCTTATTTATATATCTAACTTGGTCTGTGAGGGAGACCATAGAACCCTGGCGTCCCGGCTAAGTTTGACTCAGAGCGTTAGGAACTAGTGTAAAGTACTTTCTTATTTCCTTCTAATCAAAACAAAATATTACAAATTTTTTTTTATAAGATTTTGTTTGTTTTCTTTTTCCATTTGTACTTTTTTTTAAGATTTATAAATAAAAATTTAATGTTGATCTCATTTTAATTAGATTTATGGCATTTACTTGCCAATATCTTAAATATTAAGGTAAAAAGATTTAATTAACCTTATAAATTTAGGGGAAACTTTTTTGACAACAAAAGAAAAGTCTTTGATCTTTATAATCTTTTTTTTAATATTAAGCAGACATTTCCTGATGGCAATAAAGGATAAGGCTTTTACGAATTCTTAAAATGAATCAGAGTAAGTGGCTTATTTACGTTAATGGCAATCTACTCGTTTAGGAGTTTGTTCCTGTGATTTTGTGCCTGGTTGCCTTAAACCTTTTCCTTCTTCATTTATTAATCTTGATAACCAGTCTCGATATGCTGAACATTTGAATGCTAATATTTACATTGAATCCCCCATCTCTTTCTTTCTCCGAGCAATAACAATATATTAAATGCTTAATTAGTTAACAACAATTATGAGATATGTTGCTCTATCGTAGTGCCATACACGGTATCATAAGTTGAGCATACCTTAAGCAAAGTATTGTCATGGCAGCATTATTCAGCAAAATATTGAACAAATTTAAATTTATATCATAAAATATTGTAAATTGTGTTAGCCAAGAATTTATTAAGTTAAGTGTCACAAAATCAAGATAATAATTTATTTTACATATATAAACAAATAACATATAAAATCTGTATGTGCGTATGTTAACTGAATACAATTGGCTAATAAAATCAAGCCTTAGAACTTTAAGTGAGCATTAGATTCTTAATACACAAAATGCCAAATTTTTTTTAAATACTTTTTAAAATGGTTAAGTAGAAAATACAATAACAAATGAATACTAACAGCTTAAGAAACAGATTATTTTATAGAAGGGAATTTAGAAAGAAATTGTCTTAAAATAAGTTAATATTACACGTGGCAATACAAGATTTTACATTTTACAGAAAAAAGTCAAACAGAAATAAAAAAAAAAAAAAAAAAAAAAAAAGAATGATTGATTAAGATTTATGGATACTTAATGAAAATGTTTGTTGTTGTTTGTATTTTATGGTTAAAATGGTAAAAAAATAAATGCAAAAACTCTCTTAATATTTTTATTTCATAAAAGATTTAATTTTGCGAAAATTTTCATTTAAAATGCCAGCAAATCAAAAATATTTTAATGTGTTTTAGTCTAAAGACAACAAATGAAAATTATTATGGATAAAATTGAAAGACTCTTTTAAAAATAGAGACTTTTGTAACAAAATCATTACACTTTTATTACTTATCATGTAAAAAAATGAATGTAGTTTTCTTCAAAATGGTAAAATTTTTGATTGCTATACGTTGTCAATGGATCTTTTCAAATTAAACAAAAATCGAAATTTTATAATTTCTTAAATGACTTAAGTATTTTGTTGTTGTATATTTTTGAAGGAATAACAATCTGCCAGACGTTTATTTAATTCGAATTTTGTATTAAACGCACTTCATTGTTTTTTTTTTTTTAATTTTTAAAATCCTGCTGCTTATTCCTAATTTTCTCTTCTAAAAATCTTAATTTTTTTCTAATTTGTTTTTTTTTTTTTATATAAATTTTATTTCCTTATATTTTTTGTGTGTGCTTTTGTTTTGCCGTTACAACAGAATTGCTTGGCCCCTTAAATTTTTATACGGAAGTATATTCTGCTTTGTTTTGCCATAAGTGTTACTAAATGACACAAAAACAAAAAAAAAATCGGAAAGCTAATTGTAGAAAAATAATCAAAAAAAGGACCATGGTTTGGCGTAGTTTTGTGTTTATCTAATGTAAAAAGTTTGACAAAAAAAAAAAAAAAACAAAAACAAAAGATCTTAATAACTAATTTTTATTATTATTATTATGGTTCTTCTTCTTCTTCTTATTCTTCTTCTTATTGTTGTTGTTGTTCCTATTATTATTATTATTATTGTTATTGTAGTTATATAATGAAATTTATCCAGAAAATTTTTCACAGTTTTTTCATTGCTTTCACCATCGTTCTCACTTTCTATTTCACTCTCTCTCTCTCTCTCTCTCTCTCGCTCTCTCTCACTATCTCTGTGCATTAAAACCTTAATATATAATCTTTATTTACACATCTCAATATATCTATTAATGCATTAGTGTTCATAAGTACATTGGTAAATTTAAATGTAAGGATAAATGCCAACAACAACAACACCAACAACAATAATGAGAACAACAATAAAAACCAGAATAATAACATCAATGGCATTGGCATCAAAGGGCAGCATTATTATTATTGCTGATAATTTATCATTCGTTAGCTTAGTAAATCCTGCGTATATTTACACATACACAGATGCATTTACATTATGCAAATTGTGGTATATGCATTTTTTTATAATAAGTATAAGCATTAATACAAGTGGTTAATGTAGTAGATCTATCATGAATTATACCAAAAAATGATACCAAATTATTTTTCTACATCAATTTATTTATCTGTCTGAGTATTTGTTTATTTGATGTAACTTCTTATCTAGTAAAGTCATAATCATCACATATCATAATTTCTATGCGATATAGTTCTTTTTAAGCTTTCTTTATTCTGTCATTTCAAACAGAGTTTTGGCAGAGTTCTTGCAACTCATAACAATACACGTAGAGTCGTGATTACCGTTATATTTCAGATTTAATTATGTTTGTTGATGGAGCCATCTGTCACTTTAGCGGTAAAAATTGGAAAAATTATTTTTTAATTTTGTATAAAGATTAGAAATATATAAGAGAAATAAATTCTTTCTCTATTTTATGATCTACTTTAAATGGATAATTTGCTTTTGCCCCCTTTTTTTTTTTGTAATCAATTAACGCCAGAAACAGGAAGCCTCCAATAACAATAAGTCTAAGAAGAGGTCTCCAACCAAATATACGTGTATGAGTGTAAGATGGAGAATCAAATTATAATCGATTTAGGTTTTTTTTGCGTTTTATTTTTGATGTGACATCAAAATATCTATAATGGGCCAGAATCTGTTATTTTCTTATTTTTTAAAACTGTTGTTATTTGTTTCTCAATTAAATTTCCATTTAATTTTTATATAATTTTTAAGTACTTGCCTCAGCATCAGTAACAAAGTAACAAAGTTTCCAGATGTATCATCACACTTAGCTTTTGCTGAAAATTTTAAGATTCCTTAAGTAAATGTCATACATCAATTTTTGATTAAGTTCTTAAACTATTTGAAAAAAATATCATTCAAGCAATTTTATTGTCATATTGATTTGCAAAAAAAAAAAAAAAAAAAACAATAGAAAAACTACTTTTCATATGAAAATTTTCACAAAATTGTTTTTCTTTTTTAAAACAAAATGTTTCAGCACAAATTTTATTTTTCTTTTATGTTTGATGCACCTTCTTAAATATTTCATATGTTGTTCTGCATAATGTTTGAAATTTTTTTTAAAACTTTTAATATTTTTTTGAAACTATTTTTTACAAAGTTTTAACAGAAAGCGAGCACATAAAATCATACGCCCTGTAGGATTTCAATTAGCTGTTGAAAATTATGATCATTTAAATTATGAAATACATGCTCTATCTCATTCTGATATATATATCTATTTATCTCATGCTACATATTAGGAACACAAATGAGCAATTCCTTAATTATTTTCATTTAATACTTGCGGCAAAATAAATGACATGAATGATGAAAATGGTGATGATGATGAGAAATTTTTTTATATTTATATTTTATGGAATTTTTTTTTTATATTTAATTAGAAAATATAAGTAAAGAAATCCGTTGAGTCAGTAGTTAAAGATAATTCCAGTTTTATTACCTTTGGGTCCATTTTTGTGGACACATTTTGCATTAATATTGTTTAAGGCATAGCCATAAAAATTATTGAATGATCATTGAAAATATTTTTAAAAGAATTCCAAATAATTTGAAAAAATTTTCAACTTTTTCTTGCTATATTCATTTTTTGCCGTATTCAAGAAAATAAGGAGTTAAGAAAATATTTTAAACAAGTTACTGCTTATTGGTGAAAATAGTTAGAAGACTTTACCAATTATCACGTAACTTTTTTGAAATTAATTTTAAACGGTACTCTCAAATTTGAGGTAAATGTGCCTTCAATTTTGGTATTTTGTAATTTAAAATTACAAGAAAAATTTTAATAATATCAAGTAATAAAATCAGTTTTCTAAAACTTTAAAATTTTTTGGAAATTCATTTAACTGAAGTAAGTAAAATTAAAGAAAATATTAAGATTTATGAAAACATGGAACTTTAGAAAAATAAAGAAAATTTTAGGTAATGTATGAATGACTTTGAATTTTCGAACTCCTTTTTTTGGCAACAATTTAAAGTGAAATTATTTAAATAACAAAAATTTTTTAAATTTCATTTAAAAAAAATCTCAAAAAAAAAAATTAATTATTAAAATAAATTTTTTTTCTTATATCATTGAATTTTTATTAAATAATAAAAAAAAAAGAATATATAAAATTAAGTTACTTTTCATATTTGGAAATATTTTAAACTTTAATCTACAATTGTAATAAGTATAATAATAAAAATCATGAACTGATATAAAAATGTTATTACAAATGTTAAATATTGAATACTTGCAACATTTTTGTATAAGCAACTAGACCAAAAAAAAAATACAAAAAAAAAAAACCTTTTTAGATAAGTTTTTCTAACAACCAACATTTTTAGGTATTGTTTACAAAATAAACAACAACACAAAATAAAAAGAAAATAACAAGAAAAAATAGAAGTAAAATAGAAGTAAAACAAAAGTGAAACAAGCAAAATATAAAATAAAATATAAAATACTAAAAATATATTTTACTGATATCGACACTAAGTGAATTTCATATTTGAAACATATGCATATAAAATAATAAAATAAAAATAATGTTAACAAATATCTGGTTATATATTACAGATGTTGTATGTAAACAAAATTTTATATTGTTAAATATTGTTAAATAAATAAAATACAAAAAACTTATGGAAAATACAAAGAAAGCAACAACAATTATCAAAGTTTAAAAGAGTAATGATTGTGTCAATGGAAGAGAATGGAAGAGAAATGTTCATGTACAAGAAGTTGGGACAAGGGCATGATTTTTGAATTGTCTGCATTTATTAATTTTATTATTGGGGAAAGGAAAATGAAAGACAAAGAGTCTTGTTTTATTTTAAATGGAAATTGCTTTATAACTAAAATATTTTCAATTATTAGACTTTTTTATAAAAGCGTACTGTTCGATTAATTGATTGGCTTAATAAATTGGCCTTTTTGATAATACTTGGGTACTCTAATAAAGATCCGTTTCACATGTAACTTAATTTATTATATTACGCTCTCTAAAGGATTTAGAGTATTAAAAATTCTAAAGGAAATTTAGAAATATGTTTCTGTTTAGCTGCTGCTCTAGGGCTTAAATCCTAAAACATTTTTGGGTTACGCAAATAACTTCTAATATATATTTACTTTTATTTGATTGGATATACAACTTAAAATTGATGTGGCACGTAACTAAAAGTGATACCATTTCAAATAAAATAAATCCGGTCTTTATAGGTGCAAGCAAATTAACAATTTCTTGCTTACCGCTTGTGATTGTTGTTATAATTGTAATTTTACAATTTTACAAAAAAATTTTCACCAGGAGCCCAGAATAATAGAAAGCAAATTTTGCAAAAAGATAAAAGATTTTAAATGTTTATAACTTAAGAACGTTTGGATCGATTTTAAAAAAATGTATACCAGTGAAAAGCGGTGAAATTTTTTTGCCACGCCCAATTGGTTATTGATATATTTAAATACTAAGTTTTGTACATTTATTTAATTAAGTGAGCTCTCCACTATAAAAAAAATCATATAAAATGAAAGTAAACGATTCGTCCTTTCAAATGAGACAAGTTTGAAATTAATCGTTTCAGCTGTTTTCAAATTATAAGCATCTGAATAATTCTTTCATTTTTAAAAAATTACAAAAAATTACAAATGTTATTTTGCTTATAATTTGAAAATGACTACACCGATTAATTAACTTTCTATCAGTTAATTAAACGGGAAATTGTGGGAAAAATTGTGAGAAAAATTGTGGGAAAAAGGAAAAAAAAAGGAATAAATTCAGTAAAACGCATAACTTACTCAAAAATATGCATTTGTTAAATTATGATGATAATGATAATGATGATAATGATATTGATGATTGCGCTGATGGTTGATGGTTGGCGGGCTCATACGTCCCATATAAAACGTTGAATGTAAAAACAACTTTACGTTCTTATTATAAAATAAAAGTAATATTAAAAAAAAAGTTAAAGGAATCCAAACACAACAAAACTGAAAATGAAACTGGGGCATAGAAAAGTTAATTGAACAACAACAACAACAACAACAAACAAAAGAAGAAAGAAACTTTTGTCAAACCATAGAAAAAGTTTCTTGCATAATCATTGACTTTTACTTTTATTTTTATAACCGCCATAAATAACATGACGATATAATTCATTTTTAGAATAATCATAAGAATAGCAACAACAAAAATTCAGCATAAAATGAATTATGGGTAATGGATTTGAAACGTAAGAGTAAAATATTTCAAATCATATAAAATGTTCAAATTTTATTTTGTCATACAAAATACAAGAAAAAGCATCGCCTCTTGTTTATTTTATTTAATAATTTTTAAAAAAAAATATAAATTTATAAAAATATAAAGCGCTTCAGAAAAATATATATAAATGTGAGAAATGTATTCTTTAAAAATTGAAGTAGGAAAAATTTTATTGCTTTTTCCGATTTTCTTTTTTTTTTTTTTAATTTTATTTTTTTTTTTTGAGGCGATGATATAAAATGGCATTATCGCTTCAGCAATAAAAAATAGAAGCAACTCAAAAGTAGAGCAAAATAATTGACCATTTCTATTTGCAATGTTGTTTGTATGTATGTGAGTATGTATGTTTGTATTTCTCCTTACGCTGACTCATATTTTCCAAAATATTTTCCTTTTTATTTTTAAAATTTTTCTTTTTCGTTTTGATTTTGTTTGTTCCAATTTCAATATTTTGATTTTGTTTTTTTTTTTTTTTTTTTACTTTTTTCTAGCAGACTTTTTCTGTTATTATAACAAAGATAAATAATGGGATTTTTGTTTTGTTTTTGTTTTTTTACTTGGCTGCCATTGCTGCTGTTGCTGCTGCCGCTTTTCCTTTTTGGTTTTTATCAAGTGAATGTTACTTTTTTTGTGTTGTTATTGTAAATAAATCAGTAATTGTAATTGTAGTAGAAAATGTGATAAATCAAATTTATTGTAGACAAATTATATTCATCTTCTTCTTTTGCTTCATCATCATCATCATCATCATCATCTTCTTCTTCTCTCTCTTTTCAATTTCTTTCGTTCGCTCTGCTTCTTCTTCTCTTTTTCATATTACCATCTTCTTTACAAATCTCATCTATTTATTCAAAAAATTTCAATGTATGTAAATCCCTAAAAGTATGCTATGTGAAGAATGATTAAAGGGAATAACTTAATCTAAAATTCACAATTTCATTGTAATGTTTGGACTAACGTATCTACAAATTTAAAAATTAAAATCACAATCATAAATTTTTGATAAAATTTTTAATCAATTTATTTTTCTGTCTGTCCATCTGTGTATAACAATAATGAAGATTCACTGAAGGAAGGATGTGAAGGAAATCTGAAGAATTGCCTCGTTATCTTGAGATTTGATAAAAACACAACATACACAAGTTAATATTGAAAGTGAATTATAATAAATCGGTAAAAGAATACGCCCTCAATAAAGTCTTTTACTGGGAAACAATTTCCATTTTTAATTATTTGTAAAGCATAAATCGTTATACGCTTTTTTCTTTATAATTTTTTTTTTATAGTATTCTTTGTTATTTTGCTTTATTATAGCAATGGGAAATAGCTAAGTCTGTCCAACATGAAATAAAACGAAAAAAAAAACCGAGTTATTAATTATGGCTTTTTTATGTTACTTGTTAAAATTTCAGTTTTTAACAACTTGACATTACTTGACTCAGTTTGAGTTAGTTTAAATTGAGTTGTTCTAATGATTGAATAAATGAATTATGATTAAATGAAGGAAACCACTTGTTATTGATCATTCATAATGATGATAATAATGATGATAATAAAGGCCATGATATGAATTATGTTAAATGGCTAATGTTTGATTGAAACATTATTCTAGTGACTTGGAAAATGCCATTATTATAAAAAGTGCATGTAAGAGAGAGAGAGAGAGAAAATAAACAACAAAACAAATAATTGATGTCCTTTTAATGAATTTATTATGAATTCAGTGATTTCGAATTTTCTGTATTAGAATAGAAAAATGCGTTTAAATGTGCTTGATAGCTTGATAATTTTTTATGTTTATTTTCATTTTTATTATTATTTTTTTATATATATATATATATATATATATATATATATATATATATATGTATGTATGTATGTATGTATGTATAAAACATTTTCAACAGAACAAATGCTTTTAACATGATTTTACAATTTTTCGCCCAAGTGCAGCAACATCTAGAGCCAAAGAATGCAATAGAGCAATATGTGTGTGTGTATGATGATGGTATAATGTATTAATATAGCTATTGGCCATTAGCCTATTTGGCTTTAAGCAATAAAACTTAATGTATCAAATATTAACAAAATGTTTAATGTTGCTTTAATTCTTATTCTTAATGCTCCAAACAAACGTATATTTTCTATGGTTTTTGAAATTTTTTTTGCATATGATTTTTTAGGTTTTTTTTTTTTTGGTTGTTGTTGTTTTACTTAAAATTTTTATGTACTTTTTTTTTAGCTATTTTGGTTTTTAATGTTAAATCACATTTATTGTAAAATTGTTTTAAAATTGTTAGGAGTCTTGATAAAAATGGCAACTAATAAGAGGAATTTGTATTTAAGAATTTTTATACCTTTGTTTTTATTATCTTTATTAAAATGCGAAAAATTTAAACTTTTATGTAGTTTAAATTAGATGAGATTAGTCAAATTTTACAATCTCTCTCCATATAAGTATTTTTATGAAAAAAAAAAAAAAAGAAAAATTTACAATTTTTTACTTAAAATCCTTAATTTAGCCCATTAAGTCTTGATCTAAAGTTTACACCAAACAAATTTGAAATTTCAGTTGGAATTTGTATTACAAAATAAATTTTATATTAAAAATATACTAAAAATATTTCAAAAACTATTTTTGATCATTAAAAAAAAATTCCTATTATGATTTTTCTTTTTCTTACTTTATTCCAAAATAATTTTTACGAAATAATAAAATAATCGTCTTAAAACTCTTTTGCTTTCATATTTCATAGGAAATTTTCTTACTTTAGCGCAATCTCTAAATAGATTTTCAATTTTCACATTAGTTTAATCGATTTAATTAATATACGATTTTTAACTTGATTAAATTTCTTAAATTTTCCTTGAGAATTAAATTATAATCAATTCAAATATGCTGCTGAAATTGCTAGAAATCTGTTGTTATACTTTAAAAGAAATTTTTAAGTAATTTAAATAGTTTAAGAATTTTATTGTCATTTTCTTTAAATGTAACTTAAGATGCAATCAAAATTTGAGGCGAGTTATTTATTAGTTTTAATTTTCCCATTTAATATTTATTGTGCTTTACTTTACTGTCATTTATCTTATTTATTTATATTATTTATTTTTAATATTATTTTTGTTTGCCATTTCATTTTTATAGTGCAAATGATATCTGCCATTTGATATTGTTGGTTTTAGTAATTGTTAGCGCTGTCGCTTTATATCCTTTATACCCATTTAAGATGACACCGATTATGATGATAGAAATAATGTCAGACTTAATTCATGTGTGTTGGTGTTTGCATTTTTTTCGCTTTTATTTGAATTTTTTCTTTTAGTTTTTCATTTTTCATTTTTCATTTTTCATTTTTTTCTTGCTTTTATTTTTATTATTATTATTATTATTATTATTATTATTATTGTTGTTGTTGTTGTTGTTGTTTATTCTATTTTGCACTTCCACTTTCACTTTCATTTGGCATTTTTATAATAAAACACATTACGTATGCGTGGCAAATGTGCTTCTTCTTGTTCTTCTTCCTCCCACCTAAAAAAAAATCAGATATTTTAGGAAGCATTCTTGCGTTGTGTGTGTGTATGTGTGCTTTTGTGTAATTTATGTTTAACAAAATTCTTATCATTTATAATGGATATTTTCTTCTTCTATTATTTTCTTTTTTTTTTTTTTTTTAATGATAATAATGCAATAACGAGGCAGTGGAAAGAGAGATCGAGAAAAGAAATGAATAAATAGAATTATGCGCATTCCTCAGTTTAAGTTATGGCAATTTTAGGAAACTATACTATTTGAGTAGAGGACAATCGAACGCTATTTCTTATATCCTAATAAAAAAAAAAACAAAAAAAAAAAAAAAAGAAAAGAAGAAACAAAAACATGAATAATGGAGAAAAGCTGAGAAATAAAAGAAAAAATTATTGAATTATAATGATGAATTATGATGATGAATCAAAATGTTGTGAGCAGTCTGTTTATTTACATTAAAATAAATGTATATAAAAACGTTTTAGATTTATATGAGACTATCGGCCGGTCGCTCTGTCCTTCTAGGCTATTTTTTTTTCTAGGATTGTGTACATATTAAATCATTATGGAGATGCATAATTTTACGAGATATTTTCAGATATTTGTGTCTATTAAACAATATTGTTAAAATATTTATTTTATATAGAAAATCATTTTTCTTGTGAGTGCGTTAAGAATTTAAAATATTTTCCAATGTAAAGCGACCATTAAATTTTTTTTTACTATCACAAAATCTATAGAAAAATTAAGCAAATGAATTGTATAGATTTTCCAAAAATTTGTATAATCTGTAATATTTGAAAAGCTTTAAAAATTCGCAACGACTTACAAGGACAAATTGTTATTAAATAATTCTATAGCCTAAAGGTAGGCAATTGAAAAAACGTTTTAGCATAAAACGAAATAAACTCAAAACTTACTTAAAATAATTTACTTAAAATTAAAGTATTTGTGTGAACAATGTGAGAAATTAAAAATCAGCTTTAACATTAACATCTGAAGTTTTCCCAGATCGATATAAAGTTAAGTATGTGAGAGAAATCTTCAGCATAATGCTGGAAAATATTTCAATTGAGATTTGGGGCTTTAGTTAAAATTTGCATTGTTTTTATTTATTGTTATAATTGGGAATAATAAATAAATAATAAATAAATATAAAATAAATTAGCAAAATTATTATGATTTCCATTTCAATTGGACAAAACGAGTATGGCAATCTTTTGTGAAAAGAAAGCAAAAAAAAAAAAGTTTACTTGGTCTAACATCAATAATTTCTCAATTTTATTTTCTGATCTTTTTTTGTTTATAGATTTCTTTTATTTGTGTTTTATTTTTAAAATTCATTATGACTTTCGCTATGACTTTTATTTAAATAATGAAAATAGAAAGGCTTTCTTCTTGAATTTATCTATTTTCTTTGGATGCTTTCTTTTTGTTTACTTTCCTTATTATTATTATTATTATTATTATTATTATTAATTTTTTTATATTTATTAATACAATTGTCCTTGTTATTGTTATTATTATTGTTATTGTTGTTGTTCTGTTATTTTAAAATACAATACAATTCATCAATCAATTTTAAGTATTTTCCAATTGATTGGGTCTTAATATGGCAAATAAATCACTTTCAACGTGATCTTTCTATATAAAGCCACTATAACTATCTCACTCCTTACTTCAACTTTCCCATTATCACTCATTCACTCATTCACTCATTCACTCATTCACGTTTACCTTTGCTTTGCTTTACTTTGCTTTTCTTGTTTATATGTACATGATGTTTTTTTTTATTTTTATTTTTTTTATTATTTAAGTTATATTGAAAGTTTTAAAAGTTTCAACAAAACAAATAATTTATTATTTTGTCGTTATAAGTAACCTTGGCTAATACGAAGTGAGGATGAAATGAAATGGCATTAAATAAAATGACATGAAATGAAATGGCATAAAGTGAGTTGAATGCTTCTAAAATCATTCTAAAAATGTTGCCAATGAATATTTATACCATTCACCTAAAATTTATGGTTATATACATTTTGTTATTATGTTTGTAGAAATCTTAATATATCAAATCCTGTATGTCCGTCTATTCGTGCGTTGTTAACATTCTTTTGGTCATAAAAATTATTATATCGAGTTTAAACTTTGCAGAAGTATTGGAAAATTTTTCAAGCAGCTTAATATTGAAAATGCTAAAAATCGGCCAAGAAACATGCCCAGTGCAAGGTAAACTGAGATAACCTCAATTCTTTAAAGTAAAATTTGCTGGCTTTTTTTTTTTTTGGTTCAACTTTTGCAAATTGTAAAAGTTAGAAAGCTGATATTTTATACAAGTGCTTTAAGCACTTGGTCTACAATGACTTTTCAAAAAAAAACATATAAACCGATCAAGCTTACCAGAAATTATTAAATACCATGTTTTTGCTTTTACTTCTTTTATGCTCACATTTTCTATTTATAACTCAAAAACTGAAATAGTCTCCAGTGCCATAATTTTATAGTGTTTGGTTGTAGGGCATTTAAGACTTGGGTCTAGCCAAATATAATTTTCTTACTTATATATTTTATATTACTTTTTCAAATATAGATATTTAAATTGATGAGGGGAAAAGAATAGTCAAAAGAAAAATATTCTAGACTGTTGAACATTTAGTGATGTTTATATGGAAAAAAAAGTAACTGCTTTATGGGCCGTAACATGTTGGTCATTTTAAAACATTAAATGGTCTTATCAAATTCATATGCATTACATGTTAACTTAGTAACATAAAATGGTCTCCATTGAAATTTATAAAATTCCCATGATACTACATGGACAAGTTTTTTCCCTCTCCAAAAAAAAAAAAAAAAAAAAAAAAAAGAAAAATAAAAAAAAGAATAAGAATTTTATTTAATCAATATTTTTTTATTATCTATTAAACACTTTTTACTTTTCAGTGTAAACTGAGAGTTTCAGATGTCAAATATCGCAAATAGCCTTTTTAAAGTTTTTAATAATCAAATCAGGTGCGTAATATTTCAACAAATACATCTGAACCTTGACATTAGTTTATACAGAAAATCGTCCCAAAATGTTTATATAATAAATTTAATATTTTCTTAAAAGTTATCAAGCAGAAATTATTATGCTTAAAAAACATACCAAACTTAACTTTATATCACTTTTATCATAAGGCTTATTAAGACCTCTATCTATGCTTAGATGTTCCTACTCAATTCAACCAGTAATATACAGTTAGTGTTTTACATGCACACCTGCCTTGACGGCTTAATTGCATGGTATACAAATTGTACATTTGATCGCTAGCGTTGGTAGACACGACACATCACGTGCATGCTACCGTCACGACTAGCTTCCAATTTAAAGCCTCTATTGCACCTTATATACATGGCTTAATCCTTGATGTAAGGATTCGGAGTCTTCTTATTACTCCCCCGGCTTAGATTAGCTTAGCCCCATAAGCCTAAACAGCTAGCCATTTTATTCGGGAAATGGCACCCTGCTCGACAAAACATAATAGTGGAACACAAAATAAATATAATTAGGTCGAGCTACGTCTACGACATGGGCACCACAGCCCCCACGGAGCCAATCTCAACATCACCACTTGGGCAAATATGAAACTGGTGATCCCGTGGTACCAAATTAAATCTTTGGATCGGATCTCATGAAACTCATGATGCCCCCTGATGGCCATGGATCAAGAACCATCTCATAAGCCACTCCCAGTTGAGCAGGTGCTTCTCGGGACTGGTTGCCTCCATCCTACCAGTAATTTGTTAGAATTTTCGCTATTTTAAACATTTTTAAACAAAGTGAGCCAGAAAGTGTAAACTACTCAGGTGAAGTTATTTTTATCATTCGCCACCTGGCAATCTTTTTAAATCAAGGAAGTAAGAAAGTATTTGAAAGTAAATTACGCTAAACATTTTAAGATTAGTTGATCAAATATAATGAAATTTTAAAAATATGGTTTTATTAACAATATTTCTTGTATCAAACCGGCCAATTCCGACTAATTCAAGTGTTTACGTATTTATTCATACATAGTTTAATAAAAGCATTAAAATTGATCGGGTTGAATCATGAAAACTTCAACTTAAAACTTCAATAATTTTTTATATATTTGTAAGTTTCCATAAGTTTTTTCCATAAGTTTTTTGAATATTTCAGTTCGTTGCATTTTGAAGAGAAACTCACCGGCACCGAGAAACGTCTGTTCGTATTTTTTTTTTTATTATAGCAAATATTTTGACCAAATTTACAGTTTGTCATTATCTAAGTGATAGATAAAATGTGTTGATTATTATCTTTGTAAAAACTTCTTTTATCCATAAAATGTTGATATGGCAGTTATTTTTAAATTTAATAAATTTTAACATTTATTAAAAAGCTTTACATGTAACATGATATAATTTCCCTGTACGAAATGTTATAGAAGAAATATTGGTAAAATAAATTTGAGAATATTATAAATTAGAATTTGCTGAAATTTATAACGCAGACCATTTTAATAGATAGTTCTAAAAAGTTTAAATCAAAACTAGTTAAATTTTGCATGAAAACTTTTTAAGTTTTTCATTATTCTTTATTAAGTTAAGACATAAACCCTAATAAGTATTGAATTATTGAATGTTGAAGGCTTAAATTTTTTTTTGAAATCTTTTTAAAGAAAATTTGATTTTTTATTGGAATTTTTAAAGTTCAATAAAACACTAAACTTAGTAAAATAGTAAGTAAATTTGTTTGAAAACTTGTAGAGATTTTATAGAAAAGTTTATGCTGTTAAAAAAAGTATGGAAGCAATAATTTGAATGTGAAAAAAAAAATAGTTATATTTAGAAAAGAGTTCGATCATTTTTATTAAATCAAGTTAATTCTAATAAAGTTTCGTGATTATCGCTTTTTTTTTGATACAAATTTTTTCATCCGATCAAGATCGTTTAAAAAAAAGTTTATTTAAAAATTTTTTAAATTTATTTATATACTTTTTTTTTTATTAATTTATTAATAAATAAATAAATGCATCATTAATTTAGTCTTTAAGTCTCCTAATTATCTAAGAAATAGATTTTTTCAGAAATTGATAAAATAAAATTAAATAAATTTTTATAAATAAATCATCATAAATAAATAAATAAAAAGTAAATTAAATCACAGCCAAATAATTATCATTATGAAATAAGTAAGAACTTGTTAGGGTGGGGCTCTCAAATATCCCACATCACTTTGTCTTATTTGATAAAAAAGTTAAAAAAAAATAATTATTGAAAAACAAATTAAAAAACTGTAATGTTTTAATTACTTCAAATTTATTTGAAATTATTAAATGGGAAGGAACTTCAAAAGTGGAGTGATCTGGAAGAAATTTACTAGACACATTTGTTACGTTAAAGTATAGAGCAGTGCCAGTTTTCTTTAAAATATTTAAAATGTATACAAAACCGTAATTTAGTTTTTTAAAACGACTTTTTTTAAAAAAAAAAAATTCCTAAGTTCCATTAACTTTTATAACAAATTTACATGAACGGACATCAAACAGACAGACAGACAAACAGGTTTAATCGTTTTGCCTTTTCTTTGTATTTTCACAAAATATGTTTTATGGAAAACTAAGGAATAGAATCGTCCTATAAATATGTTGAATAAATAATGATTGTAAAGTGATTGTAAAAGGGAAGACTACGAGACATTTTTTTTAATGGATAAAATCCCTTATGCTAAATAAGAAATTTGTATTTAAATGAGTATCAGATTCGATTTGATTAGTTCGATTTAATTGATAGTGCGATGATATTTCACTTATTAACCATTTATTTGGAAATCGTTCATTGTCACGTTCTCGATCACGTTTACGTTCACGTTCTCGTTCTTGAATTTTATGTCTGATGTGGCGTCGTAATATTTTCCACATATTTGAAATATAATTAAAATATGCATATTTAGCATATTTCAAATCGACAATATTAACTTCTTCAATTTTAATTGATTGTTGCATTTCATCCTCATTATTATCATTATAATTATGTTCATTATGATTGATATTATGAAAATGTTGTTTCTGTTGATATTTTGTATAAAAATTTAAACGTTTTCTCATCATTTTTCGTGTAATGATTGCTAATTTTTGTGTATTATTACGCGGATATGAGCCATTAATAGTCGTTTCTAATTCACATAATAATCTTCGAGCACTTATAAGCAATTCATTCAATTCATAAGTTATTTGACTGGCATAACGCAATCTGTTAAAATCCCATTCGAATTGTAAATGGCTGAGATAGGCGAAAGCAGCTACAAATGTTTGCATATTGCGGTACCAACGTTTTAACGTTATCTAAAAGAAAAATATTTTAAAGAGATAAATCAAAATAAAATTGGAAAGAAAGTAATGGAGAGGGAAAATAATGGAGAAAAGGAATAGAGCAAGTAAAAAAAAAGTATATTTAGGCGGGCAACAAATCTTAGATATCCACAATCTAAATTTGATCTGAGCCCTTGTAAAAATTTTAACCTTTAGACAATCAGTCTCAGAAGCAACGTATTGGAAATTTAAAAAAAAAAGTATATTTAGGCGGGCAACAAATCTTAGATATCCACAATCTAGATTTGGTCTGAGCCCTTGTAAAAATTTTAACCTTTAGACAATCAGTCTCAGAAGCAACGTATTGGAAATCTATTGGTAAATATCTTTGTCTTAGACAAAAAATTGGGGGCGCTAACTTTTCAATATTTTTGTTAAATGTGAGGCCGATATCTCAAGTTTTGAGACTAGAAAAACATTTACAATAGATGAATGAGCTTATTGAATATTTACTATTTATGGGTTCTTCAAGACTTCTTTTTTTTTTTTTTTTTTTGGTATTGAAAACATTCTGACAAAATAATGATCTCTGGGTACCAAAAATCTATATCATTATAATGCTTTACTATGATAAAAAGGTGTTACCATGTCTCGTATGTTATGCTTTCATTCTTTCTCTAATAAAATTATTAATACAATAAAATGTTTCATCATTATCCATGGACATTTGTATGAATGAATGAAGACTAAAACTCAGGTCCCCAATCAAGCTCAATGCTTTTTGTTTCACTTGTTGTTGATGCTTTTTTGATGATGAAGTGATGTTCTTGCTATTATTATAATTACTATTGTTATTATTGTTGTTATTATTATTGCTATTGCTGAACTTATGATTAAGTGCAACAAATCAATATTTATGCTCAACGTAAAAACGGATATATATGTATGTATGTATGTGTACATAATCAGAAAATTTTTTCAATTTGATTGATTGATTTATCTACGGATAATATTCATACGCTTAAAGCTAATACATATATACATTTTACATTTTATATATATTTTATATAAAAACGCACATATATTCATGTTATAATCATGAAAGCAACACATGGCAAAAAAGAAAAGTTAGACGAATTGAAGGCAAATGTGGAACGTAAATGTGATTATGCAAATTAGTTGGGTGGTTGGTTAGTTAGTGAATGTTTAAAAATTTTTACAACAAATATGCATATTTTTGCATATACACTTAGATAGTCTTCCTGCATGAAACCATGAAACCATGAAACCATCAACACTAACAGTGTAACCACCATTGCCAACGTCATCATCGCCACCTTCCAAACATCTAACTAAAATCAAAAATACGTTTTATATATTAAAAGAGACATCTACACACACATATACCAATAGAAAGAGATAGATTTTGGCATTGGATGTATAACAGAGTCAGAGAGATAGAGAGAGAGATATATATATATATATATATATATATATATATATATATGGAGAAAGAATAAAAGCCGGTTTGAAAGGAATCTTTTCTCTTCTGCATAACTACTATTGAAAAGTTGATTGTGCTGCTGCGTTTTGCTGTTGCCTTTTGTTAATATTGCTTCGCCTTGTTAAAATGGCAGACAACGTTGTCGCTTTTGCTTTTGTTTTTGGCTTTTTATAATTTTTACGTTTATTTTATTATCGTTATTATTATTATTATTTATCACGTTGTCATGTGCCTGCTCTGTACCATTATAGCCCTGAGGGCGGTGATTGTCAAGTTAGCGCATACCTAAATCTGTGTACATAAAAAACAAAAACAATTGAATAAAATTGGTAAAATAATTATACTTAGCTATGGCCAAATTTTGAATTCACACCACTTAGACATTGCATCGTTCTAGATGGACGCATCCAAAAGTGTATTATTTTCTAAGTTTTACTGGATGTAACTGAACTAAACTGAAGTGAACTAAACTGAACTAAACTAAACTGAACCGAATTGAACTAAACTGAACTGAACTGAATTTTTGAAGAGACAATTTTGGTAATATAATTCGAACAAGTTTTCGTTATTTTAGTTTTTATAGGTCACAAGCAATCAATATATAAATGCCGGAAAAAAATGAAAAAATTCAACGTCTTAGAAATTTAGGAAGTAATAACCAATTTTTGGCATTTTAGATAGGCAGTGGAGACAGTGAAATAATATTAAATATATAATGACAAATATAAAGAAGTAAATATGGCTAATTTGCTTCTTCTTTTTGATCGAAAGTGTTCTTAATTTATTTGAAAAAGGTGGGCGCAATTTTTGACCGATTTATCAAAATCGACTTATATGCAAAACTCTTCAGTGTTTCTGGGAAACTTTCATAGCGCTATTTTGCACAGATAAATATGACCAAATTAATTCAAAATTTGATGCTAATTAAGAGTACATATAATTTATAAAAGATATGAGGCATCTTACTGGGTGTTGAAAAAATTTTTGATAGGAAATTTAAAGAAAGCCCAAAACAAAGCAAAAACAAAATTAGGTAAAGGCTTTCATTAAACATTGAACTGATCATGATGCCAGCAACTGTCGGAATAATAAAAGGAAAAAAAGAAAAAAAGAGAGTAGATAAGGAAAAACGTCAAAATATCAGACTAAAGCTTCCTTAAATCATCGTCAATTCTAAAAATCGTCAACTCTAAAAATCATAAACTATAATTAATAATTGGAATGATTTCTAATTTAGAATAAAAAGAAGATTTTTGCATTTCTTGAAAAGTAAGGAATCAAACTTTGATAGAATAATAATTCCATGCTAAAGAGAAAAATATAAATATAAGTTTTTATAATAAAATACTTGAAAAGAATGAATATGGAACAACTTTATATTTATGTTCATTAAATTGAAATTTTCTTTAATTTAGATTAATGGCCATTAATTACAATAATAAATAATGAAATTCTATTTGATATAAGAAAATAATTTAATAGTGAAAATTGATTGGAAGAACAGAAAGAAAAGCAACTACCAAAAGCTAACAACATTAAATAGATCATAATAAAATAAAACTTTCTTCAAGAAATCCATGTTGATGATGACAATGTTCTTTCTTTCTTTGACATTTTTCAAGGTGGTCGTATTTCAGACATTGATTATATTTTGCATTATAATATTTATATATTTATATAAGAAACCTTGAAACCGTGAGACAAAGAAATCATCTATCATATTCACTCCCTTCACATGATAGAAATGTATTCATATGCAAAAGCACGTAAAATTTTGTTGCCATGCACACTAAACGTTACAGATGATAAGGCAAGGTAAAGAAAAGAAAAAGAAGAGGATGATGAGGAAGAACAAGAACAAGAACAAGAATATGGCAATAGTAAAACTTCTATGAGCCAACAAGGAGCAATTTTATTCGTGTCTATACATAATTTTATAAAATTACACACACACACTCTGAGAGGCAGGCATATATTTTATGAGAGCATGAAGAAATGGTACAACAACAATAAATCACGTCGACAAGCAATTCACGTTGGATTAATTAAAAAAAAAAAATTTAACAATAAAAATTATTTAATATCTTTTCAAAGCGGCAACTATTCCGCTCATAAGGACACATATGCACACACACACACACACACACACACACACACACACATACATACATACACACATTAAAATAATTTTTAATAATTTTAGTAAATTTTAATAAATTCAGAGAGCTTCAAGTTTAATAATTAATCGATAGCTTATTATCGATTTTTGTTAAAGCATAAATTATCAAATAATGAAATACTGAATAAAAATATATGAAAATAATTCTAAATAAATAATGAACATTTTGCATTTTAATTATTTTGTTAGATTAATTATACTTACTGTAGAATTATATTTTAAAATTGGTAGAAATTGATAACGTTTTTGATGTAAACGCCAAATGGTCATGTCATGTATATCGATCGTTTTCAATGTTTCATTTATTGTGCGATATTCGGCGCCAATTGAACGGCGCAATTGATTTAAATACTAAAAAAAGGAACGGAGAAGAAATAGAAAAGAAAAGTATTAAATGAAAATATTTATAAAGGATCAAAGGATTAACAATAATTTACTTAATATATATTTATTTTATATTGCTCCATAGAGGCCTTAAGAGTTCAACAATGTGAAACAAGTCGTGATTTAGTTAATCCATAAGTTTGAATAAGCAGAAAATTTGAAAATGTTTTGCTTGAGTCTTTGTCCATTTAATCGCTTATTTTTATGTTCGATTAAAGATTTGCCCGGTAGTTCGACTTTCCGATTATCTAACTTTCGAATTTTTGACTCTTTAATTGTTCGACTGATTGATTGTTGGATTGTCCGACTAGCCATATATCAATATTTTTTACCACTCATCTGTCCATCTGTTTGATTGTTTACTTGTCCAACTGTCTTTTATTCCACTTTACCAATTTTTGACTAACTAAAAGTTAGTTACTTTGCACTCTTCGACTGTTCTGTTAACCTCTTATCCGGTTGGCCGACTTTTCGGCTATCCAACTAACACTCTGGGCGTTTTTTTGACCGCCCATTTGTGCGTTAAAAAATAAAAATAAATATTCCTATAGACACTTTACATAGGTAACATGAAAAGATTAGGTACGCCTAAGTCTAATAGTTGAAATCTATCAAATTTTTAAGTTATAGTTAAGAAAAAATTTTAATTTATTTTTTTGCTTATTATACAACACGTTCTTAATGGCGAATACTTATGATTTAGCTCCAGTGAAACATTGGATGATATTTCTTTTATTTTTTAGAAACACTTACATATCTAATTGGTATCCTTGTTATAATATGATTAATATTATCATTAGTATTATCATTAACAATGTCATCATGATCATTAGCAGTATCATTATCATTATTATTAAATGTGTACATTGATGATACTTTAAATACACCGCCACATGGATTAAACCATTCAACGGCATTATGAATCATATTTGCATTGTTATCTTCATTATTATGTTCATCTTCATGATCATCATTATCCATATCATTATCATCATCATGGTTATGATGAATTGAAATTGAATTGATGAAATTGTAACGTTTTCGTTTGCGTTTAATATTTTTTGTTGATTTCTTTGTAAAAGTTCTTCTCAAAACTGTATAAGAATTATTTCTTTGTAATGATTTCGTTTCCATTATTGTTGCTGTTGTTGATCTTATTGCTTTCAATGAAATATTATTCAACTTTAAATGTATGAAATGATCATCTTGTGTAGAAGACGTAACGTATAATAATTGTTTTTGTTGCTCATCTGATCGATAAAATTGATAATAATTATGTTGATAATGATTTTGTTGTTGTTGTTGTTGTTGTTGTTGTTGCTGCTGCTGCTGCTGCTGTTGTTGTTGTTTATAATAATATGTTAGAATAACATTGGTATTGGTCTTGGTAACGGTAGGTATTTCAGTAGCCATAAATGTAGTTGCAGTTCTAGTTGTACTTGTAGTTGTAGTTGTAGCTGCCACTGTTGCTGTAACGGTAGCTGCATTAAAAGCTGTAACTTTCAAATATGCTGGCATTTGTAATTTAAATTTTATGATTATAGTTATAACGATTATCAAATAGTGCGTTATGGAGTGTGAACGTCTTCTTGTAATATGAACATCATAATTATTATTATTATAATCATTATGATAATAATCATTATAATTATAATAATAATGATTATAATTATTAATAATCATTGTATTATTATTATATTTCATCTTATTATTATAAAGATTGCAATCATTTTTATTATTATTATTATTATTATTATTGTGTTTATTATGTTGGTGAGATGTATTGTTGCTTTTTGTAACGCTATTACTGCATCATAATTTTTGTTTACAATTCAAATTAATTAAAGAAGAATTTATTTTATTAATCTCATCCAAATGCCGATCATTTACAGTTTTGAGTGTTGCCGTTTTTCTTATTGTTGTTGTTGTTTCTTGTTTTGTAAAGACAAATCGAACTGATGTATCTGCCATGCAAAAAATTATTGTCAGAAAAAAAATAAAAGAAAAAAACTTTATTTCCTTTTTTTTTTTTGTTTTTCTACCAGTTTTAATTTAATAAAATCTTTTTAATAAATTGCAACAATTTTATGCTTGAGCATTCAATTTGAATAAATTGTCTTAAAACAATTGGAAAAATATTATGCTTACCAAAATTCATTAATTCTAACATTCACTGTACACCTTTGATAAATTACATGTAAAATGATAGTGATGTAAATTAATGGTCAATAAAATGCAAAAAAAAAAATAAATAAATAAATAAATAAAGAAAAATAGACTCAACCAAAAAGAAAATTGTTCCGCTTTGCTTTTTTGTTATGATTAAATGTTGTTTACGTAACAATGTCTTGCATTAAACTGATGTTGTATGTCAAAATTCAACAATCACATACACACATACACACATACACACACACACACACACATACACACACACATGCACACACATACATACACATACATACATACATATGCACGCTTTATTATTATGAAATTTTTACTAAAATTTATAAAATCAATTGACTTTTGCTGCTGTTGCCGTTGTTGCGGTTATAGCTATCGCTATTGATTTCAATGCCTCAAGAAGTGTACAAGTAAAAGAAAGGTGATGATATGATAAGTTTAAAGGGGTGCAGGAGTATTATTTAGATGGTGTAGTAAAAGGCGGATAGAGAGGAATGAATCGTCAGCAGCATTAACTGATTAATGCAAACTTCATTTATATAGCGTTATATTATGCTATGCTATGTTATGTTACGTTACGTTACGTTACGTTATGTTATTTTATATGCATATAATATGCATATGCCTGCATTAAGCATGTATCTCTAAACAAAAAAAAAAAGAAGAGAAAAAAAAAAGAAAAGAAAAGAAAAATTGTGCAAGAAAGTAAAGGGAAAATAAATGTAAAAAAAAAAAAAAAAATTCAACAAGAAAATGTTCGGCAGCATTATAAGCCATCAATACTCAACAACTCATTATTATTATGAGTAATTTTTACTTTTGTTCTTTCTTTTCTTCTTACATACATTAAATTACTGAAATGTTTGTATAAATTTGTGTCTATGTATGTATGTATAGCTGTGTGAGTGATAAGATAAAGCTTGTTATATCTTATTCGTTAAACAATATAAAATTTTTTTTGTTTGTTTTTTGAATGATATGTCTATGTGTATGGGTATGTTTATGTGTAGGTTTATGTGTAGACAAGCGTGTCTTGCATTCGCCTTTAGGCAAAAACATTCTTTAACGTTTTTTTCTTTTTTGTTTTTCGCCTTTTTCCTTTCTGCTTCTGTAAAAAATTTTTCTATTTGTTTGTGTTTTTTTTTTCTTGTTTTGTTCCTGCTTTACTTTTCTTTTGCTGCCTTTAACCAACAAAGAGATGCAAAAATCAAAGAAATAAAAAAAATTAATTCATTTCATCGTATTAAATTTATTAATAGTAAAAAGCAAACTTACTTGTATGCTACATCATGGAAAATTGTTTGTAAAAATTTTTGTATTTAATTTTAAGCATTTTTTTTGTAAACATAAAAGTTGCTGGTAAATTTTTGTCTTCTAAGATGATCCAAAATAACAACAACAATAATTATAATAGAAAAAAGTATAGTAAGAATAAAAGTTGCCTTAGTATAAAAAAATTTTATTTAAAGTAAGTAAATTCATTCAAAAAAAACGCACGACCAAGCAGCCATTCAAAATGACGTGCCGATTTGTCAAATTAAAGGGAGTTTATAGAAGAACAATGAGCAATTTCTGGTCTGAATGTAAATAATGACAATAAATATTTGACTAAGCTCATATTTAAACATCTGAATTAAGCCAAAACTTTTTGTGAACGTTTAATCTTATTTTGACTCTTTACACTTCATTGATTTTTGATATTCGATTTTGTTATCTTCAATTTTTTTTTATATAAAACATGTCACAATCTCTTTTCGATATAACTCTTTTCGATAAATTTTCTAATACCTCAAATCACTTAGCTTGCTTAACTGAGTCCAAATCTAAATAAATCAAATAGAAGCCATGGCGTTGTCGTAATAGTAGTCTGATTTTGACCAAAATAATTCTCGGTATCTTTGGGCTGTATAACAAATTTCATTTAAATAGCTTCTAAATTGTATAGACAGATGGACAAACATGCTTAAAGGAAGTCAGGAATTAATTCTTAGTTGTTTGGTATAATAAAAAGTGGTTCTAATCTCAAGGCCTTCTGAATGTTACATACAAACGCACAAGATTTTACAAAAAGTATTAAAAAGGGTTTCTAGTTTTTCTAGTACTTGACGATTCATTCGCTAGTTATTAAGAAAAAAATCAAGGCAGCAAAGATTGATACATAAGTGACTTATTTGTATGAAATTATAAAAAATTTTCATACTACCCTCGTAACATTTGCTTTTTTTAATAAAATCTGGTTGCATTAAGCTTTTGAACATTTCTTGTTTTCACTTTTCTTTCTTTTTATTTGGTTGTTTTGTATTATTGCTTTTTTTTGCGCATTTGTTATATATAAACAAATAATTAAATATATTATTTAATATTTATATTAAAATAAAAATAAAACCAAGAAATCTTATAACAACAATACAAAAAAAAAAAAAGAACGGAGCAATAATAAGATGTGAACGAGAGTAATTAAAATTATTATGCAAAGATCATTGTCAAGTTTAAATAATAAAATAAACAATGGCATACAAACATATTTATTTATATGTTTATATATTGGTTGGAAGAGCAAGTGAGATGAATGATAAAGTAAATATATCAAATGAAAGCTTTTTTAGATGCAATCAAGTTTTATAATTATTGCTATTTATAAAATGTAAACGCAAAAGTTCAACTAAACGCGTTCATTGACATTTTATAAAACAAAACAAAAGCTTAAAAAGAGAAGCAAACATATATATATATATATATATATATATATATATATATATACATTTTATAGTAGAAATTTTATGAATGAATGAATTAAATGAAAACTGTGTCAGTGATAATGATGACAAGAAAAATAGCTGCCACTAAATAAAAACATTTTGTTGCTCCTGCTCTAGCTAAATAAAAAGAGAGTAAAGGAGATGTTGAAAGGAAATATACTTACAAATAGAGATAAATATATTATGAAGGAGAAAATTGAATAATAAAAAAAAAAAACCAAGAGAGAGAGAAGAAAATTATATTTGAGAAATGACCGTGATAATGAGAACAAGCCATTGAAAAGCTTTTTGATATAGAACACCATAGTTGTTGTTATATTTATTGTTGTAATTGTATTGTTGTAATTAAACTGTAAATGCCAATAAAACAGACTAATGTAAAATGTTTGCTTTTAATTTTCTAATTCTACAAACAAATCACAAAAAAAATTCTTATGAAATACCGTTGAATCATTCATTTCTCTTTTTTTTTTTAATTACTATTTTGGCTTGTTTTTGTTTTTAATAAGTTTTTCTCTTTTATTTTCATTTTCTTTGTTCGTTTTTGTTTCACTTTTCTAAAATTTGAAATATGTCACATCCCATGCAAACTAATACGAATTTGTTGTTGCATTGTGGCACATTTTAAAATGTTTTGGGAAATTTGCTTTTAGATAAATTTGCCATTAAAAATTTTGAAATGCATTCAATTTGTTAAAATTGAATTTGTTATAGGAAATTGATATTTAATGATAAAGAGATCAGATTAGCATTGAATATGAATCGCTACGGCTCTCTTCAGCCTTCTCTATAACTTAGTGCCAGACTAAGTTCTTTCACGTGAATTAAACATTGTTCCGATGCTAAAAACTTTCATGTTGGCATTAAAAATGATTTAAATTAATCTCTTGACATGCCTGCAAAGCCGTTTATGCTTAAGTTTTTTTTTTGAACTCTGTTTTTTGGAGAAAATTTTCATCAAGAAAAAATTTTTTCAATGCCTCTGTGCAAACATTTTCACGTTATATGTTCCTAAAATTAATCACGTTTAACAAATTTAAAAAGGCGAAACGTTTTGATTACTTAGCTTTTTTAGGTCTTGCACTGTATGACACGTGAGCAATAAGGCATGAGAAACTGTTCCAGAATTTAGCTGACTTTGTTGCATTAACTATTTTAAAAGTTGAAAAGAATTTGGTCCATTTTAATAATCTTTTTTGAATTTCTATGTTATGGTTATTGCAGTTACCATTTTAGCCAAATAAAATATTTATTGCCATTTGTTGTTATTGTTGTTATTGTTGTTTCTTTCTATTGAGTTTTATATCATTTATAAAAATTTCATATTATCTTTGTTTAGCTGCCGATTTGCATGGATCATGCATGATGGCGCCGTTTTTGAGCTTTATGTCATCTTTAATTTCTGTTTGTTTAATTTATTAAAATTATTTTTGTTGTTTTTTATTTTTTTATTTTTCAAAGTTCCAATTATTTTATGAATCATCAGACATCAACTTGCATTGATTGCAAATTGATGTTAAATGTCGCCAAAACAAAAAAAAAAAAAAAAAAAAAAGGAAAACGCAAAAGTGACAAAATGAAAATTATGTAGAAATGAATAATTCATTCATGAAAAATTTTCTGTTTTTTTTTGTTTTTATTCCAAAAGTTGATGATAAGCAACTGTATAATTAAAATGTTTTCAATACTTAAATTGAGGCTTCATAAAGTTGGTTAAATATCAAATTTTTAATTAGTCAAAATACAATTATTCAAATCAGCTGGCAATTCTTTAAAAAATAATTTACCATTTCAGAATTTGCCAACTGTAACATTTGCCAAAGCATATTTAATTTGTCAGAGTGCCTTCATAATTACCCATGTAAATTCAAAGCATGCTGAGCCGTGATATAAAATATTTTATTACGCTGCTTCTGTGAAAGTCTTAATAACGATTTTAGTGGCTAATGCAACCGTTATCTGTATAATCATTTCATTTTTTTTTTTATAAGCATAAAAATTATACGTATCGAATACTTTAAAGTGGACTATCAAAACGTAAGCTCACTCCAACTAAAGTTAAATATATTTTGATTTTCAAGCTATTTCATTAAGAATGCCAAAAAAAAAAAAATAATTTTTAATAAAAATTGTTCAAAAAAAATGATGGTTAGGCCAAATGTTGTACATTTCATTTTTCTACAAGAAAAATATCTTGAGATACTTTTTCCATAATAAATCCTAACAATAAAATTTTTAATGCTTTCATTCTTCTTTTTTGAAAAGTGTACACTTTTTTTTGCACTTAAATCTGCTAAACTTGATAATTTACACAATTTTATTTATTTTAGCAATCTTAATAATCTTGATCTGATTGATTGCCGTCATTTAAGAATAAAATATTTTAAGGAAAATGTTCGATTCAATTTCACTTTATTATATTAAAAAATTTTAATTTATATCATATAAATGGAAAATTTTAGTAAGTAAATCAAATGTGACAAAATGTAATTTTTTTTTTTGTGAAAATTTCTAAGATAATTTTATGTTTGTATTTTTCTAATAATTATTCAATTGACCCAGGTTAGGTTTTCATTTATTTATTTGCTTATTGATTTTCTTTACAAATAATTTCTCTTGTTTTTATTTTTAGAATTTTCAAATTATTATTTTACATGGATACCCTGCACCAGTTGTTGGTATAATAAGTTTGAGTTAGTGCCAATTATCTAAAAATCTGAAAGAGTTCTTTTCTATATCCGATTACTCTTCTCATTAATATTACATTTTAAAATTAAACTTGTTTTAACTGAAAACAAAAAAACTGCCAAATTTTTAATTTAAGTTTTAAATTGGTAGATTTTTCATAATGCATGGCGGCCGTTAAACGTTCAACAACATCAACAAAGCAGTGTAAAGCATTAAGAAATCACTTCCAACGATTCTAATATTTTTTATTAATTTTCTATATTTAATAAGTTGTTTGTATATTTTTTTTTTAATAATAAATTCTTGTTAATGACACTTGATCATTTTTATAACAACCAAAACCAGTTTAAAATTTATATCACAATTTGTATCGTAATTAAAATACCTCTCACAAAAATAAATATATAAGTGATATTTTATTAAAGATATTTTGTTAAAGAGAAATTAAAGAAATTTAAAATATTATATGTATTATGGAATTAAAGCCATTTTGTTTAGTTTTATAAATCGCAATATTAATATTGATTGATATTTTGAAAAAGTTAAAACTTTTTAATGGATAAAATTTGCTAGCTCAAAAATATTTAAAATCATTAATTAGTCATATTTAAAAAATTCTTTTGCTTTTTAGAAAACTATTTAAATGCAAACTTTGGGATAAATATTTTTATATATTACTTACAAAAAATTTTTTAATTTAATTGTTTTAAGAAGCTCAATTAAATTGCCTAAAATAGAGTTCTATTAGCAGACTGATTATAAATTACCTTAAGTGTAATCAATTTATAGAATTACTCAATAAGAAGATTTTCTCTTTATCAAATCGATCATAAAATGATAACAAAATAGTTAAAGTAATTAAAGCGAAAAAAAAAGAATAATTAAATATGAAATTTTGGGCCAAATCTTGAATACCCGCCAGTTGGATATTTCATTGTAGTTTTGATATTGATCTTTAGCCTTGGACTTTCAAATGTAGATAAATTTTTGAACCGTGTATATAAAGCAACTAAATAAGAAATTCAGAAATATTCTAGAGGGAAATTTCTAAAGGGAAATTTTGTAAAGAACTATCTTAAGAAGTTTCAGTTTTTCTTAAATAGATATTTCCATTTTCCTATTAAAAATGCCAAATAGCTTTAAAATATCTGATAAATTATATGTAACTATATCAATAGTTATGTTAATTACACGTGGCATGTCGAATTTCTTTGAAAGTTGTAAAAGGTTCAGGTAATATAAATATATTATTAAAATTTGGCCGATAATTGCAAGAATAAACAAAAATAAAGCCAATAAAAAAAAAACAAACTGAATTTCTAAATTATGATTCATTAATTTTATAAATAATTGCAGTGATTATTTAATTAACTTGGATTAGTTTTTAAATAGTTTTGTTAATTATCTTGCTATTTCCCTCATTTTAATAGATAAATTGTACAGATAATGAGCCGACTCCCATTCCATAGAGTGAATGGCAGTTAGTGAAACAAAGATGGTTATAATGGTAGCTAAAAATATTTTGAAAAATTTTGCAAATACTACTTTAATTAATTAATTAATTCCTAGTATGATCATTTATTAGAAAAAATTCATAATACTTGGAAAAATTCATGTACTTACAAATAGCCAGAGTGCGGCAATTGTAGCTGCTTCCTATTAATATTTTTTCAAAGCAAATGAATTTATTCTTTTATCGTTTCCTTTCATATTTATTAATTAATTTATTAATCATTTACATATTTAATAACTTATTTATATTGGCTTGACGCCATTAATTAATTATCATTTAATGAATACATTTACTCATATTTTTTTTTTAAATTAATTAAATTAATTGCATATTTAATAGGGATTAATTAGCGTAAAACACATGTGAAATATTTAAACATGATTTTATAAACTTAAGTATCATGACAATTAAATTACAATAAATATGCATAATTCCTTTTTTAACTCCATAAGCAATTTTTAAAGAAAAATGTTTCATATATCAAGATAAATCACATAAAATTGTATGAAATTATTTAAAGAAATGTTTTTTTTTTTTAAATGGAATAATCTCTCTTAGATAATGAAAAAAAAAGATTTATGAAAATTTGGCAATTTTTCACAGTTGTTGATTTTTGAAAGAAAAGTATGAAAAGTCAATTAATTGAGGTATTTTTAATAATATTTAAATTTGAAAACTTAAAAAACAAGTTTAAAAAACTTTTAAAAATTGTGGTGATTTTATAAATTAAATGAATAATTTTTGTATAATTGAAGGCCATTTTAATATTTGTAAGTAAAATGATTTCAATTCTCCCGTGCCGCCTTTTGCTTTTTATAAAATTTTCAACAATATTTTAAGTGGCCTATTAATGAATAACTTTTGGTTTAGCTACTTTGGTATTATAAGCGTAAAATCATCAAAATATTATGATTATTATAATTATTTTTATTGCCGTAGCATCTTTTTTTCTGTTTTTTCTGTTTTCTCTGTTTTTTTTTTTTTTTTCAAATAAAAGTGTGTGTTGACTGAGCGTATCATGTAACACAATCTTCATAATTAAATTATGCACATTATTTATTATTATTATTTATGCACACACAAACACACAGAAACATTTTATATATATATATATATATATATATATAATGGATTTTTAATATGTTGACAGTATAAAGAAAAAGTGGTTAAGTCAAAGTGTTGAAATGAAACAATACAAAGCAAAATAACAAAAAAAAAAGGGAAAAAAAAGAAGAGATGAAATTTTTTTCTATATTTGGCATTTTATAGTAAAATAGTTTTAGCACGTTTTGTTTATATTACACATACACACCACATACACACACATACATTTAAGGCATCCATGTATGGATGGAAATGCTTTAAGTAAATTGTAGTAAATGTTGCTTGCAATCAACTTCAAGAACTCATTACAATTCATCCATAACATTTAAGTGCACAATTACAGCATACAGCAAGCAGCACCTTCAACCTTCTGCCACACCAACCACAAACACCACAACAACCATAACAACCACACCAAACAAATAGCCAGCCAACTAAGCAGCCAACTAAGCAGCTATTCACCAATGAACCAAAGAGTCAACTAGCTAATTAACTACTGACCAGTCATACAATTTATGAAATCACTTATTCATCATTAATGGGTTTCGTATCAAGTTTCATAATAAACGTGCTCTAAGTGCCGACAACTGGAGGTCCATGTCATATATATAACCACATAGCATATGTTTATGTATATATAAGTGTATGTATAAGCGTATGTATGTTTATATAGCTTGGCTGTAATACCAACTCAAAGTTCGAGAGTGTGCTTACTTTGTGAAAATGTTTGCAACACTCAAAAAAGTAGAAACTTTGAGAGCTTTTGTAAAGTATATACATTTTTGAATATTTTTTTAAAATTCTTTATCGATTTAGATAGACAGATAAAACTGTCCGTCCGTTTGGCCTCTTTTAAATGCTTTTCTAGTCGCAAAATTTTACAATATCGAAATGCAAAATAATGTTGGCAGAAATATTGAAAATTTTGGCAAAGTTTCTGTTTATCTCAAAGATGAATTAAATTGGTATAAGAACACGCCCACAGTGCATTTTCTGCCATATTTTTTGATTTGCATTCATAAATGGCCTTACGTATAAAGTGGACTTTTAAAAAACCATTTAATTTAATAATTTATCCAAAAATGATCCAAATCGACCATGCCTAACAGAAATCGTATAATGTTGTATTTTTCTTTTTCACTGATTAAAAGTCCAATCCACTAACCTAAGTAAGAAAAATTTGTTTGGATGGGCCAAACAAAATTCTTTATTAAAAATGTTTAAATGAATTTTGCACGATCATTTAATATTATGCGTTATCTTGATTATGGGTAACCAGAATGTGGAACCAATCAAGTCTACTTTTCCCTTTTCATTCTTTTATTTACTTTTCACTTTGTTAATATTTTGCTTATTTGAATAGATGTTATATTTTTTTTTGCTACTTGCATTTTTCTTGCTTTGTTACATTTTTCTCTAGGGAATTTAATTGTGTCAAAACGATCGCTCAAAACACACATTTCCTAATCATCGATAACTCAAATTGAATGTTTATTAATTTCATCAAAACATTTATCAAAATTATATGAATTAAAATTAATATAAGCTAACACGATTCCAAAGTCCCTGTTTCTTTGACCATTTTTTTAACAATCCATCTGTATCCTTTAACTCTGGCAATAAGCCCCTAAAATTGCCTTATCATATTTAGATATGTCAAAAAAAAAAAAAAAAAAAAAAGAAAAACTTTTAAAATCTTTTTGGAAGTTAAAGCTTTCAAAAACGTTCATGCCCCTAAAATTTTGTAAAATATCCAAACTTATTAGAAGCAGTTACCTTTGAGTACTCATCCAAAATAAATATTAAGATTTTTTTTTTTTTTTTTTGGTGAGTATTTAAGAGGTTTAGCATTATATTTTTTCACTTGCTTTATTCACATTAAAAATTGTTTATTTATTGCAAATTTATATAACTTTGCTGAGACTGCATTATGACGATGCATGAGATATAATTTTTATTTTACAATTTTTTACTTTTGTTTCTTTTTTATTCCGTTTATTTTGTCCATTAATATTGAAAATGGAAATGGAAACGTTTGCACCTTTAAGCAAAAGTTTCGCAAATTGAAGCATCAACAAAAGCAAAAAACATTAATTTCATTGAACAATGTTGAAATCTTTCTGATCTGTCATTTTTGTTTGTTTTTATTATTTATCATTTTTGTCAAACATGAGAAAGTTTTCTATTTTTATATCTTTAATACATTTATTAATTTTTTTTTTTTTTTTTGATTACGCAAACCAAAACATTCTCAGCTGTTATTATGCATATTTTTATCTGGAATTTGGATTTCATAAAATTTTATGAATAAATAAAATCTAAAAAGAAAAATTTAAGAAACGAGACAGCTTTAGAATCTCACTTAAATTTGCAAAATTATTTACATGGAAAATATTTAGGAAACCACGAAAAAAATTCAATGTATAAAAAGCAAATCATAAAGTCATTACTATAAATCAAATTTTACACAAAAAAAGAAAAAAAAAAAAAAATCTTCCAATTGTAAGAATTTTTTTAGGATATTGTCTTTGTAAAAGCAGGGCGTTTTATGAAAAGTCCTTACAAAATTTAGGCAAAATTTTATATTTCCTTTAATTTAAGCAAGACCAAATTGAAATTTGTTTTTGTTTTGTTTAAATAAAAGTGTACAAGCATTTCAAATAACCACAATATTAAGCGTATAGACAGATAGACAGACAGACAGACAAATGAACCTAAATACCTTTTAAAAAATTTTATTGCATTAATTTGTAAAATAAAAGTTGCACCTTTCTCAATCATATTTGACAATTAAATTAAATTAAAGTTATATAAAAGTGTTATGCTGCACTTTGGTTGGTGATTTGAGTATTAAATTTATTATATAAAAGTTAATATAAATCTTTATAGAAATGATTGTATGAAAATATTTCTATGACATAATAAGTTAGGGCTTGCTCAGTTACATTTATTTTAACTATTTTCTATTTATAGTTAATTGCATATCATTTAAATTTTTTTTTAATTTTTTTAATTTTCTATTTATATTTATTCAAAATTGATTAAATATTTGTATTGTAAACAAACTATTAATAAGCAAATCACAAGACGTTGTTAGATTGATTGACGTTTTAACACCATCATAACTCAAGACCCTACACTATCAAATAACTATCAAAGATCTACTAATTTCTATATTTGTATGACTTTGAATTAAATCAATGAATCATTTTGGGTGTTAGTTATGGCGCCTAATTATCTATCTTTACATGTACATTTATATTTATATTTATATTTATATTTATAAATTATTAGATAGGAATTATTTGATTAATGATGTATAACAATATTTAAAAATAACTTTGTGACTAGAAAATTGTAACAAGATTTTATGACATATGTGTGAAAATTAAAAATTTTGCAATTTCACATGAAAATTTACTATCAATTGTATTTTATTTTATATTATTTTATTTTATTTTATTTATTCATTATAATTTTTGAAATGACGTCTTTAACCAGGCCATAAAACAAAACTCATTCTCAATATTTACGTTAAAATAATAATTATAAAGGTAAAAAAAAATATCATAAATACAAGGGAAAGTTTTGTCGTTAAATTAGCTTTTGTGAAATTACAAAAATAATTCATAAATTTTAATAAATTATTTTGAAAGTCTTTAGGCCATTTAATCCAGTATTGTAATTGCCCTTTTAAAAGTAAAATAATTATTTTTTTGTATTTTGTGTCATTTTTATTACAACTCCATTTAACTTTTTACTTTTTTTACTTTACATCTTCATTCATTCATTAAAGCAAAATATTGTAACACCTTGTTAAAGAAAGAACAAAAAATTAACAAACTAATAAATAAAGCAAATATATAAATTATAGTTCATTAAGGTAGATTAATAAGTACCCTACACTACATTTTTCTAAAAAAAAAATGCTCAGAGTTTGTTAATTATTTTCATCTAAAAATTTTTGGCCGATAAATAGGTCTTTATCTGAGGCTTGGTAGTAATAAAAAATGGCTGGTCTTGGGCCAAGGCAAGGTTTCTCCAAATTGCTACAAAGTTGTACCTTGCATTTTGGAGGCAAAATTTACATAATTAGACAACAGACAGACAGACACACAGATTTAAATCGAATTAAGAAGTGATTCTGCGTCCATTGGTATAATAAAAGGTGGATGCATAAAATCCTGCACTCAAAGTGAAATGCTCAAATAAATCAACAGGTAATTGCTGCATAGAGTTAAGAATGAAACCGCCCACAAATATATATAAAACAGAAAACAAAAAAAAAATTACAACAAAAACATTTACTTTATCAGTGGAAAATGTCTTAATAAGCATACAATTAACTTCAACATAAATAATCAAACACAAACGCACGCATACCAGACAGGGCTAACATAAATATAAAATGGTAGAAATGGAAACGCAGAACATAGAAAAATATTTTGACAGGAATACAAATTAATAAATCAGCATGTTATATGAATGTGAATGCATGTGCTTGTATGTGGAAGGCAGGATGAATGGTTAGTTGGTTCAAAGAATGATGGTTGAATAGATGGATGGACGGATGGACGGATGGACAGATGTATAAGTTTACAATTTTCATTACAATGGCATGCCATTCTTAACATATAAGGAATATTTTATTATGGCCCATAACATAAATAAAAATATATACAAAATGAAGTCATCATAATAGAAGATAATTATTACTCTGGAAGAAATGTATATTTGCACTTATATTTGTACCTTTGAAATAGTTTGCAATAAAGAAAGCAAAGAAAAGAATTTATCAGTTGCGAATGATTCTTATATCGGCAAAATGAATTAGAAGTCAAGAATATAAAAGAAAAATATCATTTTTGAATGGTTTGGAAAGTTCTTCAGATAGAAATATTTTCAAAAACTAAACTGACTTGAATTAAATTTTTGGCACTTTTTTTTTTTTTTGTAATTCAAAAAATCATCAGCTGTTTGCAACGATTCAAGAAGAAAAAATACGTTCAAAATTTTTGTTTTTATTTTTATTTTTTTTTTGTAAATATGTAGCCATGCCTTCTGAAATAGTTCGTTCTTAACCAATTTCAATTTCTTTCATATCTGAGCCAATAGACTCAACCGTATCAAATTCTATTTAAAGTTAAATATTTCTAAAAATATTTACGCCCACAAAACAACAACACTGAGCGAAACAATTTCAATACAAAAATTTCCCTTTCAATTTAATATCTTTTTCTTCTTCTTTTTCTTATATACCAATAATTGCAATCTTAATGAAATGCTACATGAATGGACATTACATAGAAGCAGGCGCACTCGCCGTGACATTTGAACTGTATGAACAATGAAAACTGGTCATTTTTTGATACCAAATTCAACTAAAAACTTTAGTTTAATCTCATAGAACTTATTCGAAGAGCATGAGCTTTCTTCCAACTGAGCTGATGTTTCTCGATTCTGGTAGCCTTTCAAATGAATAGATGGATGAATTGACAGATGGATGGACTTGACTTATATTCAGTGGAAAATCTCGTAGGTAAGAAACTCTCCCTCTCTATCTTTTTTTCTATAGAAAAAAAAGATAGAGAGGGATATTTTCCGTTTATTTTAATTTTATAATAATTTTTTTTTTTTTTTTGGAAAATCGAAATGTTAAAAAGTCGAACGTTTTTAA